>CM077230.1:27246291-27846291 GCA_039654775.1 Spinibarbus caldwelli | reverse complement strand
TATAATGCTACCTGTTGTGGGTGTTTTTAGGTCATTGATGAGTGAAAAAAAATATGTTTGTTGAAAAAGCCTTTGCTAGTGTTATGAAAGAATGAGTTGATTTGTATCAAGTCTTCAAACACTTCTGTATGAGGTGTTTTGGTAGTTTTAGTGCATTTTAAATGTGAAATTAACTGCTGTGCCAAGATGAAAGCTGGTCACGAGAACTGTATGAAGACCTTTGAAAAATGATCTAAGTATTGAGAAATGTGTCCAAGCGACTGTAAAAATACTAGACTACTAGTTGAAATCACTGTGACAATGCAAAGTGACAGACTAGAGGTGAAAACTTTAGCACTCAGCTATGAGTTGTCAGCACACTTATCCCACATTTATCTGCTGAAGTGACGCTTGAGTGCTCTAGAATATTACAATGAACACAAATAACCTTTCCTTTGACTCCTCTGCTTGCCTCCTTCCCTCGTATCCTAACAGGGGTGGAGCTAAGACGTGAAGAAAGGAAACGAGGATGCACAAATAAGAAATGAGAAACACCCTAGGCGTCACTGTCAGACCAGAATATACAGACAGCCTCCTTAATTTCAACATTAAAGCAAACTTGGACACTATATTTACTTTCTTAATGCATGATTCACACGGCCCATCAGGTTATTGAAGGCTACCAGTGTTTATTGTTGCTTAAAAATACATACCACATCGTTCACTTTACTGAATGGAAAAAAAAAAAGGCTTTTTATTTGCTCTCTAATTACCATCATCAACACGATATATGACAAAATCATGATATAATCTATATTAATTTACCCAAAAAGTGTGTTCTGTTCCTTGTTTATCTCAATCACTTTTTCATTCCATGATTTTAGCTAATTCTCATAACTCTCTTATGCACTCTCTCCTATCTAGTGCTAATCTATATCTCCCTAGTGTTCATTCTTTGTAATAACATCTATGTAAACAACAGACTGAAACAATGGTACTTTCCATACAAAAGGCATTTGTACCTCAGTTTTATGAATCCTGTGATATTTCAAAGTGATTTCCATCATTTTGACAGATAACAAATTTTAACGCATGTGTGTAAAAGGAAAAAAAAAAAAAAAAAAAAAAAAAAACACGAGGATTTGGGGAGAAAAAGGACAGATTCGTGGAGTGTGATTCATTTAATTGTATCGTTTGTATCATCGATAATATCACTGAATTGGGAGAGCAGACCACAGATGCACAGTATATGTTGTCCTTTTTCATATAGTTACAGCGGGATATAAAGGCTTGGTCTCTCTCTACAAGAGTGTTAAAGTAACACTGAAGCAGTGTTAAAGTTATGAGATAATTATGTGAAGAAACGAGAACATATACCTTGAAGCACAGATGTTGTCTGTTACTTTATGGTTCACCCAAAAATGAAAATTCATAATTTACCCAGGTTGTTCTAAACCTGCATAAAGTTCTTTCTTCTGTTGAACACAAAAGAAGATACTTTGAAGAATGCGGGTAACCAAACAGCTTCTGGTCCTCAGTAAGTTAAAAAAAAAAATAATAAGTTAAAAAAAAAAAAAAAAAAAAATACTATCTCAGTCATTGGGGACCAGAAAGTCTTTGGTTACTCACATTTTTTCAAAGTATCATCTTTTATGTTCAACAGAAGAAAGAAATTCTTAAGGTTTGGAACAACTTGTGGGTTTGTAAACGATGACAAAAATGTCATTCGTGCAGTGAGCTCCTAGATGTTTTAAAGCGCGCAGGTTTGTTTAGCGCACGCTGCGCTCGGGTGAAAGGGCTTTAACGGCGCGCGCTCTGGAGACTCCGCCGCTATAAAAACAAAGACGCCCAAATGCAATCACGCGCAAATGAGCTTCTTTAATACCTAGTAAGAAATTGATTTCATTATAATTGATATTAGTATTATAAACAGGGCAAAATACATATTTATTGATTCAACTATATGTTGGCATTTGTAAAATACGGGACAAATCGCGTCCCGTATTGATTTGATAGGGGACGCATCATTTTACCTTTAAATACGGGACGATTCTGTATTTTAAGGGACGGGTGGCATCCCTAGCCCGGAGGCGTTGCAAATACGGAGGCCGAGTGAACAGACTTTCTTTGAAAGGGACTTTGACAGAGCTTATTTTTTTGCAAGCCTATGTTTTTTTTGGCGCATTGATTACCATTTGTATAACCATAAAATACCATGGTTAAACTATGGTTAGTGTATCAAGACCATGGTTAATATGTGGTTTTTTTGGTTTTATTTGTAGTAAAACATGGTTAATTTTTGTAAGGTACCTTCTCTCTTATGCTCTCTCTCTCCTATCTAGTGCTGTATCTCCCTCTAGTGTTCATTCTTTGTAAGCAAACATGTTACTTTCCATTATAAAAGGCATTTGTACATCAGTTTTATGAAACCTATTGTCTGCATTCTAGAGTTTTATTTACCTCTTTTGTTTAATTTAGCCTAGTCTTAAGTTTAGAGTAGGCTATGTTTAAAAAAAAAAAAAAAAAAAAAAAATTGTCAATGTTCTGCGGTCTTAGACTTGTCAAAAGCTCGTCCATATCTAGTTAAGTTGTACAAATGAACCTGACTATAAACAGTGTTGCCAACTAATTTTCAGGGGAAGTTGCTAAAGTAAGGTCTAATTGTTGCTAAAAGTTGCTAAATGACACTGTGATGTCATTGCGTGATGATGTCATTACGTAATCGCCACGCAAAATTGTCAGTACATCGAATCTCAGCAAATAAAATATATTTTAATTATATATGTTTAAAAAATATATGTTAATTCAGATTTGTTTGTAAAATAATATAAATGCATAATATCATATTAAAATATAAATAATCTTTTTAATACACTGAATTATTGAAAACCTACACATTTTTGAACGATTACAATTTAAGTTTTTTTTTTTATTATTATTATTAGCTAGTAAACAAGTAAAACTACACATTCTGAAGAGTTATGGTTATAAGTGTATTAGTAGTTAGTTAGTGTGCTACACTCTAAGAAAGTCTGCACTGCAATAATCTGTCAGTGGGGTAAACAAAATAATCTTGTTGTCTGTTTGAAATAAGATTATTTTGCTTGTTTCAAGCAAAAACTCACCTAAATTTGACTTTTTTTTCTGAAAACAAGACAATAATTTTTACTTGTCTAGAAAATCCTTCTAGATTTAAGAACTTCTTAGATTTTTTGTCTTGTTTCCAGCCAAAATGTCTAAGTAAGAGAAGCATTTTTTGCAGTGTGTATTGATTTTTCCACAGGTTTTTTTTTTTTTTTTTTTTACCTGCATCTTTAATTACGTAATGTATTTTGTGTTTTCAGGTTACAACGGATAATGGATAATGTCCTGGAAAATTTTTTCAATTTTTCTTGATATTTGTCTTAACTGATCAACAATCGCATTATAGCTACAAAAAAGTAAAAAGTAAAATTGTTAAATTTGTTAAATACATTTGTTGCTAGGTGCTTGTGGAAGAGAAAGTCACTAGGGTAGTCTGAAAAGTTGCTAAATTTAGCAACAAAATTGCTAAATGGCAACACTGATACAAGTCCCATCAGCCCATGAGCTGTGCAAGGCGGCGCGGCGGGACGGCGTCTGGAAAGAGAGGCAGTGGTTACCAGACTAATTGATCACAGTGGAAGTGAAAACACATCACGGAGTATATTGTTATCGGACTAATGATGATTGGTGTTACAGCAACATCGTGGGGTTTGTAATAGAGGACGCACAGGTACATGATCGCAGAGATTTCTGTTTGATGGGTTTTAGGGCGTTTGTTCATCTGCAATACGTCTCTAAAACATTCCTCTGTATTTCTGCACAACAGATGTTTTCCAAATGAATCTTTAACAGGCATGAGATATGTGTGTGCTATAACTGTTTATCTGTAAACATGCGCGTTGTCAAGTTAAAAGAAATAAAGAATAAAGCATTCAAAGAAGCATTAAAAGAGTAAACCATTCTTTGCTAAACCACTGAATCTCAAGAATGCAAGAAAGCGTTCTGTGTGAATAGTTAAACTAGCAATGTAAATCCAGTCATCAATTACTCATCCTCGTGTTGTTCCTGACCTTTGTTCATCTTCAGAAAAACAGATGAAAGTATATTTTAATATTCTCTCATAATTTATGCTATTGATGTATATTTGGACTTTGAATCCATCATTTTCCTACACCTCATGACGATTTGCTTAGTGAAAGATTATTTCCAGCAATTTTACATTATTGAATATCACTATAGTAATATATATCTACATTAATATACGTTGACTTAATGAAAAATATTTATTAACATTAACATTGAGTGATGATATGTCAAACTGTAATATTTCAAAATGATTTCCATTATTTTGACAGATAACAAATTTTAATACCAAGTGTTTCGTTATTCTTCTGACATAAAGTAGAACATGGAGAAAAATATACAGGCCTTTTAGTAAAGCCGACAGATAAGGATTATTTATAATTTGAAGTGATTTATCTTTTGAGTGGAATTTAGAAACGCAGTAGGCTTGCTATAGGAAAAAGGTGGATGCACAAGTTATCAATAATTTATTTATTTTTAAGAACGTAAAAAAAAAAAATAAATAAATCAGCATGTTCATAATTGATTGGATTAAACCAAATGTATCATACAACATGTATGGATTACCTTTAGGGTACAAATGACTAGCATTGTATGGACAAATAGAGCTTAAACCATTTTCAAAATATTTTTTTGGTTCACAGTCATATTTTGTGCTTCACAGTGGAGTAAATGATGACTGAATTTTCCTTTTTATGTGATTTTAATTGTTTTACACAAACTGAACGAGGCAAAACAACAGTGTCAATGATAGCTGAACTATTTCACTTTTCTAACTTTCACTAAGCATAGAATAAACCTTGTTCAGTTTGACTGGGACTGAAGGGAAATTAAGTTCAGTCATCAATACACTCTAATACTGAACATTTAGCCAGCATTGATAGTAGATGTGAATATTTTTCTCTGATTAAGTAAGTAAGCTGAGGCATCACCTGTAGTCTTCAGTTTATCCTGGCTCATCTCTGCTGCTGGTCAGTCCTCGTTCTCCTACACAGTGATTCTCCATAAAAAAGACAAGATAATCCATGTTTTTTGGAGCAGAAAAAAGAATCACAGCTGAAGTTAAAGTATGACCACGTAGTGAAACTTATGATTTACATGACTGACTGAACCAGCTAGACTGGTTAGGCTGTGTTTAAATATTGCAAATGCACAATGGCAATGAAACGATTTGTGTTCAGTAGATAAATGTAATGTTTGTGCTTGTCTGTGTGTGTGTGTAAATAAAATCTTTGCAAATTGCAAAATTAACTTAACTATTTCTCTGTTTGTACAAAGCACACATTTTGTCGCTGTAAATTGTCTTTATTTATTGCTTTTGTGAAATGCTGTGTTTATTAACCCTGTATGCTGGTAATGTGTGTTCATTATTGAGCTTTTGACCCTTGTGTTATGTTCAAATCCCTATAACACTTGTGGTGTTCCCCGTCAAAATCGACCGGCCTACAAAAAATAGCTTATAAATCTCTTGTTGTGCTATATTATCACCGTAAATGAGATTCAATCTTTTTGTCTTGGGCTTGAAGTTATTGACTGTGTCTTTAGGTTATGTGTGGTAAATATTGGTTATGAAATAAGACATATGTTAAATGTTTCTGTACTGTACCTCAGGAGACACTGCGTTGTTAGAGAAAGAGGAAGTGTATAATAATCCTGATTTGCAAGGCAAAAAATATTCATAACGTCACATGACTTAATAGTTCAGGTCATAGCATTAGGTTTAATTATGTTTATACTTTTCTGTACAATTTTAATTCATAATTGAATCACATCCACATATCAGCAGAAAACCAAAGAAATGCTACATCAAATTCTTATTGTGAGATATATATTTTACATTTTACTGGGTCGTTTAGGGACTGACATCATAAAACAGCATAGCAACAGTAGCCACGCCCACCAGAGCAGAGATGACCAATCGGATCACAGCTTCAGTAAAACCACAGGAGTGACTGGAATCTGTGGAAACAAAAATGTTACCGGCTCTGTTCAATGAAGGGGTTAAAACGCTTAGTACAAATGGCTTTCTAGTTTCTGACTTCAAACAAAGAGAGTGACTCACAACAGTTTACACTGATCAGCCACATCATTAAAACACCTGCCAAACAGCTCTAATGCGTTGAGATATCGACTCCACAAGACCTCTGAATGTGTCCTGTAGTGTCTGACACATCAGCAGAAGATCAGTTAAGTCCTGCAAGTCGTGAGGTGGAGCCTCCGTGGATGGGATTTGTTCATCCAGCACATCCCATAGATGCTCAATCAGATTGAGATCTGGGAATCTGGAGAACAAGACAACACCTTGAACTCTTTATGTTCTTCAAACCGTTCTTGAACATCATTTTCAGTGTGTCAGGATGCATTATCCTGCTGAAAGAGGCCACTGGCATCAGGAAACACCACTGCCATGAAGAGGTGAATATGGTCTGCAACAGTCTTTAGGTTTATGTGTCAAAGTAACGTCCACATGAATGACAGGACCCAAGGTTTCCCAGCAGAACATTGTCCAGAGCACAACACTGCCTTTTGAGCTCCAGTAGCTCTTCTGTGTGATTGGATCAGACGGGTTAGTCTTCAGTCCCCACATGCATCAATGAGCTTTTGGGCTCCAGTGACCCTGATGCTGATTCACCAGTTATTCTTCTTACTGGGAACACTTGAGATGCTCTGACCCAGTCATCTAGCCATCACTCTTTGGCCCTTGTCAAGTCATTCAGATATATTCACATTTATCCTTCTTACATCACATGAAATTCAGGAACTGCCTGATATATCTCACCCCTTGACAGATGCTGCTGTATTGATGCAATCAGTGTGTTTCACTTCATCTGTCAGGGGTTATAATGTTGTGGCTGAGCAATGTATTGTTTGAATGATCATTATCGAGTCAGTTTTCACCGGGTCAGTTGGCTGTCTAAATCTCTTAATAAAGGATCATTTTTGTAAATGTTATCTTTCTAACTGAAATTCCACTACCATCATTATTTTGTAATTGTTTATTTGATAAATACTGCACAGAATAAAACCACAATGAAGTACATTTAGAGAAGAGTTAATTAAGTTGCATTCATATCTGAATAATTAAAGGTGACTCATTATTTTTGTTGGTGAACACAAAATGTGAGTTCCATTAAGAGATGTGTGGTATTGAACTTAACCTGTATTTAGTGGACAGTGTTCCTGAAAACTGAATCGTGTCGTCTTGTTGCTGACTGGATTAGCAGCCACACAGTGATACACATCATTATTTCTGTCTTTTATCTCCAGCGGGAGAGACAGAGTGACGCTGAGGTCAGGACTGCTGGTCTGATTCAGTCTTTCTCTCCCTTTATACCATGACAGAGAGACTCCTGGTCCATTCTCAGCTGAACACATCACTGCAGAAGAAAAACCAAAACAAGCAGCTGCACATTTCTGCAACATTAGTGGAAGAAGAGAGGTTGGTTTTGAGTCCTAAAATGACTTGCAGTCATCATGCTGCCAAACATACCCTACCGTTCAATCAGGGTTGTGCTCCAGAAAGCAAGGTTAACTTACCGTCACATAAACCCTGAACCTTGCTTACTTTGGCTAAACAGCTGTGAAGAGTTAGTTCAGTCGATCTCCTATTAATAAATCTGAGTTAACTCTCACACAAGCTGAGTACATAAAGACATTTGCTGCGTCCCAAATCACCTACTTATACTACGCACTAAAAGTAGATATTTTGTGCATCAAACCACTTTCAGGGCATCTCTCCTTAACTGTCTGTCTCTTGAACCTCCACCATGCTGCTTTTAGTTCTTTTTATTCATGATTTCAGTTCCTCCAATGTGCAGAGGGTTGTGGACAATATCAGCCGTTGGAGTGTGAACAGATCCATATTGTAAATAACAGACCAAATAGGGACTTTTGGCATACTGTTTTCAGCATATGATGATTTGGGACACACTTATTCTAATCTCACATTTTATACAGGTTGAATCGTATGCACCAGAAGCAAGGTCAGATATTTTAGTGGGTGGAGCTTGGTGAAACAGAGTGAACCTCAGTACTTACTCTCAAACTAAAGTACATCGTTTTACAATACATGAGATGAAAATAGCGATGCAGATGAAAATATATGCTTAAATCAAAAATAAAAATGTGACTGATCTATTAAGCATCATGCATAACACACAGTTTTGTGTCATATAACATTGAGAAGGTCTCAACTAGCAGAATACAAGCGTAACTGTTTCAGGTAGAGACCAAACAATACTTAGTACATATAAACATTCACACACGTCTTTTGTGTCACATTTTGGTTTGTAGCTTCAAACTTTTGTGAACCACATTAGATATTTATTTAGAGTAGGTGCCCTCAATTCAAACGAGCCCAAACACAACATAAAACAACGATCTAGATCTGGAGATAACTAAACTAAACAGAGGTTTAGCATAAGCTGTGGTCTCTTTGTTACAAAGACACTGATGGTTTCTGTTCAGGTGCTAAACTGACTCTTAATCTTTTCACAGCTTTATTCCCCTGGTTTCTATAACAGTTTCATACTTTCACTTTTACTTCCCCTTGTTCCCATGTTTGTGTATGAGTGTGTGTATATGATTGTGTGGACTAGTTATGTGTCAGTGTTTTAGTCAATAAATCTTTTGTGCACAATATCATGAGTTTGGTTTCTGTGGTCACTGCTTGCAGATGAAGTTCCTTTAAAGAGCTGATCTTGCTACATTTTTTTATGGACAATAACATTTCTTATTATTGATATAAAATTACACTTAATGTTCACTGGATGAACAGATTAGTTGATTGTTATATTGATTCTGTTACAGTACTGGCAGCTGATATAAACAATTATAATTTATTGCAATTATTTATCTGCATTTCCCTTTTGAGCAAATTTGCTACAGTTAGTTTAGCTACTTTAACACACATCTACATGAGTTTGTAGTGAACTATTGCAACAATAGATGGTTTATTTTCTTGTATTACTCACCAGGTGTCTGACACTCGCTGACCAGTGAGCTGCTTTCAATGACTGGCAATGAGACAGGTGCTTTAAAATAACAGGAAAATAAATGTTTCTTAACATAAAAACATATATATATATATATATATATTTTTTTTTTTTTGTTGCAGTATGTAAGAGTAAAACTGATAGTGTAACTCACCATAAACCATAACACTGAATCTTTTAAATGTGGTCATTGCGTTCATAATCTGTGCTGTATAGAGTCCAGAGTGACTGGTTGTGATGTTTCTGACGGTGAGAGATCCCGTCTTCTGGTCCATCTGCAGTCTGTCTTTAAGTCCCTCATAACTGTCATATATAGAGATGCTCAGCTTATAGATTTCAGCAATGAGAGTGTCTGGATCCTCAGGTCCAAACAGCCACAGTATCTGCTTTTCTCTGTTAATCTCACGAACACCAGTGTGTAATACTACAGAATCTCCCGTCATCACTGATATTGTGTTGATTTCATCTGTTTCCGCATCAAACACACCTGGAGAACAAGAGCGGCATGAAGGTTTCTTTTAACAAGAAACAGCAAAGACAAATAGAAGACAAACAGAAGCCTGACTTACCACATACAATGAGCAGAATCAAAGCAAACTCTTTACTTACAAGCATTTTTCTCAAGTATACTTATTCATTTACTATCTGTCCATTTTTAAAGCACAACCTTTTGATCGCATGTCAATGAGGTCTGATAGTTTTTATGTGAAGTGCCCTTCACACAGCTCTGTCACGCACCAGCAGTTGTGTTTCTGCCCACAAACCACATCCCTTTAGTTTACGCCCACATGATCTAAATAAAAATGAGATTGATGCCTTTCACAGTTCATCTGCTGGTGTACATGACCAGCTTTCACAGCAATGGGCCTATTCATACACGCAGGCAAATATTTTATACATTCATGTTTCTTGTTTCACTCAGAAGAGCTGATTGTCATAGAAATGTGAGAAGTTGTGCTAGTATAAATCAGGATGATGAAGTTAATCTCTGTACACTCAAAATCACACAAATCCTCCCCTCTGTGATATTCTGCTGCTGAGAGTCACCACACTGTTATATTGTTGTTTAGGTGCTCTGGCAACAAGTAATGATTTGTCATTTATGAGCGAGTTATCTCTTTAAATGTATAGGATTTTTTTACCCAGTTTTTCCTAAAAAGGTGTTATTGTTTCATACAGTGAATGTGTATATCAGAGTTTATACAGGCCAATGTAATTATGCTGATGAGAAACACTTGAAAACACCTCAGGTGTTCAGATGAGAGAGACCTCTGGTGGTCGTGTGTCTGAATTCAGTCAAGCCAGACTGTAAGTTGTTACAAACAATGCTGATGTGTCTGATAAACTCCTAAATTTGCTGCTTGTGACTGGCTTTCTGCTGCCATCTACTGGTCAAGTCATGAAAATGCATTTGCTTAATATTTATAATCACTACAATACTAGTTTCTTGCTAGAGTAACATCATAAGTGGAAAACGTTGTTAAAAACCTATATCTACACAAAAACAGACCGCAAACATGTTAGACACCATTTTATGTTTTAGCTCAAATGTCACAGAATTGAAAGCACAGGATTGTGGGATATCAGGCAGCAAATGACACAATTACGCTGCCTTCAAAAATGAATCAGACGAAGGCTCTCAGTAGTTGAGGCCCCAACGTATTTATTTTCATATTAAACATTGCATCAGACATTTATCACTCAGTTTAGCGCTAAAAATACTATTTATAGGCTATTAACCCTCGATGGGATATATCGTCATTTATAAATGACTCTAATAAAATAGCATTTAAAACACAATATTAATGTTCAGCCAACAAAATGTTATTTTAGTGATGTCAAATGACATCCCTTCTACCAATAAAATTAAAATGTATTTACCATGTGCACATTTTTGGTAACAAAGTTGTAAAGTATAGCACATGTTCGGTCGCATGCTTTCAAGGCTCCATAGTGAGCTCATTTTAGACTAGAAAATACATATAAATTCATGTTATAAAAAAATATAATTTTACATCCAAATGTGTTTTCTAAAGTTTTTTTTTTTGTCATTTTTAATGCACTTTTAAACTAAAAACAATAAAATAAAATAAAATCTGAATCCTATTATGGGATGCATATTTTGTGTAGCTGCATATTTTGTGTAGGATGCATATTTTGTATTGACCAGCATTAGCAGGCAGTGTAATAGCCTTTATGCATGTGTTTTAGGTTCATTTTTGTAAGATTTTTGGAAGATGGGAGAGACAAATCTGTACTTATTTCAGAAAGTATTGATGATAGTGATATGAGTGCATCAGAAAATCAGGTAGTAATAAAATAAGTTGTTGAGGACCAAGGAGGATAGAAGCAAAGAGGGTGAGGGCAGTGATGAAGAATAGGTTGTTGTGGAAGTCAGGCATTTGGGTACATTATTGTGTGCCAGTTTGAAATATGTGATCCATACAACAACCAGAGGTCAGGAAAGATGCCAATGTCTATTAGCATTAATATACTGACAGGCAGCGATGGTTCAATCATGACTGCACAAGTCAACATCTACTTAAGTGTGGGATGTGTGGGGTACAGTACACTGAAAAAGAAGAGTCTTGTTGACTTTCACTTGTGCTACGATAATTGATTTGAAATTCAAAGATGAAACACAATGTGAAAGTTGTTTTAATGCTTTTGAAACACTAAGACATAGTTTTCAGGCAGTGAAACTGCATCCGACTTTGTGTCAAGTTTTAAACATTTTCACACACGAGTGCCAAATCAAAAATAGCAGCAAAAAATTAAATGTTCATAAAGATTTTCAATGTTTTTTTGAAACAGTAAGACCTTTTCACTTCTTTTCAGATAGAGAAAAAAACATTTGATTGTGTGTGAAGTTTCAAACAATTTAGCAAAAATAATTAACCCTAATGAGACAAAGTCAGTCATAAATGACAGAACCACAAAAAAAGGTCAAAGGTCAGATGTAGAAAACAAATTTTGGAAAATGATTTTACTCTTAAATATATGTAAAATATAAAGTCAATTATTTTTTCAATTAATTTTTCAATTAATTCACAATTAGTCCTAAATTAATATTAATAATACACATGTATGTGTTATGTACACATATATAATAAATGTGGTCATTTATATTATATTTATTTAATATGTCATTATAGACCTTTGACAGGGTATCCCACTATATTTAATTCATTAATTAATTAGGTAGTATCTGCATTTGTTGAATGATGATAATTAGCTAAACAACCTTCCTTCTGTTAAAATGTGTGTATTATTTGATCTGTAAAGTTGTTTAAAATAGACATTTTAGTTATTTTAGGCAACTACAGAGATGTTTCCATTGCAGCAATGTTGTATAATTGAATATAACCCTATACAGAACAGGATGATTCTCAGTTGATTACTCAATCATCTCAGTCACGAATGTACTACCAGTCTGAGAGAAGAATATGTGCTGTTTCATTCTGCAAGACTGACCAGACCTTAATTCACACATGCATGTTGTCTTCATGTCTTGTATTCACTCTCCATTTCCAAGTAGGGACCATTCAGGCTGAAAAGGATAATTATTGATGTAAATAATAAAAATGCTATTATCAATAGATACATTAATTTATGGCAGTAGCAGTGGTGACGACTAGAAACCAATTCTGAGAGCTGTAACTTGTTTGCTCACTTTGTAAGTTGTGTCTTAAATATCATTTGAAAGCCTAAGATTTGCTCAGTTTCTGTCTGTTACCTGAAGTTTAACCTTATAGTCTATTTATCAACAAATATGAATGTTAAATTATTTGATTTCACAATAAAATATCAAAGTCACTGTATTAGTCTCTCATGAAAGCAAAGTCATTGGCATTTGATCCACTAGAGGACAGAAACGAACTAGGAACGAAGTTTATAGAAGAGTTTATAGAAAAGAGACATACAGTATTTGTGCACAGAAAGATTTTTGTACACACAACATATATACATTATATATATATATATATATATATATATATATATATATATATATATATATATATATATATATATATATATATATATATACAGACAAGTTTATTAATGGTTTATTAATTTATTAAACGCTGCAAAGACACTATTTATTTATTTAGTTAGTTAGTTAGTTAGTTAGTTAGTGAATGTTCACACAAGTGTCAGAGTTTCACACAAGTTTTTCAACAAGTGGAGGAATCTGTTTTTATTCTAACAGTGGATGGTGCAATGATGTGACAGTGATTCAGCAGTATGGTTCTCCTGATCTTGAGTCACATGCTGTATTGCATCACGCACCTGGGTGAGTTATAATAATGACAAACCCTGGTTCACAGCCAGACTCAGACAGCTAAGGCTAGAGAAGGATGCTGCATTTAAAAATGGGGATAAAATCAGGTTTAAAGAGTAAGTACAAGTTTAGCAAGGAGAAGCTAAACAACTGTAGGCTACGGGACAAATCATGGCTCACATTAGCCGTGTATTTTCCAGAATAGCTGTGTGAAAGAGCTGTGATGGAGTTTTAAAACTCACTCCCCTCCATCATGTTCAGTGTTCCCAAGCTCTACTTAACTAACGGAGAGGAGCGGGGTTGTTTGATAGGCTACTTAAGGTCACTGCGCCACCTATAATGTCAGTCCTATAATGGCTATACCTTCAGCCTTCGTAAGGAGAACTCTCTCTCATCTTTAGGGAAAGGTCTCTTTGAAGCCAGAAGTTTAATTTTCTTTTAGTTTTAATCAATTATGGGGTTAAAATTGAGATCTTTTCAGCTGGTCTTTCTCAATAATGATTCCTAAGTATGTATCTTTTACAGGAATGTTACACATATCTGGTAAATCACAGTTTTTAACAGCCATTAGTTCACACTTACTAATATTGAGATAGAGACCAGAGACACTAGAAAACGTATTAATAACATTAACTGCAATTGGATTTGGCTACTATTTTTCAAAAAAGGGTCGTATCATCGGTTAACTGACTTATAATAATTTCTCTATTTGCAATTGAGACACCCTTAAGAATACTTTTTTTTTAACATGCACAGATAATAATTGGGTTAAAAGCAGGAAAAGATACGGAGAGATAGGACAACCCTGCAGGTCTAATACCTCTTTTTAAATCAAATCTAGAGGTGGTTCCATGTTTGAGTTTGATTGAGCAATTTACATTATTACACAGGGTTTCAACTGCTGCACAAAAGAACTCTCCAAACCCAAAAACCTTTAAAGAGGAAAATAAAAAATGATGCTCCACAGTGTCAAAAGCTTTACAAAAATCTAAGAATAAAATAAAACTATTTCCATCAATTAAATATGAATAATCTAATATATCTAAAACCGATCTTATATTATTCAAAATGTGCCTGTTTTTCATAAAGCTTGATTGAGTTTCATCTATAATATATTCTAACATTCTTAATTCTTTTAGAAAATATAGAGGCAATTAATTTATAATCATTATTCAAAAGACTAATTGGCCGCCAATTTTCAATAATAGTCAAATCTTTTTTAGGCTTAGGGATAAGGGTAATTAACCCCTGAGTCATTGTAGGTGGGAGGTTGGACTTAGATTAAATTTCACAAAAAACTAAAAGAAGAAAAGGGGCTAGCTGCTCATCAAATAACTTATACAATTCTGAGGTTAGACCATCAGTTCCGGGAGACTTATTATTTTTAAGTTATGAATTGAATTGGTTATTTCTTCTGAACTAATAGGTTGGTCACACATAGCTTTATCTAAATTATTATTTTATTTTAATCTTTCCCACTGAATTTAGAAAATCATTTGAGGCTTCAGTATCATATTGTGACGCATATAGTTCACGGTAAACAGTGGAGCAAAACTCTGAAATCTCTTTAGGGTCCTTTGATATTTTATCATTAATTTTTAACAGATGAATAGTGTTTAATGTAGCCTGATTTTTTTCTAGTCTAAAGAAGTAGGAGGTATTCTGTTCACCTTCCTCCAACCATCTTTTCCTAGACCTCATAAAGGCTCCTTCAGCCTTTTTCTTATAGATGTTGTCTAATTTTGCTTCGTAATTCTGCCATATTTGTTTTATCTATATCTGAAAAGTTATTAGACCATTTGTTTAGGAGTGAGGTAATTCCAAATATAATTTTATCTTCCTGTTCTTTCTGAACTTTAACAAGATGACTGCCAACATGTCTTAAATATTTAGAAAACTCAAATTTAAAAAGTTCCCAATTAGTGCAATATATAATTTTTTCTGTATTAGCTTTTTTAAAAAAAATACTTAATGAGGCGTGTAATCTCTATTTTTACTGATTCAGTTTTCAGTAAAGAGTTATTAAGTTTCTAATAAGATGATTTTGCTGGATTATAATAAGTGGATATCTGCATATTGAGAAAAATTGCTTTGTGGTCAGTAAGAGGGGTTGGAAATACGGAAATATTTTACAGAAATATTGTGTAAATCAACATTCCTAGATGTAAGCCAAAAATCCATTCTTGATTGCCTGGAGAAATCATTATTACACCAAGTATATGTTTTTTTATTTGGATGTTTTTGCCTCCAGATGTCTATTAAGTCATATTTCTCCATAAAAGTTTTTAATAGCAAATTACATGGAGCTTTCTTTGGTGGCATACGATCTAGCATATTATCTGGAGCAATGTTAAAGTCTCCTCCCAATCGATACTCATTTATTTGTCTTCTTGCTGCTGGCTGCAAGTGCTGCCTCTTCCGTTCTGACTTCCGGTTTAGCGACAGCGGATGTGCGGTTTTAATGGCATCATGTGCGGGCGTCGTCTATCACTGACACCATGCAACTTCCTGCTGACAGCTGCCGATTTTTCCCTGAACCCCCGTTAAAAACATAAATCTACACACAAACTGACCACAAACTGCAACTTTCAGACACCATTTAATTTTTTAGCTCAGTTGTCACAGAATTGAACACATGGATTGTGGGATATCAGGCAGCAAATGATACAACTTCAAAAATCGATCAGATGGATCTCAGTAGTTGAGAGAGACCCCAAGATTCTTTTGTTGTGTTTTTTTTTATTTTCATATTAAACAATGCATCATACATTTATCACTCAGTTTAGCGCTAAAAATAATACAATTTATAGGCTATTAATTAAATTAATAGTAATAATATAGCCTACATAATACACATGTAGCCTGTGTGTTTTTTTTTTTTTTTTTTTGGTCATTTATATTTATTTAGTATATTATGTCATTATAGACCTTATACAGGGTAGTGCGCTATATTTGAACGAAAACAAGGCTGTAAGGGATAGAAGTAAAGTGCGGATTCAGTGGATAAAACAACAACAACAATAACAACAACAACAACAAAAAAAACTAACAAACATACACAAATTAATTTTGAAAGTTGTGAGTTGAGAAAATTAGGGAGTATCTGCATTTGTTGAATAATGTTAATTAGCTAAACAACGTTCCTTCTTTTAAAATGTGTGTATTATTTGATCTGTAAAGTTGTTTAAAATAGACATTTTAGTTATTTTAGGCAACCACCGAGATGTTTCCATTGCAGAAATGTTGTATGATTGAATATAACCCTATAAAAACATGTTGAAAGAACAGGATGGTTCTCAGATGATTACTCATCATCTCAGTCATGAATGTACTACCAGTCTGAGAGAAGAATATGTGCTGTTTCATTCTGCAAGACTGACCAGACCTTAATTCACACATGCATGTTGTCTTCATGTCTTGTATTCACTCTCCATTTGCAAGACAGTAGGGACCATTCAGGCTGAAAAGGATAATAACTGATGTAAATAATAATAATAATGCTATTATCAATAGATACATTAATTTATGGCAGTAGCAGTGGTGGCAACTAGAAACCAATTCTGAGAGCTGTAACCTGTTTGCTCATTTTGTAAGTTGTATCTTAAATATCATTTGAAAGCCTAAGATTTGCTCAGTTTCTGTCTGTTACCTACGGAAGTTCTACGCGGCCATGCATTATTATTTTTTTTCCTTCTTGTTTTCTCGTGATCATGACTTAATTTTCTCGTGATCTCGACATAACGAGTTGTTTTGTCGTGATCATGACTTAATTTTCTCGTTATCGCGACATAACAAAAGTTGTTTTGTCGTGATCACGACAATTTTCTCGTGATCTCGACATAACAAAAGTTGTTTTGTCGTGATCACGACAATTTTCTCGTGATCTCGACATAACAAAAGTTGTTTTGTCGTGATCACGACTTAATTTTCTCGTTATCTCGACATAACAAAAGTTGTTTTGTCGTGATCACGACATATCAGGAGTTGTTCTCTAAGTTACACAACTGTGCCAACAGGTGGCAGTGTAGAACTAAAAATAACTGATTGGGACCTGTATACTGTAGCCTTACTGTACATGTTTGGGACAGAGTAAGGACCTCTCCGTGATTGCTATAATTTGTGCAGGTCATTATTGACATTTAATTAACTTATAAATGTTAAATAGAATAGAAATGAATAGAAATGATTATTTTTGCTTGAAAGTGTATCTGTTATCGTTACGTTCTTACTGCTGCACGATTGTTTCACTACCACAATAACATTCAGTGAAACTTATTGCTTATTAAAACCAATGTTGAGGTCACTGTATAGTATTCTGTTTGCAACCTATAGGCTATCTTTATTTGTGCATCTTTGAAGTACACGATTGTTAGTTAAGCGGGGATAATGTTGTGTTTATGTAGAACGCGCTACAATTTGTAATGTGCATCTTTGTCCTTATTTTTAATCTTTATTGTTAATAAATATATATTGATAAGAAATGTGATTTATATATATAAAAATGTGTATAAGCTAATTTAGTTAAGCGATGTTATACAGTGTTGTAATATTTTCTACATTTCTTTGTAGGAAACCACACACACACACACACACACACACACACACACACACACACACACACACACACACACACACAAATAAACACTCTTTTCAAACAGCATCCCAAGCTTGTAAGGCACATATCAATCACAGCACATCCTACATGACTAATAAGAATCACAAACAAATTATATATCATTTTATTTGAAAACGAATGAGGAAAACAAAGTGAGTTGAATCCGAGCAGCTTTAGAACAATTCTCTGCATTCTTCTGAAGGCGCACCTGCGCTTTCGGTGTTGAATGCTCTGATGTTAGACCATTTAAACATGTCAATTACACAAACAAAATGTTTAGCATACTCTGGAAAAAAATCAACAGTGATTGATTAGCCTATATTTGTTTATTGTAGATTTTATTAGTACTACGCGAAGCGAAGAAACATCCATAACATAGGCTACAGTATAAAAGAGCGCACGGTTATCTGTCGATCAGATGCGCTTCAGAGTTAAGTTCGTTACTATAGCAACAGTAGACTCACGACGCATTGTGTTTTAAAAATCAATCATTGTAAAAAAAATAAATAAATAAATAAGTAAAATACACTTTCGTTATGTCGAGATCACGAGAAAATTAAGTCGTGATCACAACAAAACAACTTTTGTTATGTCGAGATCACGAGAAAATTAAGTCGTGATCACGACAAAACAACTTTTGTTATGTCGAGATCACAAGAAAATTAAGTCGTGATCACGACAAAACAACTTTTATGTCGAGATCACGAGAAAATTAAGTCGTGATCACGACAAAACAACTTTTATGTCGAGATCACGAGAAAATTAAGTCGTGATCACGACAAAACAACTTTTATGTCGAGATCACGAGAAAATTAAGTCGTGATCACGACAAAACAACTTTTATGTCGAGATCACGAGAAAATTAAGTCGTGATCACGACAAAACAACTTTTGTTATGTCGAGATCATGAGAAAATTAAGTCGTGATAACGAGAAAACAAGATAGAAAAATAATGCATAATGCATGGCCTCTTAGAACTTCCGTAGTTACCTGAAGACTGACCTTATAGTCTATTTATCAACAAATATGAATCTTTAATTATTTGATTTCAAAATAAACTATCAAAGTCACCGTATTAGTCTCTCATGAAAGCAAAGTCATTGGCATTTGATCCACTAGAGGACAGAAACGAACTAAAAACGAAGTTTATAGAAAAGAGACATACAGTATTTGTGCACAGAAAGACTTTTGTACACACAACATATATATATATATATATATATATATATATATATATATATATATATACATACAGACAAGTTTATTAATGGTTTATTAATTTATTAAACCCTGCAAAGACCAGTGTTGGGCTAGTTACTCAAAGAATGTAATATATTACTCATTACTAGTTACTCCTTTCAAAAGTAATATTGTTACTTTACTTATTACTTTCTGGCAACAGTAATTAGTTACACTACTAGTTACATTACTTTTTCTTCACGCCCCACAGAAGTTGTAGCTGTGTGTCTTCCACCTAAAATTGTTCTACAATGTTACTAACAACATATTTCTTCCTCATCATTTGAACAAAATCAACATTGGATCGCAGTCAGAAGTGATTACAAACACTCAATAGTGATTGATAGTGACATTCAAGTAGAAGTGTTGTATTCATCTCATTAATTGTCATGTGTAACTTGAAGCTAATTGTAATTTCTCTGTTACCCATATACAATTATATTTCATTATGTATTTTATCAAATCAAATAAGTTTGTAAGAAACTGTTTAATTTTCCAAAAATATTTTTTATTTATAGTAATATAATGTACCACATGCTGATCAGAGGGATGTGGGTGGGATGTCATGCCAGTAAAGTAATACACAACGGTGTTCAGATCATCTTTTTTCCTGACAATATCAATATAATGCAGTATTTCTATCTGCTGAATGTAAGCTTTTCCATATTCCAAGCTTGCCTGCTGCACCGGGGACATCACATGCATGTGCGAGTCATGAGAATTATGAAAATAAATCTAGGAAATATTTGATTGTTGGATTTTAAATCAGTAGGGGTTGAGGCATCAAAAGTAACTAAGTAACTAAGCTGTTTTATGGATGGTAACTGTAATATTATTACTGAAATCTTATTAGTAATTAATTACACTACTAGTTACTGCAAAAAGTAATATTATTACAGTAATTAAGTTACTAGTAACTAGTTACTGCCCAACACTGGCAAAGACACACTCATCACAGACACTATTTATTTATTTATTTATTTAGTGAATGTTCACACAAGTGTCAAGAGTTTGGCTGAAGTTCTTCATCAACCCCGGCGGGACTCTCTTCATCTGAGCGGCTGCTGATCATGGAGACTGATTCTCTCTTCACATCATCCCTGCAATCAACCCCTGCAATCACAGCATTCAACCATTAGACCAAATATAGGTGCTCTCTTCTTCTACAAAGCTAGGAGGATGTTGATTATCCACCATTAACCTCCTTGTTTTAGACTAAAGTGGGGTTTAAAGGTGAGATATTGAAAAGAACCAATAACAAGGGGCGGACAAAAGTTCAGCCCTAGCACTGTAGCCACACCAGCCCACATTACCACACACACAGACACCACACACACTACTTACATTTTGGGCATGATGATTGTTCAGGGACAATGGTGGGAACGAGTAGAGGAGCTGGAAACACAAGAGGAAAAAAATAGAAATATTACTGACAGGAGCATCTAAATACAGAAATGTAAGTCTATGCAGCAGTGAATCTGAATTAAGTGTTTAATAATGAATTGTGGCTGACTAAAAATATTTGACCCTAAAATGGTTAGTTTTTCACTGACAAGACTGTTATGATATTATATAAATTCCCAATTATCAAACAATTAATTGACCAGGGTTGTTTCCCAAAAGCATTGTTAGTCAACTATGGTCGCAAATTCCCTTGATATCAATAGAATCAAATGAAATGCAAAAGCATCGTAAACTTGTGTGTTTGGATCTACAGCACTTAACCTGTGGTTAGAAGCATAATGGAAACCATACACATGACTTGTGTGTCTTCTGTTTAGCTGAGGATTGTGCATGTTCTGTCCTGAGGGATCACAATGTGCACATTGAAAGAGCTTTTCAATGAAAAATCTCTGATGTCTGATTGTCCCTTTTCTCGTGGGAATTAGGAGAAGTGCCTGCACCCCACGGTTTGGGACTTTTGGGGGTTATGGGTCATGCTATGGGCAGGTTAGATCTTTCTTGGAAGCTCGAGAGAACGGAAATCGCTGGGGGCAGATTAGATGAGCAATTTCTATCTGGCCATAACCACCCAGACTCTGAGTCTTCCTGATATTCATGCTGAGGTGGAGAGATCTAAAAGAGTTCTGAGAGAGGTGATCCAGGCAGGGATGGATTAACACACGGGTCTATCGAGCACATGCCCCGGGCACTAGACCTGTTTCTCTGCTGATTATTGTCTCATCCATATTTTCAGGAGGCACAACCTCCATTGCCTCCTCAGAGAAAACAGCACTGATTCTTTTTCTTTGTTTTTATCTCTCCCATACTACAAAGTATGAAAAACTATAAGAATAATTTAGAAAAGAGTTGTAAATTAGCTATCAAGAATTTACTCACCTGAGACAGTAACACTGAATTCCTTGTATGACGACTTTTTAGAAGAGCTGATGATCTGTAGTTTATAAAGTCCAGTGAGTTCAGTGCTGATGTTGATGATGGTGAGAGATCCGGTCTGATTGTGTATCTTCAGTCTGTCTCTGAGTCTCTGATCAGTAATCTCACATGATCGGGTGCCATCTGTGTTTCCCCTACATTTAGCTATATTCCTGTCCTGAGGACCCAACATCCAGCTGATCTGAAGATATTCTTCTACACCAGTGTGTAGGGTTGCAGATTCTCCCTCCACTTTACTCACTTCTTCTGTCTTCATTTCATCTTTCCCAGCACCAAACACACCTGGAAAACACAATCAATAAAAGCTGACATTAAATACCCAGAACAAAACCATGTGAATAAGGGTTAGATGTTTGCAAACTAGAAAATGTATTAACAGAATCTTCACGGAGTGAAACAGTTTATTTTAGCACAGAAGAGTGGTTTATGTTTGATATTGTAATATTCTTCTTGATAGGCTTAAAGTCGTCTCATAATCAACCACACACCCGTGACGCCTGCAGCTGTATGTTCTGTGTGTATCATGAGCGCTCTGACTGAACTGACAAACATTTTCCTCAAGTAGCCTATATTTCAGCAGTTATTGTCCTGTATTTCTGTCAACTGAAGCCATTCCATTAATTGTGAATTAATCATTATTTTGAGCCTTGGAGTTATTTCTTTTTTTTGGACTGGCCAAAACAGATTTCCAAAATGGTCTCAATTTGCATTTGTTCAGACCGCTCTCTGAATCATCTGAAGCGATTCTCAGTCAGTAAAGCAAACAGTACGGAGATACTTAAGAACAGAGAAAACAAACAGATGAAGTGGATATTTACCGACAAACAACTGAAACAAAAGGCTATTTTTTGAGAGGTAACTTTGAGAAAATTTAGCTGCCATAGGAATATTCGGCCATTCATACCGAAAGGTTTATTATTATTATTATTATTATAGATTGCTTAAACTTTACAAAGCAAAGAAGTGTAGGATCAGAATGAGTCAGACAAAGTTAAGATTCGATCCGAACATTGAAACATGAGGAGCCGAAATTCCAGAGAGGATCCCAAGGCTGCAACAGGATGTTCGTCATAAATCAGATTCCTAGCTCCAGCCCTCTGAAGAAAGCAAACCAACAAACCTCTTTCACAGAACAGCTTGCAACATTCAAACAAAAGAACACTTATTGATAATTCCAATTCAGGAAGGAGACGGTCAAATTTGGGGCAAGTAATCAGAACTGATGATCAAAGAGATGGCCGTTACTTGTAAATCTGTGATCGAAATCACGAGCTAGAGAGGTCAACCCAGCTCTCCACATAGAAGACAAAGATGGAGACCGAAATTCCTTAAGAGACCTTTTAACCTCTCTAGTCTTCACAGAGAACATGTCCTTATGTTCACAGAACGGTACAGAAACTGCCTTTTCACATATAGATGCACCAAAATCATCTTAAAAGGACTTATCATGTTTATGCATAACCCCATATCATGTATGTAACCCACACGATTAACCATCACGTTTTAATCACATATTATGTATGTATTTTAATAACTAGGGAATAGTTTAAGAGTTCATATCCTTGTGTGGTATGTATGAGTTTGAAAAATCATGCTTTAAATGTTTCTTCCAATCAATTCTTTGTCAAATGTACCATAGTCTTGTTAGAGAAATCATGTCCAAAATTGTACTCTGTAAGAGCGGGAAAATTTGGACCATATGACTGATAAGATAACATGTTAGATTTATGAATGGGGAGGAGAAACATACAACACCACGAGCCAAGATCATTTCTAATTGGTCAAGACGTCCAGATAGGACGGTCTAGAAGCTGAGTTTAAATACTCAGGACAGCTCTCTGCTCTCTTCCTCTGCTTCTCTTCTTCTTCTCTTTTGCCACCGCGTTTCGACGCTGCTCTCTGAGCGTGCTCTGGCCTACATGCCAGCTGCCAACACAATGAGAAGAAAAACCACCTAGTCTCGTTACATTCTTTTATTCTTTTACTTTAATTTCTTGTCTTTCCGTGAGAGTTTTGTTAAGTTAAGTTTGCCGCAAAGTCCAGCTCCGACTGCACCTGCCCAAACTTCAACCAGACCAACTCCGCATCAAGAGCCAACGCCCAAGACATCACTACGAAAGACCACTGAACTCAGCCAATCAGCAACCTCGGGAAACCCCTTTCTCCAAAGACGACAAGGACACAAGGGAATTCCTTAAGACAACACAAGCAAGTACAACCTCCAGACTTTTGCTGAGTCGGTGCAGTTTAATATAAATTTTAGCCTCATTGAGAAACTCAATGCGAGGGTCAAATGATTGATGGTTCAGGTCTATAGGCAATTGCACATATTGCTGTAAACTTGGGATTTCACATTTTCATTCTGTAAACTCATCCTTTCCTCTCTTTCTGCAACGTGTGAATGTGTGAATGCGTGTGTTCATGTGTTAGATTAGATTAGTTTACATGTCTTAGGTTTATATAAATAAAGTCTTATTTATATTGAAAAGAGAAGTATCTTGTGTTTTGTGCTTACAAGTTAATGTCTTAATCTGCCGATCTTGTTACTGTGCTTATTAATAGTGTTTTCACTATATTTTGGATTTTAATATCCAGTGCAGAGTTGATGTTATACGGCTCGTTCAGTGACTCGCTGCCGACTCAGTGATCAGCCGTGAAACAGTGACTCTGTTCAAATTCCCTATAAAATCATAAATGATTTCCTTTGAGCTAAATTGACTTGTTTCCCTTATATATATTACTTATATATTTACAAATTTCTACAGAAGGTACATAATCACATGTATAATCATACTGCTTACACACAAAATCTTTACTTGTCACACAATTTCTGAGACCTGACACACACGCCAAATCTGCAAAACCACACACTAATTCTCAGCCTCTGACTCAGTTTTCAATTTCATAAAACACTTTTTTGCAAAACACAACACACAATTCTCTATGTAACACACAAAAATCTATCAGGAAGTATCTAGATTTCCTTTTTCAAACCAATCAAAATGACACACTAATTCATCAGTGCCTCACACTAAATCCTTACATGTCAAGTCAAGTCGAGCTTTATTGTCATTCTGCTACATGTGTGGACATATAATGGAACGAAATGTCGTGTCTCGCAGGACCACGGTGCTACATACTAGTTAAGCATAAGATAAACATACAACAATGCAAGTATAGGAAAAACAATAGAGCTATACAACAGTTAACTATCTGACTATACATATACTAAAAATACTATAACTGCTATACCTAGTTGACCACACATACACAAACTGAGACTGTACAAGAACTTTACATAAATACTGTACATGAAATTGTGCGAAAGAGATATATGTACATGAAATTGTGCAGAAAAATATATATTTTGTACATTAAATTATTGTGCAGAATAGATATTTTGTGGGAGACAGTGCATAGTGCAAAACGATTTTGTAGAGAAATAATCAAGTAAACGTATTATTTTGTAGTGCAATGTTCAAGTAGACATATATTTTCTTAAGAGTCTTTGTGGCAGGGAGTGTTTGTAGAAAGTGTCTAGTGTGTATATAGTGGGACGAGTGCGTTACTACAGGTGGTTTGTATAGCCCATTCACCTGTGTGTAGCACATTCAGAATTGAAACCAAACTGTTTTTACTGTAAGCATTTGTGGTTGTGAATATTACACAGTACGAAAGTGCAAACACTCATTGCTTTACTTAACACCAACCAATCATGGCTTTAGAACAGGCCTACAAATATACATCTGAACAACTAAACATGACTGATGTATTTCTTTTCTTTCGTACTGTGTAATATTCACAACCACAAATGCTTACAGTAAAAACAGTTTGGTTTCAATCTTTGCTTTCGTGTTTACTGTGAATTTTTCAGCATCTCTCTGCCAATTACTTTCAATCTTGTACAGAAATGTACACATGAGCTCATGAAAGAAGAGCTTTAGGTTTTTAATAACTGTGTATATGATATATCCAAACATATAATATTATGGCAAAGGTGTTTGCAACGTAAGACAAATATTTGCTTTTGAGATGTGTTTGTTATATTTTGAATGCAGTGCTTCATTTTGCAAGAGATGTGTGGCATTTTGTGAGTGCAATTCTTGGATATATGTGTAAAGTTTTGAAAAGAGGCAAATGTGTAAGCAGCTGAAAAAAAATAAAACTGTAAATGCAAATAAATCTATTCTACCAAAACTATTTATGTTTTAAACAAATTCTCTTGTATCTCCTATTCTAATTTTAAAGGAATATATTTTTTATTATCTATCGATCTATCTATTTAAATATACAGATATTCTTAGATTTTTATTCTTCAGGCTTCATCGGATAAATTGGTACATTGCTATTGGTAAAGTAGGACACATCTTTTATCTAGTTTGTGCTTAGACAATACAGTTTTTACAACAGGACATGTTGCGATTTTGTTTTTCAAAACTTTCAAAATTTAAAAGAATAACAATAAAAAATAAACATACTAGCTATATATATATATATATATATATATATATATATATATATATATATATATATATACACACTATATACACTACAGTCAAAGGTTTTTGAACAGTTAGATTGTTACTGTTTTTTTTTTTAATAATTCTCTTCTGCTCACCAAGTCTCCATTTATTTAATCCTAAATACAGCAAAATCAGTAATATTGTGAAATATTTTTACTATTTAAAATAACTGTTTTCTATTTGAATATATTTTAAAATATAATTTATTCCAGTGATTTCAAAGCTGAATTTTTCAGATGAATCATTACTCCAGTCACATGAACCTTCAGAAATCATTCTAATATTCTGATATGCTGCTCAAAAAACATTTATTATTATTATTATTATGTTGAAGATAGGTGAGTATAATTTTTTTTTTCAGGTTTCTTTGATGAATAGAAAGTTCAGAAGAACAGCATTTATCTGAAATAGACATCTTTTGTAACATTATAAATGTCTTTATCATCATTTTTGATCAATTTAAATAATCCCTGCTAAATAAAAGTATTAATTTCTATCATTTCTATATAATTCCACCCCCCTAATATGGTGTAGTGTATAATCTTACAAAAGCTTCTTATTTCAGATAAACGCTGATCTTTGGACCTTTCTATTCATGAAGAATCCAGAAAAAAAATGACTCAACTGTTTTAAATATTGATAATAATAATATGTAAAAATGTTTATTGAACAGCAAATCAGCATATTAGAATGATTTCTGAAGGATCATGTGACACTGAAGACTGGAGTAATGATACTGAAAGTTCATCTTTGATCACAGCAATAAACTACATTTTAACATATGAAGAGTTTGGTTCCAAAACGCTATAAATCCATTTTGATTAATTTGAGTTAAAACGTGTTTTCTTTACCAAGAAAGTGGCAAGATGAAAACCAATATTTTCTGTTTCAAACTTTCACATAGCTTCTTTAGGTTATAATAACATTAAAAATTCAAATCCAGATTTTGATTTTCACAGATTTATTATAAAATTGTATAATTTTTCGCCCCCCCCAAAATGCAATAAATCCATGATATGTTTTTCTTTTTCTTTTTCTTTTTTTTTTTTTTCAAAATGCAATAAATAAAGTTTTGGAACCAAACTCTTCATATATTCAAATAGAAAGCAGTTACTTTAAATAGTAAAAATATTTCACAATATAGTGCTTTTGCTGTATTTAGGATCAAACAAATGCTGGCTTGCACTCTTAAAACAGATGTGTTAAAAACACAACCTGTGTTATATTTTAACACACCTGTGTGTCTAGTTAAGGACAACACATTTTGTGTTAATTTCAACTCAACCAGTGTGTTATTCTTAACACAGGTTGATATTCTTCAAATATTTAAATAGTGCACCTTTAAGAATAGCACATCTATTACAAAGATTGTGTTATTTATGACACATTAGTGTGTTAAAAAAACAGATGTGTTAAAAACAACACAACCTGTGTTATATTTTAACACACCTGTGTGTCTAGTTAAGGACAAACACATTTTGTGTTAATTCAATTTTAACATAACCAGTGTGTTATTCTTCTTAACACAGGCAGTGTGTTAAAATATTTAACACACTAATGTGTCATAAATCCAGAAGTGGGACTTTCAAGTGACAAGCAAGTCTCAAGTCAAATCCCAAGTCCTCAAAGAGTTAAAGTTAATGAGATAATTAAGTGACTAATTAAATGATGATTGTGCATTAGTGATGAACACCTGCTGTTAACAAGCGGCATCATTGAAGAAAAGAGAAACACAAGAATTACAGACTTCAGCCACAGCCTTGGATGGAATCAACTGAAAAAAAAAACAAAAAACAACAACAACAACAAAAAAAACAAAACACAATGCCACCATAATTGTGGTCAAGGTTTGCTTTAGTTGGTCTCTTGTCCCTTTAGTAGTTTGCTTCTAAGCAATTGCAATGTTGTTTCACAGCAAACATTTGTGCCTTGCTGAATCAAACCTAGAAGCAACAGATTAACTTATGACTTCTGATTATAACACATGGTGACCAAACATCATGAAAGGATCTCTCTTTGGTTTTTTGACTGACACTCAGCTATTACAGATCTGCCAAAAAAAAAAAAAAAAAAAAAAAAATGCCCTATTAAACAAACACCACTGTAATGCTTCAATTAATTAAAAAAAAAAAAAAAGACTGTTTCCGCTCAGGCTTTTAGACATAAACACTTATCATATGATCCTCAACAGCGGCGACAATAATTTTTCATACTGCAGTGCATGATGGGAGTTTTTACTATGGTGTTACCCAGCATGCATTGCAGCATGAAGCATTTCGTTGAGTGTCACCATTGTTGAGATTCATATGTTGGTTCTTGATGTCTGTGTGTGTCGAAATAATCTCCATGATGGTGGCATCATTTTAACCAATAAAACATCAACATCTGATTCTCTGTAATTCTCAATAACAGCAGGTGTTCATCACTAATGCACAATCATCATTTAATTAGTCACTTAATTATTTCATCAACTTTAACTCTTTGAGAACTTGGGATTTGACTTGAGACTTGACTTGGTCCCACCTCTGCCCAATCCTTTAAAGAACTCCACATCATCTCAGGAAATGTTCTGGGAACGTCATTGACACCGGTGGGACCTTCTGAGAACGCTCTGGGAACTTTACCTTTCTAGTGAGGAAATCCATATACCTGACCATATACCTGAGTGCATCCACGTCATCCACCAATGAAAAAAGAGGCGCGAATTTGGTTAACAGCTTGTGGAGTGATGCAGGCAGCAATGTGATTGGATGATAGTTAACACATATTGTGTTGGACACACTGTGCTGTCTTCTCTTCTGCGCTTCTGTGTTCTCTTCTGCTCACCAAGCCTGCATTTGTTTGATCCTAAATACAGCAAAAGCAGTATATTGTGAAATATTTTTACTATTTAAAATAACTGCTTTCTATTTGAATATATGTTAAAATGTAATTTATTCCTGTGATCAAAGATGAATTTTCAGTATCATTACTCCAGTCTTCAGTCTCACATGATCCTTCAGAAATCATTCTAATATGCTGATTTGCTGTTCAAGAAACATTTTTACATATTATTATTATCAATATTTAAAACAGTTGAGTCATTTTTTTTTCTGGATTCTTCATGAATAGAAAGGTCCAAAGATCAGCGTTTATCTGAAATAAAAAGCTTTTGTAAGATTATACACTACACCATATTAGGGGGGTGGAATTATATAGAAATGATAGAAATTAATACTTTTATTTAGCAAGGATGCTTTAAATTGATCAAAAATGATGATAAAGACATTTATAATGTTACAAAAGATTTTTATTTCATACAAATACTGTTCTGCTGAACTTTCTATTCATCAAAGAAACCTGAAAAATTATACTCAGCTGTCTTCAACATAATAATAATAATAAATGTTTTTTGAGCAGGATATCAGAATATTAGAATGATTTCCGAAGGATCATGTGACTGGAGTAATGATTCAGCTGAAAAATTCAGCTTTGAAATCACATGAATAAATTACATTATAAAATATATTCAAATAGAAAACAGTTATTTTAAATAGTAAAAATATTTCACAATATTACTACTTTTGCTGTATTTAGGATTAAATAAATGCAGACTTGGTGAGCAGAAGAGAATTATTAAAAAAAAAAAAAAGTAAAAATCTAACTGTTCAAAAACCTTTCACTGTAGTGTATATCATATTATATGCATTTTTTGAGGGGGGCCGGTGCCACCCCATGCCCCCCTCTAGACACGCCCCTGACCCGACCGTTCCCGCTGAATTTAGATCTCGTTTCCAGAATCTTACATTTAAATTTCCGCTATTGAAAGAAAGAGAGATAGGCTAACAAATAAAAGTTTAGTCTGAACAAAATTGTATTTGTTATTTTATTTGTCAAGCGTCTCGAATTTATTGACAGCAAAATGATAAACGAATTTTGTTTAACATTTTGCTGCCAACACAGTAGGGAAAAAAAGTTTCACAGAGAAAATGAATTTGTTGTACAAAAATTGTATTCCTTATAATTCGTTGAACATCTTGCTGTTTACACAGTAGGAAAAGTGTCGCAGAGAAAAAATAAATAAATAAATAAATTCGACACAGTCTGTCATTTAAAATGACAGACTGTGGAGCAAGTGCCAATGACTTTGCTTTCTAAACAAGAGAGAAATGACTAACACAGTAAATATATTTTATTGTGAATTCAAATAATATTTAAATATTCATATTTATTGATAGAGTATAATCTGATGGATTTATGAAGGCAGCATCATGTGTTATTTGCTGTGAGTTCAATTCTGTGACAGCTGAGCTAAAAAATTAAACGCTGTCTGAAGTTGTGGTTTGTGGTCAGTTTGTGTGTAGTAGCAATAACTAGTATTGTAGTAATTATACATATTTATAGGTAGTGGCAGTTTCATGACTTAACCAGTAGATGGCAGCATTGGTCCAAACATGCTGCTCACTAAAGGCCAGTGATCTACAATCAGGAGACCTCTGCAAATTTAGTTCTCAAAATAATCTCACAGAATCAGCGCCGGCCCTGACCATTTTGGTGGCCTAGGCAAGATTTAGCTGGTGCATCTCAGCCAATCCCCCACTGATCATTCACACATAAACTGCATAGCTTTATGACAAAACAAATTATACACTGTAGATGTTTATGTATTAGAACAAAATGTCAAAGTATTGTCAAGTTATGTTTTCCACAGGCTTTATTTTACTCATAAATTGAAAAAAAAAAAAAAAAAAAAAAAAAACCATTATAAAACCTCATGGAAAATCTTCAAGGAACCAGCGGTGAATTAGTCTACCGCAGGGCTGGGCAACTTTGGTCCTGGAGGGCCACTGTCCTGCAGAATTTAGCTGCAACCAAACACACCCGAACAAGCTAATCAATGTCTTCAAGATCACTAGAAAGCTAACAAAGTTTATTTAAAATAAAGAGAATTAGCTAAAATTATGGAATTAAAAAGGGATTGAAATAAACAAGGAACAGAACACACTTTTGGGATAAATTATTATAGATTATATCATGATTTTGTCACATATGATGTTGATGGTCATTTGAGAGCAAATAAAACTTTCCATTGTTCAGTAAAGTAAACGATGTGACCTTCAATGGCCAGATGAGCCTTATCAATCATGCACATTAACATCTATTAAGAAAGTTATTACAGGGTCCAAGTTTGTTTTCATGTTGATGTTTAAGGAGGCTGTCTGTATGTTCTGGTCTGACAGTGACACCTAGTGAACCACTTCAAAGAGATTCATTTTGAAGCATTAAAAATCTATCTTTACAAAATAAAGATAATTACTGAAATTGTGTCCTGAAATGACAAGGACAGAGTTATTGAAATAATGAAACTCTTTCTGAAGAAGTTATTTTCAGGCGAATATTGCCTGGAACACGTATCATATCAAGTCATCATGTGTCACGTTGATGGTCATATATGAAACAAAAGTTATCTCCCATTGTTCAGTGAAGTAAACAATCTTGTAAACTCAGTAAACTCAATGTCAGGCTTATAACCTGATCCAGAAGATGTGTTTTGTCTGATCTCCTAAAGTCTCTGTCAGTCTGTACTTCATCTGACCGGCACAAATCCAACAAGTGTTATTATATTAAATTGAATTCAATGAAAAATGGAAAAAACTCTGCTTCACAACATGCAAACCATGTTAACATGTTAAATCATGCTGGCAATGTACTAAAACATGTTAGAAACATGCTAGTAACATGTTACATCATGCAAACAACATGTTAAAACATCTTTACACTTCACCCTAAATTTATTTGTTAGGCTTTGTGTGTCATCTGGCTTTAGTTTGATTTTGACAGAAGAGAATATAATTTTGACTGCAAAGATTTTGTTTATCTGTCAGAAACCAGTTGATCAAATTAAACACTCAAACACTTTAATATTGTAAACACACACACACACACACACACACACACACACAAACATAGTTTGAAGAGAGCAAATCAAACATGAATATACATTTCCATTTTCAGTTATTACCGCATGTTCTGAAATTTCTTGGCAGAAACTTTGACATGGGACATCAGGAAAGGCTCACAGACAGTCATTTGTCATTAATAACATCGATTATCACAAGATACTGTCACATTAAAGATGTATTCAGAGAGGCTAAAGTTGAGGCTGAATAGCTGGGAGTCCCAGGCAAAATATTCAGATCACAACAGAACAGCAGGCATAATTGTATCATGCAAATACCTCACAGAGGAATTCACACCTCAGCTCATTATGATCATAAACACTTGCCATATCTTAAAAGACTGGAAGACTGTCATTGGATTTGAACATGCCTTGATGCCTTCATGCCTTAGAATATGTCCTCCAATAGCTGCTTTTTATTAGCTTGGCCTTTGTTCTCATTCATGAGTGTCTGAGATGCTGCTCAGGGTGCGGTTATGATGACATCATGACACACACACATACACACACACACCTGTAACACAAGAAAACAAAGAAACAGCAGATCATAAAAACTACCAAAACTGTTTCTTCAACATAATGCAGTTTTGATTCAGACCTTCTCCATCATCTAAACATCAGTCATAGCAGTCATCATGACATTCCCTTCTGTTTCCAAAGTGTCTTTCAACTTTGTTGTAAATTAGAGGGAAATTAGTCAGCAGCTGAGTTTAGCGATGACTGATGAGAGACTGAGACTGAAGATGAGCAGTAGGTGAGAAATGCTGTTCATTTCTCCTGATATTTTATTGCTTTTTCTGCACTCTTTCTTCCAGTGTCCAGGTTTATCACAGTAAGCACAGCTGCCCTCCCCTAACATTCATATTTTTGTCAGGTTTCGGTGGATGCTGCTGCAATCTTTACTTTTACCATTAGATCCAAATCTCTTTCCCAGGTGACCAATTTACCAATTTGCATAAATGATTTTGCAAAGTTTCATTTGACCACATGAGGTTTGTGAAGGACAATGCATCTCGATACTCTGATGAAAGGCCATGTGTGAACTAGTGGTCCTCAGTGGTGGAGGTAACGAATTACAACTACTCACGTTACCGTAATTAAGTAGTTTTTTTCAGGTACTTGTACTTTTTTGAGTATATTTTTAAAGCTGTACTTTTACTTGTACTTAAGTACAAATTTAGCAAAATAATCTACTTCATTACTTTTAAATCATAGTTCGTTACTGAAAACCAGAGGTGGCCAATCCAGAGGTCAGAAAGTAAAAGTCCTGCCATATGTATATTCCACCCATGAACTCAGCAGCTGATTTCACCAGAGAAGGAACCAAGTCACTCCTTTCTAGTCTCAAGCTAGTCTCAAGTCAAATCCCAAATCATCAAAGAGTTGAAGTTAATGAGATAATTAAGTGACTAATTAAATGATGATTGTGCATTAGTGATGAACACCTGCTGTTATTGAGAATTACAGAGGATCAGACGTTGATGTTTTATTGGTTAAAATGATGCAACCATCATGGAGATCAGTGTTTACTTTAGTTGACACACTTCAAATCAATCTCATTCTTTCATAACACTTGCAAAGGCTCTCAACCAACAAACACATTTTGTCACTTATAAAACAATGACCCAAAAATAATGACAACAGGTAGCATTATACAGTGTTTGCTTTCATAAAATTCTCGAGTCTCTCTACTGCGTAAAATTCACTGCAGTCTATGTTACATAGTCCACGTTTATATTAAAGTAACAAAATAATTCCTAATTTGTCTTCTTTTGTAGAGATGGTAGAGAATGAAATTGAAAGACTAACGCTTGTGTAGGTGTTACACTACATCAATTAGTTACATCGAACTGCTCTAATAGTATTTGATTCATAATATATTTTACTATGGTAAATGCTGCAAATTGCTGCCTTATACATTTTTGTATTGTACTGGGATTTGAACTTAGGTTTAACAGTTTTGAAAAGAGTGTGTGGACATTTGCAAATTGGCTTGAATAATACATAAATTTGGCTTTGTTTGTGTCTCTGTGAAAAAAATAATTCCTGTAAATTGAAAGATGTCATCATTGAATGCATTTTGTTCCAAAGCAGTGATAAATAACCAACACTTTAGTCTACTTGAAGAGCTGTTGTTACAGACCTGAGGCTAGAGGAAGCAGAGAAATGAATGGAACAGTTAAACATGAACTTGAGCACACCCTGCAGCATAGTTTGCTACAAAAATATCGGCAGTGCCTCCAAAACATACAAACACTGTATCAAGGTTACACAAAATAAAAATCTGAAAGCCCTAAAAGTTAAACTTTATAAAAAAAGCAATTTTTGCAAAATTATGAATTCTGTGGATTTACTTGTAAATTTAATTTTAGTATATACAAAATAACAATTAATTTTAATTATTATTATTATTAAAAGCCAATTAACAAAAAGCAACAAAACTACACTTATAGAAAATGAACTATAATGTCAATAAATCTTTTTGTTATTTGCTGAATACTTGTTTAAATCATTTTGTTCTCTCTTCTCAGCTCCATAAATTGGGCATGTTATCAATACTTTTTATTACCACACAGAGAGGTCAGCACCGCTTAACTAAAATTTTATTGAAAAACATTCATATTCATATCCATCCCTCTGTACCAATCATGCAGAGCCTTTATGAGGCTGTTGTACAAGGAATTAATGATCAAAGTCCCTTTCAAGGAAAGTCTGTTCACACTGCGGCCATATTTGCATCGCCTCCGGGCAGCTCAAACAAGACCAAGTCCTATCTAAATGAATGGTGGAATCCTGAAATCTCAAAAACTGCTCACTGAACTCACAATTAAATTACATATTTAAAATCAGCAACAAAATCTGAAATGAACTGCTCCATTAATGTTGTTTCTTATGCTCAAATAGCATTTAAAAAGCTTATTTTTCAGGCTAGACCAACCAATGCTTATGCACAGTAATAACACGCTTATGACTGTGTTTTACATTTTTCATATCCGTGTGTAGTTTGGTCGGCTAATCATTTGATATTTGCTTGTAGAGTTACCACAAAAATACCACTTTTATAAGAGTTAAGAGATGCGCAATGTTTTGCATGTTGTGTGTATGTTTGTAGTTTTGTGTGTGAAGTTTAGCTATTTAAAAAAAAAAAAAAAAACTATAAACACAGTGTCTGCACACCTGATGGTCATGTTTAATCAATTGATTCATAGGTGTGGTATTTTGTAAAAACAAAAAAGAGCTTTGAAATAGCAAAGAAGTTACATATTCGATTCTGTGTCTATAGAGAAGTGTTAACACTCCCTCCCCTCTGTCCCTCCCACAATAACTCAAGTTCTACTTTCTAACTCAACATTTCCCACACACTCCATTCTGTGTGATTTATAAGCTTGTTTCCTCATGGGGACCAAAAAAAATGTCCCCACAAGGAAAAAATTACTGGGATTACTATACTTGTGGACATTTGGTCCCAATTATGTGATGAATACCAGGTACACACACACACACACACACGCACACACACCACATTGAATTTTAAATTGTTTATATAATTCTAAAATGTTGATTTGTTCTATGTTTTAAATGTATATACATGCATGTTTTTGTTGCTTATATCTGTTCTAGATTCAATGTAAGCGCTATGCTTTGGCAATACATTGTAACAATTGCCATACCAATAAAGCACATATTGAAATGAATCGAACAGAGAGCGAGAGAGAGCACGCGTGAGAAAGAGAGAGAGAGAGGTGTGTGCATATTTGGTTAAAGTCATTGTATCTCACAACAGTCTGACTCACTCACTCAGTTCAGTGTCATCATCCCACTGTAGTGCGCCGCTTCACCACATTCACATCCTCAACGCTGCTTTGTCGGTTGATTAAGGACAAATCCTCTTCTCTGCAGTGGAGTTCGTTACCTTTAAAGCACAATGCGAAGCGAGTTGATCCTTTGTCTTTTGATATTTCTCACTAATGGTAAGTAATAAGTTTTATGTAATAAGAGTGTTATGTCTTCGTTTATCGCCTTGCGTTCAAACGTTTTTAAGTGTGTAAATGTTTGATAAGTCCTTGACTTAATTGCGAAAAACAAGCAAAAAGTTTTTTTCTGCTTATAAGACTGGGTGTGAACTAAGGCACGAGCTTGAGCTCGATTGTCATGGATACACTCTGGATGGAGAAGGTCTGACAGGTGGTTGATGGTTGAAAAGTTAACAACATCTGTAAGTTGAATCAATGTAATGTCTTCAACAACATACAACATAAATATCTGCCTTTTAAATCATGATCATTATTTTTTATTTTATTAGCATTTCATGATATTTTGTTAATAACACCCCAGCAAGCAATAGCCGTCATTTCACCTTCTCAGTTAACTATAGACCTGAGTCTGGCTATATGTAACCCACTTCTAGCCCAAATAACCTTGAATTTGGTTACATGTCGTTTTTTTGGCAAAATAACTTGTGAGGTGTATGATATTCCATCATGTAAGCAAAGTAAACAGCGTTTACAAGGTGTTTGGTTTCATTTCTTTGACATGTTATTTGCGTAGCCTCGGTTTAGCTCGTAGTCAGACCAGCTATTTGTAGACCACTTATAGTCAAAACTGATTCACTGTAGTTTTTGGTCAGGCAGCGCGTAAGATGGTTGATATCCCATCATGTTCGCAGTGTCAATAATATCTACAAAGAAATGTGTCATTTCATGACATGGTCTATATGTAGCAGACCATGACTATGCAATTAGTGAGTGGACAGAGGCAAATGGCGAATGAACACAAAAAGAATGGTTGGATAAATTGAACAATTTATCGTCAGGAAATAATGTTTTATATCTTGACTTGCAAGACTAAATTAGGGTCCTGGCATAACATTATCATCTAACCCAAATAAAGGCTTACATAGCCGTTTTGACATCCTCTTATAGCTGGAAATCATGTTTTTAATTTTATATATACAAAACATGAGTACGTATATCATGTTTACAAAATCATGTTTATGCCTTTTTATGCTCTTAAATTATGGGCTATGGAAAACATGGATGTTTAGTTCTGAATGGGTCACACATCATTTGAAAGAGCTATTTCTAATATATAAATTGCAACAAACTTGTAATTAACACTTTTAAATAGTTTTTGAGTTATTCTTAGACATTTGAAATAATGACCAACTTTAGTAGTTTTAGCCAGAATTCTCAGGAATATGTTGTATTTCACATTGTTGTGAAATTATATTTTGGTATAGAGGGTTAACTGAAATGATAAGATTTAAAATGTTAATATTGTCCTCCTGGCCTGCAGGCATTTCCTGATGACAGTGAAGCAGGCCCCAGTGACCTAGTCAGTCAACTGAGGATCTGCCAGAGGGCAGCCACAGTAGAAAAAGACAGCATGAGGAAGGAGAGACAGTACGATTACAGACAGAAGAAGCAGGGACAGAACAAGGAGGGACAGGAGGTAACACAGAGGCAGAGGATGTTGACATGATATAAAGCCAAATCAACCTGAGCCTAAAGTTTTGCAAAAAGAAATGATGAAAGACCGGACACTGACATTCCAAAAATCATGGTATGAGACGTATCCCTGGCTGCATGTTATGGGTACTGATGGTGTTCTGTGTTTTCACTGCTCTAAATATTTTAAGACAGGGAAACCAGCACAAGCCAGGAGTATAGACACAGCTTTTGTCAGTACTGGATTGAAAAACTGGAAAAAAGCACTTGAAAAATTTTCCATGCATGAGAAATCAGAGGGTCACAAAGTTGCTGTTACTGCCTATGAAAACAGGCCAGTTACTACACAGTTGAGCAGTGCAGTCAGTACACAGCAGGCAGAAAACAGAGCTAGCCTGTTAAAAATAATAGGGGGTGAGATGTTTCTGGCGTGGGAGGGATTGGCTTTTAGGGGGCATGAACATCATCAAGGTAACCTTGACCAGCTTTTAAAATACAAAGCTGAAGATGATCAGTCATTCACTAGGTGGTTATCTGCAAAGAGTGCACACATCTTGGGATTGTCAAAATGAATGTATAAATTTGATGAGCTCATCAATTATCAGGACAATTCCAGTCCCTACCAGTGTTGCAGTATTCGATTATTATGGATGGGACAAGGGACAACATCTCTGGTGTTGAGCAGGAGGCGCTGTGCCTACGTTATGTTGACACTGATTTGCTGGTCCATGAAAACTTTACAGGGTTGTATGAAACAACTTCTACAACAGGTGAAAACCTTGCCAGAATTATTTTGGACGTTCTGTTGTGACTGAATTTGCCAATATCGGGCCTCAGAGGTCAGGATGGGGCTTCAAAAATGGCTGGAAAGTACTCAGGTGCCCAGGCTGTTATTCAGCGAGCACAGCCACTAGCACCATATATACATTGTGGAGCACACTGTGTTAATTTAGTTACACAACAGGCTTGCTCAGCCTCCAGTGTCGTGTGAAATGCACTTGACTGGATATATGACCTTGGCACATTTTTTTTTTTGGCAGTCTGGTAAGCTGAAAGACAAGTTTAAAGCCATTGATGCAGCTGAAGGGGAAGGGCCAGCCCTGTCCATCAGGCCTTTATGTCCCACTAGGTAGACTGTACGCTCACCTGCTATCCGTGCTGTTCTCAGCCAATATGGGATGGTACTAAATGTACTAGATGAAATGGCTGCAAGTAATTCTGAATCTGCAAGCTGGGCAGAGAGCTTACGTGTTCGACTGCAACAGGGTAATGTTGTACTGGGACTTCAGCTTGCTTTAGATGTGATCAGTGAACTAGAGGTTAAACGCATCTCTCCAGAAAAACACTCAGACAGTAGAGGGCATGCTCTCTGCAGTCTCTCAAGTAGAAGGTCAGCACAACTGCAGATACTGTGCATGCTTTGAAAGATATGCCCCCTGAAGTCCGTGGCCTATTTGATCTGCTAGAGACATTAGTAAGATTGTTGATGGTGGTGCCCATATCATCTGCTGAGGCAGAGCGCAGTTTTAGTGGGTTATGTAGATTGAAAACATGGTTGCGATCAGCCATGACACAAAAAAGACTCGATGGCATTGCTGTGTGCCATATTCTTCAAGAGAGGCTTGACAGACTGGACAGACAAGAAATTTCCCAGCAGTATGTTCAGGGTAATGAAAGGAGGAGAGATGTTTTTGTGTCCTTCATTGAGTAAATTTGTTTGGCTGCACTAGAGGGAATTTCTAATACTCCGTATACTTATTAATAGCCAGGTTAGCACTGTGGTGGAATCAGACCACAGCGTAACACTACTGAGTGGTAATGTTAGCTCCACCTTCAGGACTTTAGCAAGCTGTGCACCTGTGAGTGCTGCACACAGCTCAAGACGAGGGATGCTCTGCTGTTTCTTGGGAGGAACACGGGACCTAGCTGTTACAAAGGCCATCTCCACTTTACCTTGAGGGTTCTCTGTTCTCAAGTAGGCCACAGATCCATACGCCTTCTCTGAGGCATCACAAAAGATGTGAAGTTGCCAAATACTAGTAGAGCAGTCCATTTCTTTGCTGCAGTAACATCTGGGCAAACTGATATGCTGCAGATCTTCCAATTCACTCTCCCAGTGTTTCCAGGAGTCCAATAGGTCCTCTGGCAGCCTTGGATCATCCCACTCCCTCTGTTTGTCCCACAACCTCTGCACTATCACCTTGGCTCGAGTGGTGAAGGGTACGATGTAGCCAAGGGGATCATACTGGCTGGCAAGAATCTGGTAGATGCTTTGGATTGTGGGCACTTGACTGTCTGGTTTGCGTCGTTTGTAAGAGAGGGTATCTGATTGGCAATTCCAGTGCAGACCAAGAGTTGATTCCTTAGCTTCTTGGTGGCCTTCGCTGAGCCAGAGGATGCTACTCTGAGACTGAATGTCGGCTGGCAGATGGCTGAAAACTGAAGGGTCGTTGCTAGCCCACTGTCGTAGTTCGAAGCCACCAGATGCTAGAAGGTTGCTGAGCTTGTCTAGAAGATTCTTGGCAGTGTCAAAGGAAGCGAAGCTCTGGAGGCAATTGTCCACATAAAATGACTTCTCCACTGAAACTCGTGTGTCCTCTCCAGGCAGGCTGTGATCTAGAACGTGCTTCTGTAAAGCAAACGAGGCACAACATGGACTGCAAGTGGTCCTGAAAGGCAGTACCTGCCATTCATAGACATCTGGGATTCTGTCTCTTTGCATGTCCCTCCAAATGTTTCTCAGCAGTGGTTTATCTTGTGGCAAGAGGCGTACCTGATGGAACATGCCACGGATGTCACTACTGATGGCAACAGAGTGCTACCGGAAACGCAGAAGGACTGCCAGGAGAGATGGACCAAGTGTTGGACCAGGTAACAGGAGCTCATTCAGGTTGTGCCCTTGGTATGAGAATGAACAGTTAAAGACCACCCTGTTCTTCCCATTATGCTGCACCATATGGTGCGGGATGTACCAGGCTTCCTTTGTTTTGTCCACTTGCTCCTGACTAAGTTTGACAACATACCCAGCTTGCACTAACTTGGCCAGCTCCTCTTGGTATGCTGCAGCTAAATCAGGGTCCCTTTCCAGCCGTTTCTCGATTCCTCTCAACTGTGGCAGGACAGCTTCCTTTGGTGCATAGAGACAAGGCATGTTCTTGACACGGAGCAGAGGAGTAGCGTATCACTGGACACCATTAACATCCACTCTCACTGTGTTTTCTTGTAGAAGCTGAACGGACTCTTTGTCTTGGCGTGACCTGGTGATCACCTTTTCACTCTGGTAGGGTAGAACATCCATTTGCCACAGTCTCTCCACATTTGCATAAAGGTCATTGACAGGCCACAGCGAGGTGAAGAAGCATTGCTCAGGGGAAAGATGACTGCTCCATTCTTCAGATGGACCCTGCAGTTTCCATCCAAGACATGTTCTTACTGCTGCTGACCCACCAGGGGGCCCCAGTCGGACTGGTTCTATGGGTGTAAGGAGGTGGGGGCAATCAGAGCCAATGAGAAGAACAGGATGTACCTTGTCCAGCTGTTGTAAAGGTAACCCGGCAAGATGCTTGAATTTCCGTTGCAGGACACTAACTGGGTGTGTATGTTCTGCCAGACCAAGTGCTTTGGCTGTGAAGGCATTACGGATCTTGTACGTTTTGCTGGGGTTAACAGTTGGGGACACAGTAAAAGTCACTGCTGCCCCGTGAATGACCTGGGTGTCCTGTCTCACTGTACGGAGTACAAGGTCCTCTGGCTCCCCCACAAGTCTTAACTTCTTCATTGCATCATGCAGAATGATGGTCCGCTCTGATCCATCATCTAATATGGTGTAGGCCTCCATTGACATGTTGTCATTCCTTATCAGAACCTTAGTCACTTTGCGCAGCACTTTACTGCCAGAGGTTGGGTGGTCCACATATAAAACTGCACTGGAAGGAACTGCACTTGGCTGAGATGGCTTGCCCTGGTCATTGACATCATGCAGTACCAAAAGGTGCTTCTTGTTGCAGGTTGGGCAGAGAGTCTTTAGTGTGCAGTTAGCTGCTTGATGTCCACGACCACAACGCCAGCATCGGTTCTTTGTCTTTATCCAGTCTATCTTCAGGTCTTTACTAAGAAGCTTGAAGTTGTCACAGCCATTCAGATAATGTTTATTATTGTCACAGTATGGACAATAAGCTCTTACTTTCTGTTCTCTGACTGAATCTGGTTTAGACGTGGCTGACGACATTGGTGTGAAATGTGACTGGTCAGTACCAAGTAGAATGGTGGTCGGTCTGCGAGGCTGCTTAGACTCTCCTCACCTCTCTGCCACGCACTGAAGATTCCTGCCTTGGGTAACAAGCGTACTGGCTATTGTCTTCCTTACTTGAAGCTCATATTCCAGCCAATCAGCGAAGTCCAACAAGGTGGGAATAGAGACTTGCAAAAGGTGGGTGTACCGCTTGAAATTCTATCTGAGATTATGTGCCAGTTTACTCAGGAGTCGAGACACATGTGACCCACATTCCAGCTCTTCAGTACCTTTGTGGCCCAGTTGCTGCAACATACTGACAAGCGAGCGCACCTGCAGTCCGAACATCCTGAAGGCTTTTACATCTCCACTACGTATATTAGCTCCATCCATCAATTCAGCGATTCGTTGCAGGGCTAATTGATGGGGTTGACCATACATCTTATCCAGAGCTTTCATGGTGTTGGTGAAGGGAAATCTGGAATTGCTGTAAGAGTCTGCCACCAGGAGGGCCTCCTCCAGTTTTAGATGGTCTGTGAGGATTTTAAATTTAAAACGCTCTGTGGCATCATCAGGCAGGATGTTCTCTAAAGCAATTCTCAGTCTTGAAAACTCCCAAGGGTCAGAAGACGTTAGGTAGGGAATGGTAGGGGCTGGACCTCTGTAGATTTTCTCTTGAGTAGATGAGGGTAAGAGATGTTCAGAAGTGTATTCAGCTTGGTCTGGCCTCCTTCTTTCTTGTGATGGAACAATGGACTTAGGTAGCTGAGGTGGCTGGGAATATGGGGGAGAGTTGAGATACCTGAACTGAGCTGAGTCACTATAATGTGCTGTAAAGGAGGGTCTCTCATGAGGGGAGGAAGAAATGTTCATGTTTCTCAGATCTTCAGTCAGCTCTGAGGTTTCCTCTGGCACACCTGTGTGAGGCGGTCTCTTAGTAGCAGATGGTGGGAGCCAGGAGCGTGGAGCTGGTATTGGGAAATTGTCTTTGCAAGGCTGCGTTCTCCCTCTTTGTCTCCTCTAGCATGGCTGTAAACTCTGGCAACTGTTGCACTTGTCTTCTCAATGCTGGATTCTCCTCTCAGCCTTTCAGAAGTGCTGTCCCATTGGTCGGTCAATATCCATTCTGAACGTTCCGATGCTTGGCTCACCGGTGAAGTGGATCTGGAATGACCTGTAGTACTTGCTGTTTTATCCTCCAGTACTCCCTGGCAGGTAGGTGACCGTGATTGCTGTCGATGAGACCCAGGTCCACTGAACTCAAAGTCTTCTAAATAGGCTGGAGGGTTAACTCTTCTCCTTGGTCGCACAGCAGGGGCTTCTCTTTCTGGGTGAGACATATCTGTAGCAATCCACACTTCCAGCCCGATGAACCATGAAAAAACTGCTTTCTACTCTTGTCTAACTTAGGTTCGGATTCATTGAATGGCTACAGGATGTCCGGTCAGAACATTAGGTCTCACACCAGGAATGTACTTCAGGGTGATTTATTGTGCAAAGATGGGTGTGGTTCTGTAAATATAAAACAGTATACAAATATAAATAAATGATTAAATATACATTAACAGATCTTTACAGCGGTACTTAAATACTCATAAGTAGCAGCATTGTAAATGATATATAATTGAACTTAACATGAAGTAAACAATATAAATGTAATATAGATACAGATACAAATCAAAGTTCTTTTAAAATATTCGCACTACTGCACTGGGTGTCTAGCTCACATGCCTAGCGCATGTGCCTAACTCGTCAGGTGAACAAGCCCGAACATGTTCTCTGAGATGCGTTGAGTCTACGCATTATAGCCTAATATGCAATATAACAGTAAATAATCTAACAGACGAATAACACAGGAGAATTATAACGTTTTGTCAACAGGATAATGTGCAAATATAATTAACAATGTAAACATTTAGGCGGAATGCCGCTGTAGTGGTCATTAATCTCTCTCGTGAACTTATCCAATAAATTATGTAAATGTACTTACGATTAGTTGCACGCACACATATATCCACACAATCCTTAAACGGGGCACTTCTAACTAATTTAACTTATTAACTATTGACTATAAACATCTACACATCCAGCCTCAATACTGTCTCGATTTTTTCACTCCGTGGAAAGTTTTTGAACAGTCCAACTCACGAACACAGGCAGGAGGGTTTGGAAGAGTTCACTTTCGAGGGGTGGCCTTTCTTACAAACAAGAAGTTAATATTAAGTGAATTAAATCGTGCAGAAAATATTGTCTTTTTGCTCTATTTCACAAAAACGGTTCTAAACAAACCATGTTGTGTGTCTCTGCACACAACAGTGTTTCATTACTGAAAGAATTTACCTTTTTTGAATAGCTTGAATCAGTGATTCACTGATCCATTCATAAAAACAGTTTTTTTGTTCCTGAATGAATCAGCAGTTTTTAATGAATTGATTGAATAAATGACTCAATGGCTCAGTCATTAAGACAGTGGCTTGCTGCCATCTACTGGTAATTTTAGTTTCATTTTTAAAAGTATCATTCTATTTTTTTTTTTCTATCATTACATATTTTTGTGTTCAAATTTTTTGTGTATACTAGGGGTTGCACAGACTAATCGACTAGTCGACTTTAATGCTCTGCCATGACGCTTTAAGCTTGACGTCGACTAGTCGCTGGTCCTATAGAGGGTGCAACAGTATAAGAAATCTCTGAAGGACTTCCACATTTACGCTCCGTTTCCAAACAGTTAAAATGACAAATAAATGCATACTCTGAAAGCGCTCCACAAGACATGTGTGATTATATTACTGGATGCTCGAAATTGAAGGGGGGAATTCACGTTTTAAACCGCTTATAGTACAGGTCAGTTAATCGCCATTCTAATATAATGCGCTGCTGCTCAGTAACGCACACACATAGGCTTCAGACAGTAGCACGTACATCACGCGCAGATCGCGCGTGCACAGAATCATTCAGCGCGGAAATGTATTGTCAACACTGTTCTTTGATTTCTCAATAAAATAGCTTAGGAAAAAGTTCAAGCATATATTTCTTAATAACTAAATCCCACAGCTTCACTACTAGTAGAGAGTCGCTGCCAGGTAGAATTAATTCACACGCAATCGCTCTCACTAATGCATTCATATGAATGTAATCTTTACTGTGCTACTTTATCTGTATCCGATTTAGAACGAGCAGAAATCTTTGAGAAATATAATGACCCAAAGACAAAAAGAACTGATAAAAATGAGCTGTTATAGGAGCAATAGCCATGTGAGCAGCACTGTGTCATATGCCATAGCTGTGCACAAGGTGTTCGTCACAGCTCCAGACTTGTTTGTTCATTAATGACGTCATCAGCGACTAGTCGACTTCGACTCGACTTTCATCACATAAACGTCAACTTTAAAAAATCAGAAGTCGTTCAACTCCTAGTGTATACATTTAAAACAATTTCATAATATTATTTATGCAATTTGTACAAATTATAAATAATTATACTTGTCGCTTTAAAAAAAAATTAAGCCACTTAGCCAATGTAACTTTTCAGCATAGCCTGTTTTATTTGACTTGTATCCCGTGTATTCTGATACATAAATTAATGTCCCCGGGCTAAGCTCTGGGTATCCACTCACCTTAGAACCGCCCCTGGAATCAAACCCATTAATTCAGCATTCTACCACTTTGCTCTACAGATTGAGAATGCATTGTAAAAAATAGAGCTTTAATAATTTGAATGTGACGGATTATCAACTAATTATGTACCTTTCCTTGTAGGTGCGTTCAGATGTAGTATATAAGGTTTTTATTAACATCAAAGTGCATACAGCACCAAGTTTGACAGTTGAGGTAAATTCTGTAAACACTGCTTTGAAAAATAATGTTTTTTTTTTTCTTATGCTTGCAGGTTCATTCAGACAGTCAGTCTTTGTGGCACCAAATGCATTGAAAGTCACAGATCAGCTGGAATTCTGGAAAGAGGGTGCAAAGAAAAAAGATCTGCCTGAATCCCATCCTGCTGTTTCTCATCGGAGAGCTTGTCAACTTTGACTGTCAAAATTACTGAAATTTAACACAACAACACAAACTCATTTTTACTGTATTATTTCATTTTATTAACACCAGTCAAAAGTTTTTGAACAGTAAGATTTTTAATATTTTTTAAAGAAGCTTCTTCTGCTCACCAAGCCTGCATTTATTTGATCCAAATTACAGCAAAACAATTTTGATTTTTTTTTTTTTACTATTCAAAATAAATGTTTTCTATTTGAATATATTATAAAATGTAATTTATTCCTGTGATCAAAGCTGAATTTTTAGCATCATTACTCCAGTCTTCAGTGTCACATGATCCTTTAGAAATCATTATAATATTCTGATTTTACTGCTCAAAAAACTACTACTATTATTATTATTATTATTATTATTATTATTATTATTATTATTATGTTGAAAACAGCTGAGTAATTTTTTCAGGTTTCCTTGATGATTAGAAAGTTCAGAAGAACAGCATTTATCTGAAATAGAAATCTTTTGTAACATTATAAATGTCTTTATCTTCACTTTTGATCAATTAAAACCATCCTTGCTAAATAAAAGTAGTAATTTTCATACACCCCCCCCCCCCCCCCCCCCCCCCCCCCCCCCAAAAACAAAAAAGCAAATATGAGCAAATATCAGTGATATTGATGCTTCTCAAGTAATTAAAATTTCTATATGTTTATTTTGACTAACATTTCTCATTCTGCAAGAAGCACTAACAAAACAAGATCTGAAAACCACTGATATGAGCTTCTCTTCACACGCATGTGGTTTATTTGGCATCACGGCATCAACTAGAATTTCTTAGTAATGCATCTAAGTTAATAAAAGCTGTTTATCCTTTCTCTTGTACTTCCTCTTTCATATCATTCTCAGTTAAATATTGATGCATGTCTGATGTAGGCTATATTTTTCTAAAAATATTTATAAGAAAAAAATCTAATAATGGTTGCTTTCTTCAGATTTGCTACAGTTTTTACCGACTGTGTCACTAATATAGGCCAACAGTGCGAAACATACAGTGACCAGTGCAGTCTGCATCGTTGTTGTGTTATATTGTACTATTGTATTTGGCATTGCTGTGCTTTTGTTGTTGTTGTTCAGAGCCTACAGTGCCTCACAAATTTCACTGCTTAGTTTTCCACCATGCATAAACCGTTGAAATGGCAATAAAAGACTCATGAACTTTTTTACACTGAAAGTAAGAATTTCTTCCTTAAAACAATTGAAAAAAAAAAATCATTTTTCAAATTAAGACGGTTGATTCATTAAGATTAACTGGAATTATAAACATTAAATTTGTTTAATTCACAGGAACAAATATATCAGTGTCAGACTCAGCAAAATCAGTGTCAGAGGACTAATAGAATAGAAATAGTAAGTAAAATTTATTTATATAGCACCTTTCACAGACAAGTAGTCACAAAGTGTTTTACAATAAAATTAAAATCAAATCAAGTTAAATACCAGCTGTACAAATACCACCAAATATCACAAAAAATGTGCTTCCAGACCATAATGTTAGTTAATAGGTTGTCCAAAAAGATATGTCTTGAGGTGTTTTTTTAAAAGATTCTACAGAACCCATAGTTCTCAATGATAAGGGTAGAGAGTTCCAAAGCCTTGGAGCCACGACACAGAAAGCACGGTCACCCCTTGTCTTAAGACATGTTCTGGGAATAGTTAAAAGGTCTAGGCCAGAAGACCTCAAAGATGCCAGGGGAGTGCGCATGTAATAGATCCTGGATATAAGAGGGTGCCTGACCATGAAGTGCTCTATAAATAATGACCAAAATTTTAAAATACACTCTAAAACTAATGGGAAGCCAATGCAGGGCCTTAAGCAAGGGCATAATGTGCAGCTTCCTGCTGGTCCTAGTCAAAAGACTTGCAGCTGCATTCTGTACAACTTGTAATCAATCCATAGAAGATTTGTTCAAACAAGTGTACAGAACATTGCACACAGCAAAATCCCCAGTGTTAATTTAACACTCTGAGTATGGACTCATATAAACACTGAAGCACTGTTAAAGTTAATGAGATAATTAGGTGATTAATTAAGTGATGATTGACCATTATTGAAGACACCTGATGTTAATCAAAAAAGCATGGTGTAGCCAATCAAAACTCATCCATGGCTCCCATCATGCATTGTGGCCTGAATAAATTATGAACCGAATTGTCTTTGTAATTTATTTTATTCTTACTATTTGCTGTTTTTATGTGACTTTTTAGTAGCTTGTTTTGTGATGTTCAGAGTTGATTTGGTTATCTGAATATGCTGTTTGTCACTGTTGTTGAGATTCATACGCTGATTCTTGATGTCTGTGTGTGCCTAAACAAAAGACTTTTTCAATTTTTTATTTATTTTTTTAATCAGAACGTCTTATAAGAAATCCCTCCAAAATTTATAGAAAATGCAGGACATTTTGCTGTGGAATCACAAGGCTGTTGTAATCAGTAAACAAAAAATAACTCAGAAACTAAACTGTAAATGAGTTCAGTGACTCAATGTCAAATAAAGATTGTTAAAACATAATCATCACCACCTGATGACTTTTGCTCTTTGCTTGTCTGGCTATTATAATGCAGTTACAGCAACTAAATAAAGTCTAATACTAAAAAGCTAAGGGTCAAGATCCCTTCTAATGCAAACACTGACCACTATAATGGTGACATAAAAATTTAGATTTTCTCCTTTGGTGATTTTGCTTGTTAACATCAGGTGTCTTCAATAATGGTCAATCATCGCTTAATTAATCACCTAATTATCTCATTAACTTCAACACTGCTTCAGTGTTTATATGAGTCCACATGCAGAGTGTTAAATTAACACTGGGGATTTTGCTGTGTAATGAGAGTGTTGAACGGTACAAGTATTCGGGTACTGTTTTGGATAACAAATTGTCTTTTTCTGCCAATACTGATGTTTTGTGTAAGTGAAAGTGAAAGTGAAGTGACATGTGGCCAAGTATGGTGACCCATACTCGGAATTTGTGCTCTGCAATTAACCCATCCAAAGTGCGCGCACACACACAGCAGTGAACACACACCCGGAGCAGTGGGCAGCCATTTATGCTGCGGCGCCCGGGGAGCAGTTGGGGGTTCGGTGCCTTGCTCAAGGGCACCTCAGTCATGGTATTGAGGATGGAGAGAGCGCTGTACACTCAACTCCCCCCACCTACAATTCCTGCCGGCCCGAGACTCGAACCCGCAACCTTTAGGTTACGAGTCCAACTCTCTAACCATTAGGCCACGACTTCCCCATAAGAGGGGGCAGCAAAGATTGTATTGCTTGCGGAAACTAAGGTCATTTAATGTGGACAAAACATTGATGTGCATGTTCTACAGATCCTATATTGAGTCACTGTTATCTTTTTCACTGTTGTGCTGGTTTAATTCTCTAAATGTGAGAAACAAGAATTGTCTTGAGAGGATTGTAAACCAGGGAAGTAAAATAACGGGGAGGAAGCAGATGACCATGGCCCAGTTATATCATAGACAGGTTTTGGGTAAAGCCCAGAGCATTTTGTTAGATGATTCCCACCCCATGTATCACGAGTTTAACCTTCTCCCTTCTGGCATTCGTTATAGAACCCCTATTAGTAAAACAAATCGGTTTAGACAATCATTTATCCCCTCAGCTGTAAAGTTTTTAAATTTAAGGTAAGAACTTTTTAGGAAGGAAATGGATTGTGTTTTTGTTGTTTATGTGAAATGCTTGTGTGCTGCAACCAAATTGCCTTCGGGAAATGAATAAAGATGAACTGAACCGAACTGTGCTGAGTGCTGCTGATCTGTACACAAACATTGGTGTCTTGAAACGTAATACAGCAACCGATAGCCAGTGAAGACAGACAAAGAGAGGAATAACATGGATTCTCTTGGGCTCCTTAAAGACCAGTTGTGCTGCTGTGTTCTGGATCTTTTGAAGAGATTTGGTTGCACATGCTGGAAGTGCAGCCAGAAGAGCATTGACAAGATGACAAGAGTCTGGATGAGGTGTTGTGCTGCATGTTCAGTTAGAAACAGGCTGATCTTCCTGAATTTTTTTTAGTGCAAACCTGCTTGACTGTGCAGGTCATTAAAGATTAACCCAAGATTTCTGGCTGATCTGGTTGGGATGATTATTGATGATTTTAGCTGGATGGTGAAGTTGTGCTGTATTGTTGGAGTGGCTTTGGAGAGACGAGAAGCTCTGTCTTCACTAGATTGAGTTGTAGATGATGGGTTTTCATGCAGAAATGTCCATCATGCAGTCTGAGATTTGTGTAGCTACTGTGGGATCAACTGGTTGAACTTAAAAGTAGAGCTGTGTGTCATTAGCATAGCAATGTTACTAATCACACACCCCTATCGTAAAGCAGTTCAGTCCTAATATAAGGCTCAGTATAGCAATGCATGCAGCCTCTGTGAGGTTTGTTTGCTTTACAAATTATAACCACATGAATCCACACTGTAATTTATAAGCATGTATGTCTGACTTGTATCACTGCTTTGTAGCAAACACTTTGTAGGTTTTTCTTAGTTTGAACTGTTCATGTTTCCCTTTTTTTCTTAAAATAAAGACAGTGCCTAATTCTGGAGCTGATGCTTTGTTAAACAGTCTTGCAGTGTCACAGTAAAAACAAATGAACCATGACCTCTTACTGCAGTCAGTCAGGTTTTACATGTCAGTTATTTTGCACTTTGGAACAAAATGCTACATATTTTTTCTTTACATTTAACATGCAGTTAAAAAGGAAACTATCAAATTTTGAACAATTTTTGAGCTTGGATTTTTGTATCCACAGCCAATGAATTCACATGTGATTCTTTTTTACTGTGGTTCTGACTGGAGAGTGTAAATGCTGTATAATAGTGTTCACGTGGTGAGAACTGCTGGTTTTGGTGGCATTGATGGTTTGTGAACGCCACTGAACAGGAACACATGGTGTCAAATGCTGAATAGAGCTGTGAAACACCAGAATAGCGTTAATAGCTCTGAGAAATATTTTAGAAAATGTTTTAAAAAATGTTTGTGACATTTATTCTTTTATAATGAATTTTAGTGTCTAAGCAACTGAATAAAACTGTAATAAGAAAAGAGATTTACCAAAAAGAACAACAATTAAACTACCAATTAAACTAATTAAAATTTGTATGTGTTTAGTTTACTAAAATTTCTCTTTCTGCAAGAAGCACTAACAAAACAAGATAAAACTGAAAACCACTAATATGAGCTTCTCTTCACACACGTGGTTTATTTGAAAATTAGAAATTCTTAGTAATGCGTCTAAGTTAATGTAAGCTGTTTATTCTTTTTCTTGTACTTCCTCACAGGTACAAACTTCAATGTCCGACTCAGCAAAGTTCAGTGTCAGAGGCCTGATAATCAGATAGATGTAAGATCATAGTTGTGGTTTCCTCTGTTTCAGCATCACTGCACGAACCAGTGAAGGAGGAGCAGCAGTTGTACACTTTATTGTGACGTAAATATATCATTATAAATACAGCTAATAACAGCATCACAATAAAGAACCATCAAAATATTGCTCTATTTCCCTTGTTCATTAAACACACCAGAATACAACTTTTCATAATAGTAAATAAATCCTGTTCAAATTAATACTGACATGACAACATTTCAGTAGAAAGCTTGTATGTTATTCAGTGTGACATTCCATGAAAACATGTTACAAGATTATCAACATTATCAAAAGATCTTCTGTAAGACATGAGGTATATTTGTATGTCTTTAATCTGTCACAATGTTTGTAAAGATCTGACCACAGGTTTCAGGAAGTCTCGAGTCTTTAACACAGTCTGTGTCTTTAACCGTCTGTCATCATTCAGTCAGTATGGAGCTCAGTCAACTTCCTCTTGTGCTCTGTGAGTATTATTTTCTCTAAATGTATTTCAGTGGAATTGCTATTATATTATGTAAATGGTCAAGTGTTTGTGTTCTTAGATTTATGTCTTTTCTTGCTGCTCTCAGAGTTTCAGATCAAGCTCTGGTCCATGATATATGAGTGAAGGATGAGTTTGAGAGAGGAAGTGTGCAGTTAGTGCTGTTTGTGAAAGAGAAATGCACTCTGTTGTGTTGTAGATTAGTGTTTGCTCAATCATTCAATTTTGTGTTGTGTAATGGTGTTGAATCAGTTCTGTTGGTTAGTTTTGCAGTTATTGTTGATGTTGTCGTAATATTCACTAGTACACAGTTAGTAAGAGTTTGTCTTTATTCTTCTGCTCGTGATCAGACTGTTGTCTTCAAGTTCCCGAAACACTTCTCTGCTATGACCAAATCTATAAAATACCAGTCAGATATTTTCATGTTTATCTAGACACATATACAGTCACCACACAATATCTTAATATTTGTTCATCTTTATAATTATCAGCTCTATGTTCACATTGTATTGAGTTTTTCTCTTTGTTTTTAGTGCTGATTTCAAACATCTACTCTGGACATACTGAAGGTGCGTCAATTTAATTCATTTATTTTCATATGAGTGATTCTACATAAACTGTCATAAACCAGTTGAGAAATTACTTACATTTTATGATGATTATAAATGCAATCTTTTAACAAGCTGAATTATTCATGTGACAAATCTGAGTTTTGACAAGAAACATCAGTCTATCAAAAACAGTAGATATATTTTTTTTACATTCTCTGTGAAATCAAAATCGAAACAGAGACAAGATCTTCTGTTGGAAAACTTTAATTAAAGGGGTAGTTCACCCAAGAATGAAAATTCTGTCATTAATTACTCACCCTCATGTCGTTCCAAACCCATAAGACCTTTGTTTATCTTCTGAACACAAATTAAGATATTTTTGATGGAATAGTTCAGAGTTCTCAGATCCTCCATAGACAGCAAGGGTCCTTACACGATCAAGGTCTAGAAACTTAGCAAGGAGATTGGTAAAATAATCCATGTGACATCAACCGTAATTTTACGAAGCTACGAGAATAAATTATGTGCGCAAAAGAAAAAAAAAAAAAGACTTTATTCAAATTCGTGTCCTCTGTGTCACCATTTTGGAGAATATCCGAATATACATATATATATATGTATGTATGTATGTATGTATGTGTGTGTGTGTGTGTGTGTGTGTTTGTAAAATGGCACAGCTTTTTATATACACTCTTGACATCAGTCAGTCAATCATTATTATATGATAATCAAGTATTATTTAATGATATAACTTTAGTAATTAAAATTAAAACTTGGTAACCATGTATGAATGCAGGTGCTTTTTTGGTCATTCAGTGTTTCTGTAAAAAACTAACACTAACAATAATAGCCTTCTGATAAGATAAAAATAACAGTATTAATACTACGAATTCTACTAATAAGAGCAATATAAAACGCACTAAGGATTTAGGAGCTGCTGGATTCATGAATATTAATCAGGTTGTGTGCGTTCGCTGGAACTGATTTGCTGAAATCAAAACAGGGACGATAATAGGTGAGCGCCAGCCAATGAGATTGTCATTTGCGCATTCAATTTTTTATAATTATTTATTTTCTATGGGCGGACATGCAGTAGTTGAACCTAAGTTATGTCCTCATTTGCCCAAACTAATGCAAAGGCTGTTTCAACAGCTGTGAATGATGAATACAGACTCGAAATGAATTCAGTTAATTTATCTTGAAAAACGCACAAATATGAACAGTAAAATACACCCACATTATTAATAAATACATAGGATATACAGCGAAATATGAATGAAAGCATTCAGGACGTTCAGTGCTCAGCATTAATATAAACAGATATGCTATGCTAGAGTACATTTGCTAGCAGACATTTCAGATAATTAAGGAAAGATAGGTATAAATATTAACAAAAGTACTTAAAGTAGACTGTGGGTAATGTTACTTAACTAATCTGACGCAGTTGTTATACTTTTTTTAGTATAACTGACGAGAAACGGAGAGAAACGCATCCTCTCCTCTCCAGCAGCTGATGTGTTCGCGGTTGCCATGGTAATTCTCAACCGGCACCAGTACTATACATAATAATAATAATAATAATAATAATAATAATAATAATAATAATAATAAAGGGGGTTAGCGTCTTTCCAGAGTTCAAGAACTTTGTTTTAAACATTTATAAACCTATTTATTTGTCATAAATTGTAAGACTCACCTCAGAAAAACGAATTCTTTTGTCAGACAGCTGAAGTAGCTAAAAAGTGCCTCAGACAAACGCGCTGTTCTGATTCAGTATCTGCGCAGATGAGATGGTGTAGCCTGGCAGGGTGTCTACAGATATGAACAAGTTAAATTTAAGACTTTTAAAGACCTTTTTAATGACACCTTATATGAAATTTAAGACCAAACCTCTGATGGAAATCACATTGTTTTACATACGTATAATGTAATATTTATTTTTTTTTTAATATAAAATATATACTGCCAAAAATGCTATTTATCATTATGATATACAGCAAACTTTTCACATCAGCAGACAATATCCTATACAAAATATCCCCACAAAAGCACCGCAAGACAATTTCTAGTAATGTAAACAATTTATTCTGAAGCAATATTTTATCTGTGTTCTATTAGCTTTTACATTTATCTGCATATTTTTTATACTAACCTCAGAATATTTAGGCCATTTTTTAAACCTTATTAAATGTATGCATCATATTTCATGTCAAATTCTTACAATTGATCAATAGATTAAATTTACACTAGGCTGTTATCAAACAAATTCATTTACATTGCACAATTACAACTGCAATAAATAATGTTATGAGATTAATGATTTAAATGCAATTTTGAATATGCAAATAAGAAATGTTGGGGGGATACATAATAATAATAATAATAATAATAATAATAATAATAATAATAATAATAATAAGTTTAATTTATATAGCGCCTTTCCCAGGCTCAAGGACGCAGGAACACAATGGACAGTCATTTCACATAGAAAAAAACAGTCAGCACAAATAATCAATTAAGTTGGACAGTAGACATTTGCCCAGTCCAAAAACAAAATGAAACAAGATGAATGCAGTTGCATATCATGATATGGCAAAGACACATAGAAACAACATAGCAACACATAACAACATAGAAAATACATACTTTTACATACAAATACATAGTGTTAAACATACTAACCCTGCCAGTAGGTGGCGGTAAAGCACTTAATGAGTGAGTCATTATTGAGTCATTCATTAAACCATTCGCTGAATCATTCAATAAAAAACACTGCTGTGTGTTGCTTGGATATTGCGCAATACTTCTGTTGTGATCTTGTTTGGAACTATTTTAGTTGGAGAAACAGAACGAAACAGTCAATATTGTGTCTAAAATGTAAGTAACTTAATTATGTGACTACTTAACTACTTGTTTATTTAACTAAAATCAATGTAACATTTGCAATCGTGAGAATATTCGGCAATTAGCTCCCTTGTCATGGTATGTTGCTTAACTACATCATGTTATAAATAAAAAACTCAACATTATGAAATTTTACCTCAGTATGTTTCTTCTGTTAGTTTCTTTATGTGTCCCGTTCAGCTCTTTTGCTCATTTCATACAGTCATTTGATTTGATTTCTCCATAAAAGCCTCTTACAAAGAAACAGGCAGCGCGAGCATAAACAGCGTGACCTTGATACCAGAAATACACACTTGGGTAAAGTTGGTTTTATATTGGCACATTCACAACATTCACACATTTCCGCATTCAATAACTTTATACACTCTTAAAACAGATGTGTTAAAAACAACACAACCTGTTATATTTTAACACACCTGTGTGTCTAGTTAAGGACAACACATTTTGTGTTAATTTCAGCTCAACCAGTGTGTTATTCTTCTTAACACAGGTTGATATTCTTCAAATATTTAAATAGTGCACCTTTAAGAATAGCACATTTATGACACAGATTGTGTTATTTATGACACATTAGTGTGTTAAAAAACAGATGTGTTAAAAACAACACAACCTGTGTTATATTTTAACACACCTGTGTGTCTAGTTAAGGACAACACATTTTGTGTTAATTCAGTTTTAACACAACCAGTGTATTATTCTTCTTAACACAGGCAGTGTGTTAAAATATTTAACACACTAATGTGTCATAAATCCAGAAGTGGAACTTTCAAATCACAAGCAAGTCTCAAGTCAAATCCCAAGTCCTCAAAGAGTTAAAGTTAATGAGATAATTAAGTGACTAATTAAATGATGATTGCGCATTAGTGATGAACAATTGCTGTTAACAAGCGGCATCATTGAAGAAAAGAGAAACACAAGAACTACAGACTTCAGCCACAGCCTTGGATGGAATCAACTGAAAAAAAAAAAAACAAACAAAACAAAAAAAAAAAAAAAACACGATGCCACCATAATTGTGGTCAAGGTTTGCTTTAGTTGGTCTCTCGTCTCTTTTACTAATTCAAAGCGATTTGCTTCTAAGCAATTGCAATATTGTTTCACAGCAAACATTTGTGCATTGCTGATTCAAACCTAGAAGCAGCAGATTAACTTATGATTTCTTATGATTTTCCACTCAGGCTTTTAGACATGAACACTTATCATATGATCCTCAACAGTGGCGACAATAATTTTTCATACTGCAGTGCATGATGGGAGTTTTGACTATGGTGTTACCCAGCATGCATTGCAGCATGAAGCATTTTGTTGATTGTCACCATTGTTGAGATTCATATGTTGGTTCTTGATGTCTGTGTGTGTCGAACTCATGCTGGAGTTCAAATGTTTATATTTATTAAATAGATTTAAAATTCATTCACTATAACTATTAGAGCAACACTTTGTTTGCATGCTATAGTTTCACATGGTTGATTATGCAAATCCTAAACATATTTATAAAAAAAAAAAAATAAAAAAAAAAGATTTTTTGATTGTAATCAAGCCACCTCATGGTGACTATCTCATCACATAAAAACAACTAATATTTCCACTCTGTTTTACAACAACACATGCATTGCTACAGAGAGAGATCTAACACAGGAGTCAAGGGTCAAGAGCCCAACTAAAGCAAACACTGATCTCCATGATGGTGGCATCATTTTAAACAATAAAACAACAACATCTGATCCTCTGTAATTCTCAATAACAGGTGTTCATCACTAATGCACAATCGTCATTTAATTAGTCACTTAATTATTTCATCAACTTTAACTCTTTGAGAACTTGGGATTTGACTTGAGACTTGACTTGGTCCCACCTCTGCCCAATCCTTTAAAGAACTCCACATCATCTCAGGAAATGTTCTGGGAACGTCATTGACACCGGTGGGACCTTCTGAGAACGCTCTGGGAACTTTACTTTTCTAGTGAGGAAATCCATATATCTGACCATATACCTGAGTGGATCCACGTCATCCACCAATGAAAAAAGAGGCGCGAATTTGGTTAACAGCTTGTGAAGTGATGCAGGCAGCAATGTGATTGGATGATAGTTAACACATATTGTGTTGGACACATTGTGTTGTTTCTCTCTCTCTCTCTTTCTTTTGACACATGCTCAACTTAAAATTACACATAATGTGTTAAAATGGCCATAACACAAAAAATGTGTTATTAATTAACACATCCTTTTTGAGAGTGTAATTACATGTGCAATAAAGTTATATTTTGCAAATTCTAATCAGTGACATCATTGTCATCCTACTACATTTTTTTTTCACAATCGATCAAAATGGGCAAGTATTGTTTTAATGTCATATTTACTTGCGAATTTCCGCCGAATGTCCAATGTAGTGTGGTTAATAAAGTAATTGAATGCAGAAGTTCGAATGTGCGAATATAAAACCAACTTTACCCAAGTAGCTAACTGTAGCATGCAGTAACTACAGCAGGGGTAAAAATCTGTCTGTCCAATGATTGTAAACAGTCACAGGTCCGTCAGACTGGGGAAATTTTTGCGGAATTGGGACAAAAATATTTAAGACCCATTGAATCTGAATTTAAGACATCTTAAGACTTTTTAAGGTCTTTTATTAGGAAAATTTTATTTAAGACATTTTAAGACTTTTTAAGGACCTGCGGCCACCCTGCCTGGTCTGTGTCATTATTTCAACCTTATCTTCATAACTCGTTAAGAAATAAAAAGTTTCACAACACAGAAAAATGTATTTTCCTTTCTTGTAAACATCCTGCGGGCAGAGTGTCACGTGTGTCAGTTGTGGAGGCGTGCGCGTATGTCAAGTCACTATATTAAGCTTTTCTTCTTTTTTTTTTTTTTTTTCTTTTTTTTATCACTTTATTAAACCTTCAAATAACAAACAGGCATTGTCATCTTTCCATTGTTAAACACATTCCAAATCCAAGCAGCATAAACAAAATAATACTAAAATAAATAAATAATAAAATAAACATTAAAATAATACTAAAAGCAAATTATAACAAAAATTAAATTACAGTTTTAAGGCACTCTTTTTTTAAAAAAAAATGTTTTATGGATTGAAATAAAAATCTAAAATCATTTTCAAGGAGAAACTTTAACAAATCTACATATTGCACAGAAATTCAATCTCTTTATTTGCACTATAAGCAGTCGTCCATATACTTGGCGAAAAGAACATTTTATCTTAAGAGAACTTTCAATCTTGTGTCTGATGTTTACTTACGCTTTTTAAATACCAAATTCTGGTAATCAGAACATATAAAGAATGTGTAAATGATGGTCATGAAATTACATGCATGCAACGTTGCAGTTACGTTGCCAGTAAGTCATTAAGTTACCAATATATTACCAATAGAGTATGTATCTCGGACGTGCTTGGTAATATTACGACGTTAGAAGGACGTGCTGACAACGTTGTGAGTTGGTAATTTGAAGGTAATAAAATTACGTGCATGCGACGTTGTAGTTACGTTGCCAGTAAGTAATTAAACTACTTTACTTACTTTACTTTTACTTTTAGTCATTTAGCAGACACTTTTATCCAAAGCGACTTACAAATAAAAAAAGTAACTAAAACTAAAAGTTAAAACTCTATAAATACTATATACACACATGTAAGAAAATAAAGAAATTACATAAAAATGACAAACGTATACAACAACATTTCAAAACTAAAAATTTAAATGAAAACAAAAAAATAAAGCTAAAAACAATTCAAAATATTAAAACAAAAGTTATGAGTATAATAATGATTCTAACATAACACTAAGCCAAATACCAAAAAACAACTACATATGTGTATGTACAGCCATACACATATACATACATAAATATACATACATACATACATACATACATACATATATATATATATATATATATATATATATATATATATATATATACACACATATATAAATAAATTCAATATATATATTGATTCATTTCCATTTAGTATGTTGAAGTACTAAACTAACTCAAATTAAATAAAACTAAAACTTAATAAAAAACCTATACAGACATAATAAAAAACTAATAAAATGACAAACATTACTACAACTGTAACTAAAACTAAAATAGATATCAAATACAAATCAAACTACATTAGTTTATCAGTAATCCTAAAAAAATTACAGTGAGCTAAACACATGTGTAACTTATAGTAAGAAATAGTTATAAAAACTGAAACAGAAGTGAAACAAGCAGTAGGAAAGAGGAAAAATAAAAAGCAATACTTATATCCTTTGCCGGTGTCCCTGCCCGGTGGAGTCGCACAGCTGAGTCGATGGTCTTTACACTCTTCGGTCTTCACACGAGGAGGCCTTCACGCGATGGCTGCCGTGGTAAACTAAGCTTATTTATACCCGTCTAACAAAATACTAATCCAATTCAGATGGACACACTTTCCTGTTAATCACAACAAATGGCCAAGCAAGTGCACGACACTGACAAGGGACACGAGACAGTACGTGACCAAACGCGATTTCCAATATATTACCAATAAAGGACGTATCTGGGACGTGCTTGGTAATATCACGACGTTAGGAGGACGTTGTGAGTTGGTAATTTGATGGTAATTGCGACGTCGTAGTTACGTTGTCAATTGGTAAGTCATGAAATTAACAAAAATTACCAATACGTTACATAACTGTTACGTCATGTGTTAGCAGGGTCCGTTATTTTGACAGGAAAATACAATAAAGAATATCGTTTTCATGTAGCGCATCAATTCTGCTATGTACAGTAAGACTCTGTAGAAAGAATTTATTAGCCAGTGGCTAATTAGACATCGTTTAGTCGCCCAGAGTGAAGATTTAGTTGCATATGCGAGTGATTTACTCGTCTCGCAATGTAGAGGGTTGAGTCAAGTAACTGTGCTCATACAGTAAAAGCAGCACATTATTTTTATTGTGAATTGTTGCTGTTCTACAGAAAAAACAAAACCCACAGTGACCATCAAACCTGCTCAACATGTATTCAGAGGAGAGACAGTCACTCTCAGATGTGACATATATACTGAAGGAGTCACTAGCTGGCAGTACAGCTGGTATAAAGACAGTTCAGGCAATGCTTTCAGTGAACTACAGGAACACACATTCAGTTCTGTTACTGAGTCTGATACAGGTAAATACTCCTGTTATGGAGTAGAGAGAGGAGGATCACGAACATCACGCAGCAGTGATGAAGTTACACTGAAAGTATCAGGTGAGTTTGATCATCTCTTCACATACACACACAAGTTTAACATGTTATTAATGAGTGATTTTTCTATTTCAGATGAATCCGAGGCAGTTTTAAATGTTTCTCCACAGACGTGGTTGACTGAAGGAGATCCAGTGACTCTGATCTGTGAGGTTGAAGGCTCCTCTACAGGCTGGACATTCAGCTGGTTCACTGAAACTGTCTTATCAGGTAAGAGACAATGTGCTTTATGTAGCAACATCTGAATAAACTGCTTTCATAAAAAATCTGAATACTCTGATTATACCAACAAAGATCATTTATAAGACTCATGTATAAATGACTGCTCATTTCTTGAGGTAACTGCACATTTTATTTTATTTTTTTTTCAGACAACAGAAATCGTTATGATCTGCTCTCAGACAGCAGCAGAGGAGCTGGAGGAAACTACACTGTCAGTTCTGCTGCTCTAAATCACACAGGAGTTTATGTGTGCAGAGCAAAGAGAGGAAAACCAGCCTATAACACATGGTACAGCAACACACAGTTAATATGGGTCACTGGTGAGTTCAAACTGAACCACAGAATGATTGAGACACTCTGGAAATTTGCTTTGATCTTTTAAGAGCTTGAAATTTTATCCTGTCGTAATATAGGCTATGGCTACTTTTTAATGGTGTGAATGGAGAAAGATGCTTCTGCTGTCAGGTGTAGTTACTGCATCTACTAGCAGAGCCTAAATAGACCAAACTAACCAGAAAAACCTTGATTCCTGGGTTAGCGGCAAAAAATGTAAACTATATTCAGTCGCTGAATTTTGTTTTTCAGAAAGATGCGGGGAAGTCGTGGCCTAATGGTTAGAGAGTTGGGCTAGTAACCTGAAGGTTGCTGGTTCGATTCTCACACCGGCAGGAATTGAAGGTGGGGATTGTGAATGAACAGCACTCTCTCTGCCTTCGATACCATGACTGAGGTGCCCTTGAGCAAGGCACCGAACCCCCAATTGCTCCCCGGGCGCTGGAGCAATGGCTGCCCACTGCTCCGGGTGTGTGTTCACGGTGTGTGCACGTTTGTTCACTATTCACTGCTGTGTGTGTGCACTTGGGTTAAATGCAGAGCACCAATTTCGAGTATGGGTCACCATACTTGACAATACGTCACAACTTTCACTTTCATACAGTGGTAATCATGACATTTTATTTTAAGATTTAACATTTGTATATGGTTTAAGGCAAAAGAGTTGTAAAAAAATCTTTTAGAGCTCATAATTTAAAACAAAAAAAAATCAGTATAAAATTATTAAAGTGTCATGTTTGTGATTTTTTTTATTTTTTTATTTTATTTATGTTTTTGTTCACGTAAGCTATAGCTTCTGACCTTTAAATCAAAACATAGGGTACTAATGATTTTGTGGCATCAATTACTTCATTTAATTCGAAACAGTTTAAATATTATTTGTGTATTTTTCTTTCATTTTGTTAGAAGTAGGCCAACAGCGCTTCCTACGGAATTAAAATCTTTACTGAACGGTCATTAGGACCCGGGGGAGGTCGCTGCTGCCGCCAAGTATATATCACTGCACATAGACATAATGGCTGCGTCCGAAACCGCCTACTTCTCTACTATATAGTAGGCGAAAAGCAGTAGGCGAGCAAAAGAGTATGTTTGAATCCTGAGTATTCATAAAAGAGTAGGCGAGAATTAGTAGGCGAGTGCACTAATTCTCGCGAGATTCTGACGTACGTATACTTAAGTTGCGTTCAAATATGCCTACTTACCTACTATATAGTAGGAAAAAAGAATACTTGAAGAAAGAAGTACGTTCGAAACCTCAGTATTCTTAAAACAGTAGGCGAGAAATCCCCGGATGTCCTACTGCTTCAACCCAGATTCTGAATTGTTCATCGATGGACACTTTTCTATCCCATAAGCCCACGCGAGAGAGGATTCGTCATCATCGAACATGATTGAGAACAATGACGAGGGTGTTTACAAATGTGAGTATTAGAAACCAAAACCTTGTGTTAAAATCATATTTGTTGAGCTACTGTAGAGTTAACTGTTAATTTGTTGAAGGTGCAAGATGCTAGACAGTACAGTATATTTGTGATTTTGTTGTATTTGTGAACATGTTGTATTATGTATTTGTGAACGTTGTATTACGTATAGCGAACAGGGGAGCTCCAGTAAGCACACGCACGTCTCCAGAGTGAATTTACATAAACCATATATATCTTTAAATACGATTACTATATGTCTATTTAATATGAGACAGGAAAATAATCTAAAAGAATTTTATGAGCATATGACAACATGAACAGACATCTGAGTGATGTATGTGTGCTATTACAGTAGAATTCACTGTTGTCAACACTGCCTTAGATGAATGTAAGTAATGTAAATAAATAAATCTACATATAAGAACTAAACATCTATTTCACTTGTCCATTAGTATTGTTGATAAATTGAGGGACATTTGTATTGGATAAAAAGTGAGTTAACATATCAGCAACTACCTCAACATGTAAATACAGTATTGATCAGATAAATCACAGAGGTGACTGAATCTTGTCTGGATGTTACAGGGACAGATGAGACACACGTGTGTTTATCCGGTGAAGAGTGACTGATGGAGGAATGATGCCATTAAAGGCTTTGAGTGAGTACACTACAGACATCAATACAACATCTTTTAAATCTTAAGTTGTGGTTTATATTAATTGTTGTAATTTCAAACAGAGCTATTACAGCGCTTTTCTGATTCTTGATTCCTGTGCATTTGATGCAGAGCTTTTGTGGTGGAGCAGGACCTGCAAGACAAGTTGACAGCAGCATTTGTGGAAAAAAAAAAAAAAAAAAAAGGAAAACCTCAAACAAAAATATAAAGTAAGATCTTTTTTTTTTACTTCTAATACAGAAATCAAATGACATTGTGCGGTTAAAATGACTGCTTTTGTATCATATCTGTGCATCTTTGCAGGATCTGGAATGTCTGCAGACTGCTGTGTGCAGTGATGATGGAGAGTCCACAGCAGCATCCTAGAAATGGTCCAGTGTCATGGATGAGAGCCTCCATCACTCCACCTGCCCTTACTGTCTCATCTGGGCCGGATGCTGCTGTGTTCTCTTCATCATCAGTGAGCTCAGAGCCAGCGAGAACATCTAGAGAAAGACCAAAAGACACTGAGGATGTGATTTTGGTCAAGTTTGTCCTGCTGGTTTCTGTTCATACAACATCAGTCAATGAAACCCGAGTTTCAGAAGCTTCAAAAGCATCATCAAATAATGTCATGAAGCTTCAGAAAGAGAGAGCAGCACTCAGATGTTTGGAGCAGACACAACAGCAGCCAGATTGTCCTGCACATGTTCTCCTGTTCTTGTTCATGATTGTGTGGTTCAGGGGCATCATCATGGTCTTCCTCATCCTCTCTGTGCACTCAGACAATGACAGCCTCGATGTCCCTCTCTCATCCATGATCAGATTCAGTCTGACTGCAGCAATGAGGGATGGATGGCAGAGACAGGTGAAGGTGGACACGGTGGTCTTCATCAGAATAAAGCTGCAGAACTGGCTCAGCTGTGATGAGATGCAGCAGGATGTGGGTTCACCGTCTGTAAATACATGATTGTTAGAACAATATGTTTGAATAAAGCTTTGTTTCATGTGTGGTTGACTTGTATTTATTTACTGTCATGGTTACTTTTATTTATGCTTTTACTCATTTATTCATGTTTCCTGTTGTCAGTAAATAAAATATAATTGTTTCATTAACTTATGCATTAATTCATTACTTGACTGAAACTTGAGATGTATTCACCTTGGCTGCATTTGTCTAGTGTGTAGTCATGCATAGCTATGGCATATGAAAAAACAAATTACATTTAGTTTGTTTTACTAAAAAAATATAATTAATTATTCTTCAGCATTTATTATTATTGTTCATAAGTGTTGGGGTGGGCTACCAATGCTTTCTGAGGTAATCTTAATTTCTATGTAGAAATACTTACATTTTTCGAGTGTAAAATCAAGTCTTCTCCAAAGACAAGATCTTTGAGCAGCTGCCTGATGTCTCCTTTGTGCAGATATTACAAACATGGAGGAAAAGTACTAGGTAGGGTTGAGGATTTAGTGATGCTATGAGGTGTTAGTGCACCTGTCCCTCTTATCTTCTTTTTATTATTATAACTGCAGAACTTATAATTACATACAAGCTCAGGGAAAGATGGTTGTATTTTTAACAATGAACAATCATAATGACCAAAAAAAAAAAAAAAAACAGAAAACAACTATAATGTATAATGGGTTTGTGTACATCATAGTATGAGATTATATACACAGGAAAAAAAGGATTAAATATCCTTGAATAATCATACTATTCATATAACTATAATTCATTAAACAATGCATTTGTTGTTGTTTTTGTTATTTATAAGCCTGGGGGATGAAACTAGAGAAAATTTCAACAAGAAAAAGAGGAAAATAAAAGAGATTTAAGCCAGTTTTGCATGTAGATGAACAATTTTACACATAAAATAAATTAATATATCAATAATATAGTCAATTAATATAGTTAACCCAAAATTTATTGGTTATACTACAATCACAAGGGCAGCTGTTTCTTCTACAAGACCACAAAATGAGCAAATTTAATCAACATAAAAATATTTACAGATAGATGAATTAAACCTGTCGCTCGTATCTTTTAAGTTGTTGTGCTTGTTATAACGTCATAGATCACATGATAACGTCAACATGGCGAATCACATTCATACTCAACGAGATTTGGCTGTAGAGCAGTGGTTTTCAATCCTGTTCCTCGGGACCCACTGCTCTGCACATTTTGCATGTCTCCCTTATCTGACACACTCATTTGAGTTCATGGAGCCCTTTCCTAATGAGCTGATGATCTGAATCAGGTGTGTAAATTAGGGAGACATGCAAAATGTGCAGAGCTGTGGGTCCCCAGGAACAAGTTTGAAAATCACTGCTGTAGAGTACGTACTCTTTTAGCGCTCGTTAAGTAAGTACTTATTGAAATTAAGTACCTATTCATTGAGTAGGCGGTTTCGAACGCAGCCAATAAATACCTAGACGCCTCATTGGCCGCTCGACCGCACGTCAACGTCGCCGCCATATTGGTCCGGGCAACTCTTCATAACTCTCATATCGGGACATGAGAAAAGATACTGGACTCGTCGGCAGTTTGGGGATCTACAGACTGTCCCACAGTAATAAAAACAGATCTCGGGCTATTATCTTTCACAGGTAAGAATGAACAGTTGTTTCTGGGTGTTTTTTGGTCATTTTTAGCATTATGTTGACAGCTTAATTAGCCACAAGTATCAGACTATTAATAACTAGTGATATCGCTAGTAAGCTGTGACTTTATAAGAAATCTAAAATTAAATGAATTCTTATTAAGTTTTAACTTATATTGTAGTTTATATCAAAGTAAATTGTGCTATGGGCACAATATGTACAGTGAGCACTGTGACAAGACCGTGTCAGACTCAGGATTAGAGATGGAGCTAAAGCATCTCTCTTTAATTTCACTACTCATTTACAAAGAGTAAGTTTATCATCACTAGTTTATAAGGATTTGATAGCTTATCATAAAACTGTGGACTGATTATATATATTTTTCCTTTTCAGCCAATTGCAAACAGGACAACACAAGCCTCAAAGAAAGCTGAAGAAAGCCTGTTCTCTGCATTTCCAAGAGACTAAACCTCCACAGCCTACTGTTGTATTTGTATTAGTTAAAGCCCGAATATCCCTGAATGAATGGCCAGAATGACCCTGATCATATTCAAACCACACTCTCTCTCTGTTTCTCAGTCTCTGCCAGGGTCAGATAATAGCCTTTCCATTGTGGGGCAATATTTGCCCCCGGAATAGACTTCCAGGAGCATAGTTTACCTTTGTAAGGGCAATTTTTATAACAATGTTATGTAATATAATTACCTTATTAAATGTTTAATTTTTGTCAAATATTTAAATATAACCAGTTTCTTCGATCACAATACTATAGACTACATTTAAAATTATTTACACAGGCTGTTTAATGCTGATCATGTACTGTATGTGTATTTACACAAAAACTGCGTAATGTAAGTAGCCTAGAAAGGAAAAACACAGGAACTCCTTAGTGAGTAAAGCTGCAATATCATGACAAAATCATTGTTGATTATTGCTCTTGATGTTGTAATAATGATTATTAATTTTGATTAATAGAATTTTTTTTTGGGGGGGGGGCATCTCATATTCTGGTCTGTGTTAAATATAACTATACTTTGGCATTTTGTGTTCCAATGTAAACCGCAAACACTCACACCCCAAACATTCCTATGTAGTAACATATGTAGAGTTTATTTGCAAAAACGGATAATTCTGTTTTTTTTTTTTTTTCAAAAATCATGTTTTTTATTATGTAATCATGTTTTTATTGTCTTTGTTAGCTGTTTTTTTTTTTAAGTTATTTTTTAACCTAGTCAAAATAACCCAACTGCAGTTTGATTGAGATTAATTGGAATGCACAATGAAAAAACATGATTTTTGAGAACTTGAGTTATAGTCATAGTTTGAGAAAAATTGAGTTATCTGTTTTTACAAATGAACTCTTCATATATTGAAAAATAAACTTCGGTTTCAAAATTTGTGTTTTCTGCATGGGTGAGTGTAATTTGCATTGTATAGCAAAATGTCAAGCTTTGTCAAGTTGTTTACCACAGACTTTATTTTACTCATTAATTATAATAAAAAAATAAAAAAAAAAACATTATAGAATATAGGAAAATCTTGAGGGAAGCAGTGCAGTGGAGAATTAGTCTTTATTAGTCAGGTTTTGAGGATTTATTTATATATATATATATATATATATATATATATATAAAATACTCTGAATCAACCTCAGCTCATATATTTTGTTTTACTCAAGGAACACATTAATTAAACACAATTTGGAATTGACAACCATAAATTTTTGCTTGTCTTTAGTTGTGTCTTACTGTTTAATAATTATTACACAAATACTATTATAAAACAACCTTGGTTCCCTGACAGCGGGAACGAGACATCACGGAGAAATTGTCCGTTATGGGAACTCCTTCCCTTCCAACCTTTCCTGAAGTCCTATTGGCTCACGCCAGTCCAAATGACTGGCCAATTGTCGCGAAGTATGCAAATCGCATGCAAATACTGACAAGCTGAGAGGCAGTATAAAATGCGGTGTACGTGACAATTAAGTCAGAATCGGATACTGAACGCCGCTTAGCTGGTCGAGCAGCGAACACGGCGACCTCCGTGATGTCTCGTTCCCGCTCTCAGGGAACCGAGGTTACGATAGTAACCGGAGACGTTCCCTCTCGAGCTTTCACGAGACATCACAGAGAAATTCTCCGTTATGGGAACAATATTTAATCCTGCTGTGAGAGAGGCTGCGAGCAGCCTGTGCAAGTACATACTAGCGAAGATAGAACACACACACACACCATTCCCACCAATAGCAACTCTTGAAGGTGGGCTTGCAGCTGATAGGTGGAGATAAGCCAATGAGCATCTAAAGCCCAGATATACAAAATTTGCATATCCGGTCAGTAATAACGTATGCTCCGCTGAGAAACAGGGTAGAAGCATAAACAGCACAACACAGAATTGTGAGGGGCTGCACAGAGATAACGGTTAAGCAGCAGAAACACATAACATGATGATGGTACACCAATCGAATTGCACATTGAATAATTGGAACCGCACTGAGTACAGGGCAGACAACAATAGCAATAGCATAATGGGCTGTGCAGAGTAATACTGTGTGAGGCAGCAAACACACATGAATAGAGGTAGCATAAACGTGAAACAGTCACTCACCGACAACTCTTAGGAGGACTGAACATCCAGCTTGTAAAACCTGGCGATGGTATTCTGAGAAGACCAGCCGGCTGCAAAGCATATATCTCTGAATAGACATACCTCTCGACCACGTCCAGGAGGCGGCGATAGCGCTTGTTGAGTGGGCCCTAATGTGAAAGGGGCATTTCAAGCCTTGGCTCGTATAAGCAGCCGTGATAGCGTCCACAATCCAGTGGGAAAGCCTCTGTTTTGACATGGCCCGGCCCTTCGCACAACCACCGTGGCACACGAAAGGCTGGTCAGATTGCCGAAAGCTGGCCGAACGGTCGATGTAAATCCTCAAAGCCCTGACAGGGAACACTGAAATCTGAGTGTCCGCATCACGCGAGGTCGATGACTCAGAAGACAGGGCAGACAGCGAAACAGTTTGTGCTCTGAAGGGGGTAGATAGTGATTAGGCACGTAGCCCGGTCTCGGCCGGAGAGTGACGCCGCAGTCACCGGGTCCGAAGCAAATTCTGTCCACAGAAAACGTGTGTAAATCCCCTATGAGCTTAGCCGAAGCGAGGGCAAGAAGCGCACTTTTGAGAGATAGCCCATTCATATCAACGGATGCTAAAGGCTCAAGTGGTAGCTGTGAAAGAGCTCTTAACACCACCTTTAGGTCCCAGGGCGGGACTGAAGGTGAGCACGGGGGATACAATCTCCTTGCTCCCTTAAGAAAACTCACCACCAGCACGTGCTTACCGATCGATTGCTCGTCCAGGGGGGAACGAAAGGAGGCAAATTGCGGCCGCATAGACTCTCAGTGTTGATGGTGGAGATCCACTATACAGTCTGTACTGTAGAAAACGCAGAACATCTGACACGGAGCAAGCAGCCGGGTCGATATGAACATCACGGCACCCTTTCACAAACACTCCCCATTTCAGAGCATACAAAAGCCTCGTAGAGGGTGCCCGCGCCTCCGAGAGCGTGTCGAGCACACTAGAATCCAGGGTGCTCTGCTCCTCTGATATCCCCGAAACAGCCATACATGAAAGCTCTACAACTCCGGGTTCGGGTGCCAGACTGAGCCGCTCACCTGAGATAGCGGATCCTTCCTAACGGGGATCGGCCAGGGCGGCGCCACTGGTAGCTCTGTCAGGTCCGGGAACCAAGGCTGGTTCGGGGCGGTGAGTATCACAGAAGCCCCCTCCTCGCTGATCTTGCATAACATCAGTGGCAATATATTGATTGGAGGAAATGCATACAGCCTGGCTACTGGCCAGTGCGATGTCAGCGCATCCCCTTTCAGAGGGGAGTGAAACAGGGAGAAGAACAGCGGGCAGTGCGCATTCTCGCTTGTAGTGAACAGATCCACCTCCGCTTTCCCGTAGCGGGTCCAAATCATCCGAACCGACTCTCCTTGAGGAATACCCTTTCTCGAAAGCATGTCCGCCCCAAGTTCAGGAGACGGGAGACGTGTGCTGCTCTGATGGGGAGAAAGGGACGGTCCGCCCATAGCAGGAGATTCGCTGCATGCTTGTACAGGGCCTTGGATCGTACGCCTCCTTGGTGATCATGTACGATACCACAGATATGTTGTCGGTGCGAATCAGTACATGCCGCTGTTCCAGCTGCGGCTGAAATCCTTTAGAGCTAAGAACACCGCTTCCAGTTTCTCCAAGCGGTTTATGTGTCCACCGGCTCTGAGGTTCTGACTACAGCCCCGAAGCTGGCATGCCATCGCACACTGCTCCCCGGCCTCGAGTCAATGCGTCCGTCGTGACCACGACACATGATGTCAGCAAGCCCAGGGGAACCCCCCAGCTGAAGAGATCTTTGCGCCACGGCCTCAGAGCTTCGATGCAGCCGCGGGAGACCGCGATGTGCAAACAGTCCGAAGTCCACGCCGTCCAAGGGACTCGAGATTCAGCCAAAACTGCAGCGGGCGCATGTGTAGTAAACTTCCCAGTCTGAAATGGCGCAGGGAAGACAAAATAGCAGCCGAGCACTCCCGAGAGAGGCGAGCGCGCATCTCCACCACTTTTATAAGTTGAAGCACACTCCCAGATACGTTATAGACTGACTCGGGGCAAGAATGCTCTTACACATATCCACACATAGCCTAAGAACTCCAAGTGACGAAGCAGTTTGTCTATATGGCTGGCTGGCGTGTCCCGTGACTGAGTTAAGATCAGCCAGTCATCCAAATAATAGAGAACGCGTATCCCGCTCGCTCTGATGGGGCAGAGAGCTGCGTCCATGCACTTCGAGAAAGTGCGCGGGGCCAAAGCCAGTCCAAACAGAAGAACAGGGTACTGGTCCTTTAATTCCACGGACGCAACCAGTCCCCGGGGCGAATTTGTGCCAGGATCTGTTCCAGCGAAATCCCCCTGCTTGCAGAGCGCTCTGTTGATGGGCCTGAGATCTTGAATCGGGCGGAGTCCGCCATTTCTCTTGGGCACCACAAAATAGCGGCTGTTAAAAGCCGCTCTCCAGCTCGCTTGCCGGGACTCATTCTATCGCTCCTTTTTCGAACAGGTTGCACAGCTCTTGTCTCAGGACCAGGGCATTTCAAGGAAATGTTAGAGACTGCGCCACGCCGTTGAAACAGGGTGATCTGCGTCTGAATAGAAGGGCGTACCCACGCTCCATCACGCCGAGTAGAGTAACCAGCATGAGATTCTCGGAATAGGTTTCCACGCGCTCATTTTTTGGAACTGACATAGCGGCTTCAGCGGCTTGGTCGTTGGATGCGCGGCTATAACCCGTGTGGGCAGCGGCTCTGTACCGCTCTGAGGCGGGGCGAGCAGTGCTGTATTGACTGAGTGAAGAGGAAAGAACTCTTTGTGCAAATTTATGCATTTTAATGAACATCACTCCAATTTGAACAATTTTGAGACAGCTTGCAGGCTCCCCCGCTGGCCGTGGCGCCTCTACCCGGGTTTCTTTACACTTTTCCCCGCACATCCGGCTCCTGGCGAGGGGCCGCAGCGCTCGCGGGCCTAGCGTCCCTGCACTGCGATGAGCCGTGCACCAAAGAAGACCTCGATCTCGCGATCTGCTGCTTTTTAACCGGTGTGGGCGGCGGCTCTGAGGCACGGTGCCCGATCCTTGTGCAGAGCTGCAGCAGCATCTGCACCTGTTCACTACAGGCTGTGACTATGCTATACGACCTAGTTGAACACCAATTCGTAGGGGCGTGAACAACTGATGTAATAGTCCAGTGAAATCTGGAAGGCTGATAGGAGGCGCGCAGGGGCATCAGGTGACTCCTCGCCTTCGTGCGCTTTCCGCGCAGGGTATCAGGTGACTCCTCGCCTTCGCGCGCTTTTTTGCGCAGGGCATCAGGTGACTCCTCGCCTTCGTGCGCTTTCCGCGCAGGGCATCAGGTGACTCCTCGCCTTCGCATGCTTTTCTGCGCAGGGGCATCAGGTGACTCCTCGCCTTCGCACGCCAGGGCATAATGTGACTCATTGCCGCTCTGAGGCGGGGGCCGATAGTTCGAGTGGGTGCGCGACTGAAGCGGAATGAGTGAGAGAGCGGAGTCCTCTACACACGGCAGCCGCTGATGTGGGGCTTATATCGTGTGAATGAGAAGGTGCCCTCTACACACGGCAGCTGCTAAAGTGGGGCTGGTATTGTGTGAATGAGAGGGTGTCCTCTACACACGGCAGACCGCTGTTGGGGGCTGGTATCGTGTGAATAAGAGAGCAGTGTCTTCCAAACACGGTAGCCGCTGATGAGGCTATCGTGTGAATGGGTGAGGAGCCAAGTGATTGTGCTTTGCACACGGCAGAACGCCACTCTGAGGCGGGGCTGCATGCTTAGACAGTGGGCCGTGCGGCATCTGCGGCAACATGGGAACCCTTAGCTCTGGTATCTGCACTCGGCTCTCCGCTCCGCCATGAAAGGGGGACGTGAGAAGCCAGGCTGATGTCCTGTCCTGCAGGTTCGATGGATGAGAGGAATGCGGACATTAGTCGGCATGAGCTCATCACCAGAGGCCTTAAGGTCCACCACTGATTGAGGGCAGATGGACTTATCTGTTAAGAAAAAAGTCATACTCACCTGAACGCTGTAGAGGAGCGTCCATACAGGCACTGCTCTCTGATGAGCGAACCTCAACTGTGAGCTGTAATAGTTTATAAGCCATAATCTAGGCTGTTCAGCAAAGTGAAGGAGAAGATTCTGACTTAATTGTCGCGTACACCGCATTTTATACTGCCTCTCAGCTTGTCAGTATTTGCATGCGATTTGCATACTTCGCGACAATTGGCCAGTCATTTGGACTGGCGTGAGCTAATAGGACTTCAGGAAAGGTTGGAAGGGAAGGAGTTCCCATAACGGAGAATTTCTCCATGATGTCTCGTGAAAGCTCGAGAGGGAACTGTAGTTTTCACTATTATTTAATTTACTTTATAATTTACTATTAATTTATTCTTCATCATTGTCTATTCTGTATTATTCCACCTTTGATATTACACATTCTACTTGCTATTATTCATCTATTGTTATTAATTTATTATGGTATACATACAATTGTTGCTATTATAAATCTATTAAATCACTTATGTTATTGTACTGTTGTACTCGCTATTTTATTACATTATTCACTTTACTACAACTTGTACTACATATACTTTTTAATATTACATATCAGTTTTACTATAGTTTTACTGTGCACTGTGCATAATATTTTACCACTGTAACTGTAAGTTTTACTGGATCCATAAGGGATTATCAGTTACATTTGTTAATGTTTGTTGTGGAGTTTATATCTGTATAGAGTGCTATTAAAATAGGAAGCAGACTACGAGTCTGTCACTTTTTGATTTGTATTCGCTGATTTTATTCAATTTTCTCTATTATGGTAAATTATTAGTGCTTAAAGATGTATTATTTCGATTTTTTCCCCAATATTTCAAAGGGGATGAGCTGTGTTCTGACCAAGCTAAAATGTTGGGGTTGAAGACAGAGAAAGCGATGAAAAAACTTAATTTCATTTAATGTACATTACAATTACATTACATGTATATATCACAGTTATACTACATTAATATTAGAATTGTTAACAGAAAAATATCAACCAAATCAACAAGAGTGTGAGTGTGAGCTTTCACAATTTCTTACGAAAATTAATCATTTTCCAAGCCTAACTAAATAACTGGAGGCAGAGTTATTTTTAACTCCATGTAGATCACAAACCACTGAAATCGGTTGATAAATGTAAACGTTATCGTGTTTTTATCCAGAAAACCGCAGCTCCCCCGTTTACCTCCATTTGTTTTTAAGCAGTCTTGCTCGGACAAACATGGCGGACTTGTTGACATATTGCAGCAACGGCTCAAAGCGGCCAGTGAGGCGTCTAGGTATTTTATATGTCTGTCGCTGCAACCCGGAGACCTCCAAGTGGGAGGGACGTATGCCGCAAGTAGGTTGGGACAGCTCCAAGAGGGAGGGTAACGCTGCACGTGCTATTACTGTTTACTCTATTATACACCGAATCAGGGCCGTGCACGGACATTTTGAGGGGTAGTGGCCCAAACCAAAAAAAGGGGCACTAAGGGGGTGGGTGCTTGTTCATACAAATTTTCCAGTTGTTACCAATATACACTACCAGTCAAAAAAAAATTTTTTTTTTGAAGATTTTTTTAATGTTTTTTTATTTTTTTTTAAATTTTTTAATCATTCTTATATTCTGATTTGCTGCTCAAGAAACATTTTTTTATTATTAATATTATTAATATTTAAAACAGTTGAGTAGATTTTTTTCAGGATTCTTTGATGAATAGAAATATCCAAAGATCAGCATTTATACACTATAACCATTCAAAAGCTTGCAGTCAGTATATATATTGGAAATAATTTATAGAAATTAATACTATCATTTAGCAAGGATGCTTTAAATTGGGATGAAAAAGACACTATAAAGAATGAAGAATTTATAATGTTACAAAAGATTTCTATTTCAGATAAATGATGTTCTTCTATTCTATTCTATTCTATTCTATTCTATTCTATTCTATTCTAAACTTTCTATTCATCAAAGAAACCTGAAAACAAATTTACTCAGCTGTTTTCAACATAATACTAATAATAAATGTTTTTGAGCAGCAAATCAGAATATTAGAATAATTTCTGAAGGATCATGTGACTGGAGTAATGACGCTAAAAATTCAGATTTGAAATCACAGGAATAAATTACATTTTAAAATATATTCAAATAGAATATTAAATAGAATTAAATAGTAAAAAAAAAAAAAAATTCTGAATGTTACTGTTTTTGCTGTACTTTGGATCAAATAAATGCAAGCTTGGTGAGCAGAAAAGACTTCTTTATAAAACATTAAAAATCTTACTGTTCAAAAACTTTTGACTGTATAGTGTGCAATTAAAAGAGAAGACAGACTTTATAGAAGTTTTGATTGAGTGGGCTCTCCCTCTGTCACGAATCTGGTCTATGGACTTCCGTTCACTCACCACCAGAGGTCACTCAGTCACTACATGGACTCTTGCACTACACTACTGTTGCACGTCATCTCCAGACTACATTTCCCAGCAGCCATTTCACTAATCACACGCTCACACCTGAGACTGATCCCACAGCTGATTCCCATTACACCCCTTATATAAACCATGGACTTCCGTTCACAGATCGCTGAGTATTGTACGCACATATCCCTCTTCTAGTGATAGCTACTCTACGGAGCCCACTTAGTTGTCTTAGTCTTGCCTTGCCTGTTTTCCCGTTTTTTATTCTAGCCCGTGTTTCCTGGATTAACCCTTGCCTTGCCGTTTTGGACTCTGTTTGCACCTCGTTTGGATTATTGCTGTGTACCTGGATTATTGCTCTGCCTTGCCCCGTTGGATATTGTTCGCCGATCGTCGACCCACGCTTGCCCTAGGACTACTCTGTGTCTTGCCTGTGTTATACCTGTTTGCCATTGTTTCGACCCTGCCTGTATTTATGACCATGTCTTTAAATAAAAGCCTGCATATGGATCCGCACGTCTCACGTCTCGTCAGCCCCGTTACAGAATACTCGGCCTCACGAGGATCCAGCGGCTTTTCTAACGGACCCTGGTCAGGTATGGACCCATTCAATCAACTGCTCGACCTGCGACAAGGGAGTTTAGCCATTGAGGAGTACGTCTCACAATTCTGTGAGTTATCTAATAGGGTGCCTTTTGATGAGGTCGTACTAAAAGACATTTTTCGTTTTGGACTAAGTGAGCCCATAAAGTCATGGTTACCAGAGGGGAAGTTTCATTGTAGTTTAAAGGACTTTATAGACTATGCTTTACTGTGCGCTGGCTCTTCGTTTACTGTGGGTGTCGCGGAACAGGAATGCGACACTGCGTCTATGACTGAGATGGCGGCCGTAGCAGAGCCTGTTCACAAAATGGCGGCCGTAGCCGAGCCCCTTCACAAAATGGCAGCCACAACGACGTTCCGTCATGTCACAGCTGTCATTCCTGAGCCAAGTCACATCACAGTTGATCTTAAAGAGCCAAGTCAAGTTATGGATGATCTCCATGAATCCAGTCAGGTCACAGCTGTCAATCCTGTTTCCAGTCAAGTCACCGCTGATCGTCATGAGCATCATCACATCTCAGCTGATCTGCCAAAGCCTCGTCACGTCTCAGCTGATCTTCCAGAGTCTCGCCAGGCCTTCGCTGATCGTCCAGAGTCACAGCACGTCACTGCTGATCGTCCAGAGTCACAGCACGTCACTGCTGATCGTCCAGAGTCACAGCACGTCACTGCTGATCGTCCAGAGTCACAGCACGTCACTGCTGATCGTCCAGAGTCACAGCACGTCACTGCTGATCGTCCAGAGTCACAGCACGTCACTGCTGATCGTCCAGAGTCACAGCACGTCACTGCTGATCGTCCAGAGTCACAGCACGTCACTGCTGAGCGTCCAGAGTCACAGCACGTCACTGCTGAGCGTCCAGAGTCACAGCACGTCACTGCTGAGCGTCCAGAGTCACCGCACGTCACTGCTGAGCGTCCAGAGTCACGTCACGTCGTCGCTGATCTTCCAGAATCTCGTCACGTCTCCGTTGATCAGCCCAAGTCTTGTCACGTCCGGGCTGACACACTCAGAATCTCGTCATGTCTCCGTTGATCAGCCCAAGTCTTGTCACGTCCGGGCTGACACACCCAGATCATCAAGGTCAGTCTTCCATTATCCCAGTTTGATTTCCAGTGTGAGGGATGCACCGCTGGTGCCTGCACGCACAGCTGGTATCCCCAAACCCACTCACTCTAGCCCTCCTGTCCCTGAACTGAGTCCCCTGTCTGCAGCGCTTCCCATGATGGGGATCGCTTTATGTTGCATTTGGGCCATGTGCACCACCACAGAACTGCTCGAGGTGGCGGCGTCCACTGTGATGTCTCCAGAGGTGGCGGCTGATGCTGCAGAACCTCTTGGGGTAGTGTCGCTCGCTGCTGTGTCTCCAGAGGCGTTGTTGCATACTTCAGATTCTTGTGCGATGGTGGCGTCCAGCAAAGAACTCTCTCTCGTTCCCTATGGTACCACTGTAGAACCTCTGGAGGTGAGGGCATCTGCTGCAGAACTTCTAGAGGTGTCAGTGGTATCCACCTGTGAACTCACGCCCTGTCCTGCCATGGCTAAGGAGGCTGTCTGTGAAGCCTTAGTCTGTCCTGAATCAGCCAAGGAGGCCGACTGTGAACTATTACCCTGTCTCAACCTAGCTGCGGAAGCTGCCTGTGAACTCTCATTCTGTTCTGACCTGGCCATGGAGGTCAATTATGAACTTTTGCCTTGCTCTGACCTAGCCGAGGAGGCTGCTTCTGAACTCTCAGCCTTGTCTGTCACAGCCCAAAAACCCACCTTTGAAACCTTAACCCTGTCTGTCTTGAGGCCAGAGACTATAAATGCACCCCATGTCTGTCACGTTAACCCTGTCAATGCCATAGAGATCATTCATGAACTGTCTGCTTGTTCTGTTCTCCCAAGTATATCCGTTGAGCCGTTTTCCTTACCAGTCTTAGTCTGTGATCCAGTTTATGACCTATCATTCTGTCCAGTTTCAGTCAGCAAACCCACTGATGATTGTTTTGTGTTCCCTGCCTCGGTCCTTAAGACTGTAGATGCTCTCCCTGTCTCTTGTGTTTCCGTTTTTCCTAGACTCCTATATCTGCTGTGGGTTCCTGATCAGCCTGATCCGTCGTGGTGCCCTTCTTCCCTGTCTGCTCTGCACCGGTGGGCTCCTACCCAGTCTGCTCCGCTGTGGAGGTCTTCTGCCCTGTCTGCTCTGCACTGGTGGGCTCCTGCTTAGTCTGCTCTGCCGTGGAGGTCTCCTGCTCTGTCTGCTCCACACTGGTGGGCTCCTGCTCAGTCTGCTCCGCCGTGGAGGTCTCCTGCCCTGTCTGCTCTGCCCTGGTGGGCTCCGCCCTGGTGGGCTCCTGTTCCGTCTGCTCCGCCTTGGTGCTTTGTCCTGCCGGCTCTGCTTCAGTCCCCAGTCTCACTTCCACATGGACCTGGCCCTCCGTCCCTCACCCTGTTCCACCTCCGCTCCACCACCCTCCTGGATTGTACTGAGTGTGGAGTGTCTGGAAGCCGCTCCTTGGGGGGGGGGCTCTGTCACGAATCTGGTCTATGGACTTCCGTTCACTCACCACCAGAGGTCACTCAGTCACTACATGGACTCTTGCACTACACTACTGTTGCACGTCATCTCCAGACTACATTTCCCAGCAGCCATTTCACTAATCACACGCCTGAGACTGATCCCACAGCTGATTCCCATTACACCCCTTATATAAACCATGGACTTCCGTTCACAGATCGCCGAGTATTGTACGCACATATCCCTCTTCTAGCGATATCTACTCTACGGAGCCCACTTAGTTGTCTTAGTCTTGCCTTGCCTGTTTTCCCGTGTTTTATTCTAGCCCGTGTTTCCTGGGTTAACCCTTGCCTTGCCGTTTCGGACTCTGTTTGCACCTCGTTTGGATTATTGCTGTGTACCTGGATTATTGCTCTGCCTTGCTCCGTTGGATATTGTTCGCCGATCGTCGACCCACGCTTGCCCTAGGACTACTCTGTGTCTTGCCTGTGTTATACCTGTTTGCCATTGTTTCGACCCTGCCTGTATTTATGACCATGTCTTTAAATAAAAGCCTGCATATGGATCCGCACGTCTCACGTCTCGTCAGTCCCGTTACACCCTCACTCTCTGAGTCTGCTTTTGCCTCATCTTCAATGGAGGTATAAGTATTAGACATTTAATTTAATATTATACAGCATAGCCTAAATTTATATGGTAACACTTTACAATGTGTCATTTATTAACATTATTTAATGTATTAACTAACATGAACAAACAATGAACAATGCATTTATTACACTATTTATTAATCTTTGTTAATGTTAGTTAATGAAAATACAGTTGTTCATTGTTTATTCATGTTAGTTCACAGAGCATTAACTAACATTATCAAACACAACTTGTGATTTTAATAATGCATTAGTAAATGCTGAAATTAACATTAACTAAGATTAATAAATGCTGTAGAAGTATTGTTCGTTCTTAGTTCATGTTTACTAATGTTGTTAACTAATGAACCTTATTGTAAAGTGTTACCATTTATATTATATACTAATAAACCGCTCATTTAGAACATTTATATTAGGCTACTCTTTTAACTATTATAGGCTTATTAATATGGTTTTAATAAAATATTATAATTGTGTTAGATTAGTAACTAAGACAAATTATTATAATGGGAAAAATACTTAATAGCAAGAATTAAAGTGTGACAAACTGCTAAATATTCTAGGATGATTTACCTGCTGGCTTACTGGAGCTTTGAATTAGTGTTTGCAATGTTGAACTGCCTTTATCAGCCTCCCTTTACTCTTTCTCTGTCTTTATCTTTTTTTTTTTTTTTTTCTATAAAGTGTGCCAACAACAGCAAATTTGGCGTTATTTATACTAGATCTGATCGGGTACAATGATTTGATTAAACATTCTAAGAACGTGGATGTTCTGTACAAGTTGTTACGACTTTTAAAAGACCAAGAGCAAATCATTACCGACAGAGAAAAAAAAAAAAAAAAAAAAAAAAAAACTAACAAACTAAAAACTAACTCTAGCCACTGCCACTGACTACCCCCCCCCACCCACCCCCGTGCAAGGCCCTGCACCGAATGTGTCATTCTATACGAGCATTCTCAGTTTAAATGCAGCGATCAAAAACTGTGAATCTAATCATCATTCAGACAAAACTGTGCATCAAGAATGAGCCACACTGTTGACATGATCCAGTCTCACTGTTGACGTGATCTAATAGCTAGCACACCCTGAGCACGTGAGTTAATGTATTCCTCTTATCTGCAATGCAATTTGGCATAATTTTTCATATCGGACCAATGTATATTTACATTTAAAGCCATTATCGGCTGATTTCGATACTGGTCCGATAATATCGTGCATCCTTAATTCTAATGGTGGAAAATTGTCATGAAAAACTGAAATATACTGTGGCACAAAAGTGTTACTTACATAAGTGGACTTCAGGGAATATAATCAAATAGGTGTAATAAAATTGTATCATCTTACCTATTTAATAAATAGTTGTTTATTTTTATTATCTTTTTAATTTTATGTAATTGACCATACCTTGATTCTAGGCACTTTACCTACAACACGGGACATTCCATCAATGTGCACATCAGCAAATTTTATAGGATGAACCATATAAACACTTAATCAATCATTTTACAGTTTGATTAATATCTGCCTACTAATTATATCTTAGTAAGTTAATATACAACAAACTCAGCTAACTATAAACACTGCTAGGTTCACACTGTACAGGCAAAGAAGAACTGACACTGAGTTGAGTCTGGTTTCTCCCAGAGTTTTTTTTCTCCAATAGTAACACCTTATGGAGGTTTTTGTTGGTTGTCACAGCTGTCTTTGGTTTGCTTGCTGATGGCATAATGACAAATATATTAAGGTGTAAATTTGTTTACGAAGTTTTAAATAGAAATACTCATTGAAGACTTATGGATTTTTAGATATTAGCTGTAATATCTTTCTGAAAATCTGCTTTGAAACAATTGTGTAAAGTGTGTCAAGTTGTGTAAAGTGTTTTATCAATAAAACTGTCTTGACTTGATTTCTAAACTGTAGCTGTAATTGTCTTCTCAGGTGTTTCTCCTCCAGTCTCTCTGATCGTCAGACCCAGCAGAACTCAACACTTCACATCTGTCTCTCTCTCTCTGAGCTGTGAGGACCAGAGTAACTCTGCTGGATGGACAGTGAGACGATACAGAGACAGATGGCGGCTGGAAGATTGTTCATCATCAGTGTCAGGATCACAATCAGGATCTACATGTACAATCAGAGACACCAGCACAGATGACACTGGAGTGTACTGGTGTGAGTCTGAATCTGGAGAGAAATATCATCCTGTTAATATCACTGTACACCGTGAGTCTGTGTTTCTGTATTTATTCATTTCACAAAGCCCTCATTTCTTGTTTCAGATATAAATAGCCAGATTGTGATCTCAATTCAATCACCCACACAATCTTATTCCTGAATGACAATGAGTCCGCTAGACTATTAAACCTTTGACTGTTAAACCATTGCTCAAACTTTGACTTTTGTCCAAAAAAAAAAATAAAAAATAAAAAATAAAATAAATCGTGATTCTAAATTTATCCAGAATTTATCCAGAATTGTGCAGTCATTTACCCACATGTCATGTTTATTTATTTACATATTTCATAACCCCCATGAGAAAATGTATTATTATTATCATTATTATTGACTCTGTCCTATTTGAGTTACGTTTCAAACTCCTCCATAAACTAGATCATACTAGAACCTCTTCCACTGAGCACATCTGCATTAGCCCATATATCTCTCTGATTTGTGTCTCTGCATTGACTTTGTATGTAATCTACTCGCGCAAATAATTAAATTCGCTTTTTGTGTGCACACATTAGATCTTCCTCATCTGTTTCTCTTGTTCTTCCTCCTGTTTATTTCACCACTGTGGGGTTCAGAGCGTTCAGCTGCTCCTCGTCTCTGATATTCTCTTACACAACAATGTGAAAGTGATTCTCTTCTTACTTTTAAATCACGTCTTAAAACTCATCTTTTTAAATTAGCTTTTCCTGATTAGTTTAAATTTATGGATTATATTAATGTTGAATAGATGTCACTTTTTTTGTATTACTGTCTTGTAATTTATGATTGTAATTAAGCTGTCCTTGACTGTTTTGAAAGGCACCCCTAAATAAAATGCATTATTATTATTATTATTATTATTATTGTTGTTGTTGTCTTCACATTGTTGATACATTCTTACTATAATCTTATTATTTGTCAGTTGATGTTTGCTCTGTTTGTGTAGTTGGTGTGATTCTGGAGAGTCCTGTTCATCCTGTGACTGAAGGAGAAACTCTGACTCTACACTGTTTATATAAATATTCAACTCCACCAAACCTCAGAGCTGATTTCTATAAAAATGAATCACTCATTCAGAGTCAAACTACAGAGATGATCACCTCTAATGTCTCAAAGTCACACGAGGGTTTCTATTACTGCAAACACCCAGAGAGAGGAGAGTCACCCAAGAGCTGGATCTCAGTCACAGGTGAGACTAGGAACTATAAACACTATTTAAATACTTCTGTATAATATACAGCACTAATATGACTGTAAAATGCATTCATCTCAGATTCCTCCAGAAGATCAGGATCTGATGGTCTTGATCCTGTGATAGTTGGAGTGACTGCTGGACTGACCGTCATATTTTTAATCATTGTCTTCTTGGTCCTGCTGTGGTGCTACAGAAACAACAAAGGTTCATCTTCTGCCATATTAAAATTCAGACACTTTTGCAGACTCTGTTCCTAAATTAGCTATTTATGCATGCATAAAGGAGATTAAAGTCGTTTTTTTTTTTTACCCCCTTATTTCCTCAAAATATTTTCATCAATCACATGTTATGTTTGTCTAGGTGGAAGATCTCAGTCTCTCTCTAGTGTCAGTCAACATCAGAACAGCAGTCAGACATCAGAGCAGAACCAGAGTGAAGCGGGAAATAAAACACTCATGTCTGGTCAGTCTTTACCCATTAAACAAATATTTAACCATGAATCTTTACAAGCTGAGATTGAAGATACTTAGAAATAACTTCCAACTAACAAGATGTCACACTAAATAATTTTCCCCTTTTCTAATGTGTAATATGATATTTGTGTAACTGACATTTATATTTCAATTAGATGTATTTGAGTTAGTGCTGTCAAACGATTAATCGCGATAAAATAAAAGTTTTTGTTTACATAATATATATATATATATATATATATATATATATATATATATATATATATATGCGTGTGTGTACCGTGTATATTTTTATGTATATATAAATACACACACATACAGTGTATTTATATACACTGTAAAAAATTGCTGTAAAATTTACAGTGACTTACTGGCAATTTTGGTTGCCAGTAAGACTGTAAATTTACAAGAGTACTGTAAATCAATAATTACAATTGTACTGTAAAAATACAGCAAACTCTTGCATGCTGTAAAATTGTTGTGATGGTGTAAACATTTGGTTAACTTATTTCATTTGAGTCTACTAAGAAGGAATATTTCTTAATATAAAACTGCAAACACTTAATTTGTAATAGTAAAGTTACTAAAAACATGACTTTAACTCAAATCATTGCAGTTTATCATCAGCTATAGCACACATGTATGTGTCAAAGCACTTAACAAAGAGATCATCACTGTATCAGCAATTCTACAGTTACTGTCTTTAAATAAAACAGCAGAACATCAGTGTTTGTGGCTCATCATTGACTGAAGCACAGACTTTACTCTCCACCACAATAGTGACCCACAAAACTAAATTAGATCTCTCTTGTGCAAAATAATACAGTTCAGTTAAATATTTACTCTCCTTATAGATAACACCTGCTGTTAACAAGTAGAATCACTGAATGAAAGAGAAACAAGAACTACAACTGACTTCAGCCACAGCCTTAGATGAACTCAACTGAAATACAAGACATCATTAAATCTCTCAAGATCTGATTAAACAACTCCACAAACAGCATTACCAGCTTCACACATTACAATTTGACTTTATTTCTGTCATATGTCTATAAAAATTATTTGAGAATTAACAGAAGTTTAGTTGTTTTATTGGAAACGTTTTGTTTGACCTCACCATTGTGGCGATCAGGGTTTGCTTTACTTGGGTTCTTGATCCTTGATTTTTAATCTTAGTTTTTTTGTGGCTGCTGTAACTGTGTTTGAAAAGCATATTTGTTATAGCAAGAATATATATATATATATATATATATATATATATATATATATATATATATATATATATATATATATATATTTACATTCTTATAATTTATATTAAATATAAATATATTTAATATATAAACATAACATTTTTCTTAAATATATACATGCGTGTGTGTATTTATATATACATAATAAATATACACAGTACACACATATATAATGTAAACAAAAACTTTTAGTTTGGATGTTTGACAGCACTAATTTGAGTTTTAATTTATTGTCAATAGTGCATAAAATATTTCAGTTGTAATTTATAATTTTAATAGCACATTACGTATTTAGCTGAGTTTAGCTATAAGTCAGTGTCAGCATGAAAACAATATTTTTCTGTGGGTTTAAATTCATTAGATGCATTACTTTATTACAGGAACTGCTCATATTTATGACTCTGTTGATGCAACAATTAATAAAGACATAAGCACAGGTAACTAATGATGTTACAGAAGGTAATTGTCATTTTGATCATTTAATAAGATGGTTATTTTCTAAATAATCAAAACCATCTTTGTCTTATATTTCTTAATCTGCAGAGCAAATTCAGTTAAAACAAATGTCTTATTCTTTTCTCTGTTATTCATTGTAGACATTGTAAGTGGACCTACTGAAGTCACCTATGCTGAGATTGAACTCAAACATACAGAGAAACAGAAGAAAAACAAAGAAAATGAAGGTAAATTGAAACAAAAGTTGATGCTCATATGATTTTATGATTATGACATTAGTGTTCAGTAGAGCTAAAGACCTCTGGGGTAAAAAGCCCCTTTGATTTTAATTCCTCCCTCAACACTAAATAGCAACAAACACCACCAACATTCTCCTAAACACCCATTGTGAAATCAGTCTGATCCATAAAGTTCATTGCATGCAAATTACATTAAGTTGATTTTGAGGTAATTTGGTCATACATATAATTGTTTTTAAATAGATAATTTTATTCTCTCTGTAGTAGCTGTAGAGATTGTATGATTGTAAAATGAATATTAGACACAGAGTAAACAATAGTGATATTAACTGTTCATCTTTCAGGGAAAACCAGTGAAAGTTCTGACACTGTTTACTCTAAACTGAACCTGGAAACCCATCAAGGTGAGTATTAAAGTAAAAACACATACACAAGGAGCCACTGAAAACTGCATCTATAAGCATCCTTGAGAATCTAAGAATAAAATTAAACATGAAAAAATTTAAATGTGCATTTTAGCAATTTTTTTTAAATTCATTTACACATTTTCAGCTGCTGGATCTAGTGATGTGACGTATGATTAAATAAAAGATTAAATAAATGGCTGGAGGAGAAACTTTCAATCCCAGGATGCTGATGAGTTTATGCTGAGAAGCTCTGGAGAATGACCAGAATCATCAATGCTTTATCATCTTTGTGATGCTGAACACTTTATGGCAATGGATTTATCAGTATTTAACATCAGTGATTATATTTTTAGCTCCGTTCTGTATTCTTAAAGGCTACATCATTACATGGGAGAGAAAGATTGTTGACTGTAAAGCCTTTTTTTTTTTTCTTTTTTTGTGAAAATGTCAGTTTCTCTTCTGTTCTTCTTGATCTTAAATGCATTTTAGCAGGGTTTTCATGGTCATGGAAACATCAAGGAATTTTAAAATTGTGATTTTCAAGTGTGGAAAAATCATGGACATGTTCTAAAATCGTGTTATAAATGTATATAGTGAATGTTGAATTTTCTAGCTATTTTCAACTAAAATATTTAATTGCTATAAATACCTCTGAGTCTAATCTTTAGATTTTAAAACTGGTCAAAGGTTTTTGACTCCTGTTCTTGTTCTTAGTTAGAAATTAGAATAATTGTTCACAATTATAATTACAAACTGTAGTTTTGCTGTAAGATTTATTCTTTTTGTTTATATCTTTATTACAATAAAATAAGATCTAATTGCTATAATGCTAGTATGTAGCATGAGCGTGAGTGACTTGGTCATCAGAAATGTGATGCTACGTGGTATTCATGTTTATGATTGAGCAAATATGTATAAATATCCCTGAACAGATTAAGCAGAACTGAATTTTACATACATCTTCTAAATATATAAATGTCTTCAATGCCTCCAATAATTTTATTTTTCTAAGAGAATTAACTTGTCAGTATCCTTATACATATATATATATATATATATATATATATATATATATATATATATATATTTTATTTTATTTTTTTTAGTTTTTTTTTTTTTAGTTTGAAAACTAGAAGTAGGTCTAGGTTGAAATTGGTGATGAAGGGACTAGTTGGCTTGAAATGTTTAACTCCAGTCCATTCCTATGAGTAGCTCTTCCATTTAATGAAGAAAAGTCACTAAAGACATGTTTCTTCCCCATGACTCCTTTCAACAGCATTTTGCCAGGTCTCATGTAAAATGAATGAGCTAATTAGCAATGTCTAATAATTTTGTCCAACTAATTTTGTCAAATAACTCTACATATTCTACATCTGAAGGGGTAGCTAATGATAAACTGGTTATTTGGGCACAGTTTATGTCTGTCCTCCCTCTGGAGGCAGTTTTATCCTAAACCCTGAATTTAAACCCTTTGAACTGCCTCGGTTAGAAACATTCAGTGTATCAGAGGAAAATCTGACATTAAGTGCACACCAGCCTCAACAAGATCTCTAATAGTAACATTTGATTTTCAGCCCAGTTTGTATTAGCTGATAAATTGATATTATGCAGTAATAATAGAAGCACAACTACAATATTAGTCTTGTCATTCCATAATTTGCCAGTTTGATTTCAGAGTGTGATTGACTCTTTCAAATTATGTTTGTATAGTTGCAAGAAATTACAGACTTCTTGACATACTGACCATTAAAGTGTGTTCCCTGGTCAGAATCAATAGTGTCTCACATTGTCCATCTGGGAACGATGTCTCAAACCAGTATTTAACGATTAAGATAGCAGTGCCTTTGGTAGTGAAATTTTCCGACTATAACCAAAATAACTTAATAAACCTGGCATTTAATTAAAAAGCACTGTAAGATTCGCCATACAGCCCTGGGGGTGCAGGTAAATACTAAATAGAAAAAGAAAAGGGTTGCCAAGTTGTGTTTTTGACATTGCAGATCAGTGGCGGCTCCAGGATTTTTTTTTGTTGGGGGTGCTAAGGGGGGCTTAACAGTTCAGAGTGGCTGCTAAAAAACTAATTAAATTGAGAGAAAGTAATGAACGCCTAAACTTTAGCTATCAGTTTTTATATACAGCAGCTTCGAAAAAGGCATATTTTACTTTTTTCTGTGGTATTAAACTTCTCACTTGCCACTGTTATCAGTAATATACTAATGCCAACTGCCAAATAAGACACTCACAACGTAATATAATTTATGAATGAATATAGAAAAGAGAGAAAGTTGGGTTTTTTCTTTTTTCAATTCAATAAAAACTACAATTCTTTTTTTTTACAATTCATAAAACTATTTCCACACGGGCAAATATTGCCGGTGATAACCTCCCCGTGCTGATTTGCATGGTATTAAGTGTCGATGATAGTCAGAGATAAGCATCAAAAATTGGCAATATTAAGAGGATTTAGCATTTCCAATTAATGTAGGCACCGCATGATGCGCTGTGAGGATAATAAAATAGGCTAGCTTACTCCTCATTGAAAAGGTTTTTAAAAAGGTTTTTTTATTTTTTAAACAGGTCTATTAATTTATACAACGAATTATAGGCCTATTATTATTATTAACACATGCAGTCATCAATGAAAATTCAGATCAGCTTCATTTCATGCACCGATTTTCAAAAACAAACTGTTTAACGTGAAATACGTTTTTTCTCATGTTTTTCACTATACGAGCTACAAGAGAAATATTAAGGGAATAATTTAAGACAGTTATATACCGTTATCAGCATATGTTAGAGTAGATTCATCTCTCGTTGTCTCAGAGAGAATATGCGCCGTTAATACAGCGTTAGCCGTCAGTTTTTTTTTACTTTCACTTTCTCTATAGTGAATTGATTGACGTTCACCGGCATAACTCTTGCGCAAAGTTTGTGCGTTGCTTGCTTGAGTTGCTTGACCCCTCCCCCATAATATCAATTGTTTCTAGACCACATATTAGGCCCCCTTTTTTTAAAAGGTTTTTAATGTTTATTTTTCAGTGTTAATGAGAGTGACACCTAGAGTTAAAAATATGAAAATCATTTGGAAATCCTTGGGGGGGCTGTGCTGGGGCTAAGCAAGTTCCTGATGGGGCTATAGCCCCGTCAAGCCCCGCCCTAGTGCCGCCATTCTTGCACATTCATTAATTTCTTCTGAATTTCCTAACATCCCTCGCTCATTGTTTAAACATGAACACATTAAAAACGCCTAAGTGTCCAACACACTGTGAATCTGTGTGACAAGAAAAGGAAGCAAGGTTTGGAGTCTATTATCCATCTGAAAATTTAGAATCAATCAAATCCACAGATTTTTAGGGCTGGGACAATAAATCACTGCATCAAAGGCCTGAAGTTATGGTGTGGGATGGGGTGAATAATACCCCATAGTCATAGTTTATTGAGATTTTGCCATTCTTGGGATAACATAGGCGTCGTGCAACCAATGCAAAATATACCAGCTGTATCTGATATACTGTACCTAGCACAAGCACTAGCATATAAATATTTATATAATATATCAGTTTAGTTACTCCTGGTTTTCTTGGTTTTCTTTCAATCGTAAGAATAGTGTTGGCATTCCATCTAAACACCTTAAAGTGGTCATCGGATGCCCATTTTCCACAAGTAGATATGATTCTTTAGGGTCTTAATGGAAAGTCTATAACATACTTTGGCTAATAATTTCTCAATGGTAGTGTAAAAAACACATTTTTTTACCATGTCAAAATCAGCACTGTTTTTAGCAAGCCATTGGTTCCCAACCTCGTTCCTGGAGGCCCCCCAACACTGCACATTTTGCATCTCTCCTTTGTCTGACACACCCATTTCAGGTCTTGGCGTCTCTAATAATGAGCTGATGATCTGAATCAGGTGTGTTTGATTAGGGAGACATGTAAAACATGCAGTGTTGGGGGGCCTCCAGGAACGTGGTTGGGAACCACTGTTCTAGTCCATGTTGCTTTAAATGCTAATGAGCTCTACTGACCCCGCCCCTCTCTTCTGTGGGGTGACCAGCAGTACTGTTTACTTTAGCCACGAAACTGGGTAACTAGCACGTTATTAGGAAAGGCAATTTGCATAGATTCATAAAAAAAACGTCATACTCACTTCTTCTGTAGATGAAGCTGGATCACTAATGATTCGTGCGAACATAGACACATTTAGGCAGATCGGGGATCGGCGCATTCCCTTCAAAACGAAAGTAACGTTAATCATCTGCATCTTCAGCGGCTCAGATGTCAGGAGTTAATGACAACTACTACAGTATATTCATTATTACATCCAACAACAAAGCACCTCAATCGCTTAATCGGAGACACCTTGTCGTCCCCTACACCGGAGTCGACACAATGGCGGACAGCTCTCAGCTCACTCAGGGCGGGTCTAAGGTAAGACCGTCTTGTCAATCAACTATCGTGGGAGCGGTCTGTACAGAACTATGTCATTCTGACAGGAATCTCAGAACAGCCTGATTTGAGAAAAAGGATTTTAAAATAGGGATTTAAAAATTAAAAAAAAACAAAAAAAAAAAAAAAAAACACACACTTCCAACACACAGTTATTTTCAAACAAGTTGTAAAGTGAATTTTGCATCCGATGACCCCTTTAAGAATTTCAGCAGAACACATTCCTTCTGAGTTATTTACCCTATTGTTAGTAATGTACTCTTCACACAATAACAAACAAACATTCTCAAGCCTTTGATCAAACTTTTTTCCCACAAAGTGAAAAATCATTTCAAAATGCCCAACTATTCCTCTTCATCCCCTATACTTATTTTGACTTACTAAGTACAAAGGTGTACCATTGTAAGAATCCACCCACCAGCCCAAAAGCGGAGTCCAGTGGCCTGCTTGAAGGTTTGAGAATGGTGGAAAACGTCGCTGCTGCTGCAGATATATATTGAAGAATTGCTGGGTAACAGACCTTGAGTCTTCGGTCTTACTTCTGAATTTATCAGGATTTAGTTTCCATTTTAGTCTAGCTCTGTGTTCAATCTGACTCCAATTTTCAAGTGATCATTAAATTTAGGCGATATTTTTCATTAAAAACTGATCACAAATAATTTAGATATTTGATTATTCTAGACATTCCATATTTTCAATTGAAAGGAGTGAAATTATTTCCTTATGAAATTAATTCCTAATGAGGCCAAAACTCAGGAACTCTCACAAAGACAGATGCCATGCAATAAAACCATAAAACTAATCTGGAGAAGAGATCTCCAAAGAGAACAAACACCACCCTGACCAAACTTATCTCCTTGTTCATTTACGACCCCCTTCCTCCCTCTCCTCTCCCCTCCCTGCCTCTGACTCTCCCCTCTCACTCTTCTTCCCCAAAAGCAAGAATATCCATATGCCACAAGTGTTATATCTTGTGAATGTTGTTTTTTCCCTTTCATGTTTGGTATCATTTTAAAGGTCTCTGTGCGATTGGTAAATTGGTCTCAGTTTCACAGTAGTCACTTGTATTATGAGAAATATTGAAAACCTTTATAGAACTGTGTTCTGCTGAGGAGGGGGTGTGTCCCCCTTTAGGGGTCTGTGGGAATTTTTATCCATCTTCATCCAGGTGCTACTCTGGAGCACGAGAACCAAAAACACCAAAAGGTCTTTTACACTCTCAAAAAAGATGTGTTAATTAATAACACATTTTTTGTGTTATGGCCATTTTAACACATTATGTGTAATTTTAAGTTGATCATGTGTAAAAAGAAAGAGAGAGAGAGAGAGAAACAGCACAATGTGTCCAACACAATATGTGTTAACTATCATCCAATCACATCGCTGCCTGCATCACTCCACAAGCTGTTAACCAAATTCGCGCCTCTTTTTTCATTGGTGGATGACGTGGATGCACTCAGGTATATGGTCAGGTATATGGATTTCCTCACTAGAAAAGTAAAGTTCCCAGAGCGTTCTCAGAAGGTCCCACCGGTGTCAATGACGTTCCCAGAACATTTCCTGAGATGATGTGGAGTTCTTTAAAGGATTGGGCAGAGGTGGGACCAAGTCAAGTCTCAAGTCAAATCCCAAGTTCTCAAAGAGTTAAAGCTGATGAAATAATTAAGTGACTAATTAAATGATGATTGTGCATTAGTGATGAACACCTGCTGTTATTGAGAATTACAGAGGATCAGATGTTGATGTTTTATTGGTTAAAATGATGCCACCATCATGGAGATCAGTGTTTGCTTTAGTGGGGCTCTTGACCTTTGACTTCGTGTTAGATCTCTCTCTGCAGCAATGCACGTGGTGTTATAAAGCAGAGCTATTAGCTGTTTTTATGTGATGAGATAGTCACCATGAGGTGGCTTGATAACAACAATAATAAAATAATATATATATTATTATTGTTTCTTTTTTGTAATTATGTTTAGGTTTTGCATAATCGACCCTGTGAAACTACAGCATGCAAACAAATAGTTATAGTGAATGAATATTAAATCTATGTAATAAATATAAAAATTTGAACTCCAGTATTATTTCGACACACACAGACATCAAGAACCAGCATATGAATCTCAACAATGGTGACAATCAACAAAATGCTTCATGCTGCAATGCATGCTGGGTAACACCATAGTAAAAACTCCCATCATGCACTGCAGTATGAAAAACTATTGTCGCCACTGTTGAGGATCATATGATAAGCGTTTATGTCTAAAAGCCTGAGTGAAAACAGTTCTTTTTTTTTTTTTTTCAGTATTGAAGCATTACAGTGGTATTTGTTTAATAGGGCACTTTTTTTTTTTTTTTTGCAGATCTGGAATAGCTAAATGTCAGTCAATAAACCAAAGAGAGATCCTTCCATGATGTTCATTCACCATGAGTTATAAGCAGAAATCATAAATTAATCTGCTGCTTCTAGGTTTGAGTCAGCAATGCACAAATGTTTGCTGTGAAACAATATTCCAATTGTTTAGAAGCAAATTACTTTGAATTAGTAAAATGGTCGAGAGACCAACTAAAGCAAACCTTGACCACAATTATGGTGGCATTGTGTTATTTATTTATTTTTTTTTCAGTTGATTCCATCCAAGGCTGTGGCTGAAGTCTGTAGTTCTTGTGTTTCTCTTTTCTTCAATGATGCCGCTTGTTAACAGCAGGTGTTAATCACTAATGCACAATCATCATTTAATTAGTCACTTAATTATCTCATTAACTTTAACTCTTTGAGGACTTGAGACTTGCTTGTGACTTTAAAGTCCCACTTCTGGATTTATGACACATTAGTGTGTTAAATATTTTAACACACTGCCTGCGTTAAGAAGAATAACACACTGGTTGTGTTAAAATTGAATTAACACAAAATGTGTTGTCCTTAACTAGACACACAGGTGTGTTAAAATATAACACAGGTTGTGTTGTTTTTAACACATTTGTTTTTTTAACACACTAATGTGTCATAAATAACACAATTTGTGTCATAGATGTGCTATTCTTAAAGGTCCACTATTTAAATATTTGAAGAATATCAACCTGTGTTAAGAAGAATAACACACTGGTTGAGTTAAAATTAATGTGTTGTCCTTAACTAGACACACAGGTGTGTTAAAATATAACACAGGTTGTGTTGTTTTTAACACATCTGTTTTAAGAGTGTATGTTTTTACAACTGATTTAAAGATTCCTTTGCTTTTGCTCTGATAGTATTTAAGGGAAAGTTGCAAATCAGTCATTGCGATTCTGTAGCCAGATCAGCCCGTAGTGTGGAATGTATTTCATATGATCCATACTATGTATCTTCCTGAAGTCAGATATACATTTTTACTCTTAGATTCAACTTTGAACAACTGATGTTTTTTATTTTCTTATTTTTGAATTGGCTTCTTATTGTTTAATCATGTAATTGGCATGACACGTTTTTACCTGACTAATAATAAATTGTTATATTTGATTTTCTGATCTCTTCTGAAATCATTTTTCAAGTAGATTAATGTGTAGTGGTATTTCTGCAAATCTGTGTTCAGGACAGATCATACGGAAGCACCGAAGGATGAACCATGGGGAACATCATTAGGGGCTTCTGATTCCTGACTGTCACTGGCTTAACACTTTGTAGCTCTCGTGGTTATAGGAGTATGCAGGCGCAGCTCACTTAAAGATATTATAACCACTCTGCACCCTCTGAGTAAGTTCTGTAGGATTTCTGTTACGGTGAGACAGGTCACCTGTGAGATATTAAGCCATCGAATCAACTCAGTCAAGAAGGATCTAAAGAGTCCCCCCCCAAAATTCATCACGAGGACTAAAACTAATCATACTATCACATGATGTCAATATTCTGACTGGTTTCCTGTCCGCGCCTTAGCGTCTCTACTCAGAATGGTGATAATGACTAACTTAATCAGGAAAATAAAAAGGTCTCTGTGTTTCAAGAAGCACCTCATGATCACAATGTATGGAACCCATAGTCTGTCCAACAGGAAAAGGACAATTAAATTAACGGATACCCTCCGGCCTGCAAAACGAGGTCTGTAACATGACCGTCTTATGACTGCCTCTTCAACTTCGCTTTAATAGACAAAGACACTCAAAATTGCATGAAGACCTTTAAAAAGGACAATCATTTATTTCCGTTGCTATTAGAGCAAGTGTGTCAACAAATAACGTGTGATGTCTTATATATATGTTTGGTGTGTTTTATGTAATCGGTGAATTTTAATCTTTGCCTTATATCTTTCTTTTGAATAGATAGCAGTGTTTAGTATCATGCGGAAGCTTGTGTTAATTGCAATAATTTGGTGAGAATTAAAAGTCGATCTTAAGCATCATACGAATGATGATAACATTTTATGAAGTTTTAACAGAACCTCCAGAAATGTTCCTCCACGTGATAAATTGAGTAGTATGTTAATTTGTGTCCGAAGAGGAAACAGTATGGGCGGGGCTCCGCCCTACAGGGACAATTTGATTGGGAGAACATCTAGTGTGATGTTACGAAATCAGCCTGCTTAAAACTGGACACAGGGCTCTGCTCTGTGCAGGGTTCCCATGCTTCTTGAAAGTACTTGAAAATACTTGAATTTCAGACATATGGATTCAAGGCCTGGAAAGTACTTGAAAACAAACATAGGTCCTTGAAAGTGCTTGAATTAAATTTGAAATAAATTTTGTTTATGCCGCTATGTAAAAAATTGTCCTATATGTGCTGTCAAAGACAGAACGAAACAGCATGAATGATTGGGGTGGAGATGGGGTAGCGCGAAAAAAATCAGATGGAGAAGAAAAGACGCATGTTAACTGCAAAATAATTAAGAATTAATGTGAAGAATTATGCGTAAAACCATCGGGAACCATTTAGTCTCTAGCACCACCATTTTCCAGAACTGCAACCTACCTGGAGTCTCCAGAATTACAAGGTGTCAGGTTCTTTGAGAGTCTGCTTGGGTAAAAAATCCTAAAAAATGAACCTCACTTAATAAGAATAACATGCTGAAGTGTTGTGAAATACATACAGTAAAGACAATTTTTTTATTGGCTTTATAGACAGATAAGTTGAGAGTGACTCATGAAGAATTTATCTTCCAGAATCTGGCAGTAAGTTTTAGGAGCTCATTTTTAGTCAATCTCTGCAAGACAGACTTTTCAGGATAGGAGATGGACTAAAAATTAACTCCCAAAACTTACTGCAACATGGAGCTAAGGAGAAAATGTAGAACTTGAAAAATAAGAAAAACAGCTTAGTGAAATGCGTTTACAGTTTAAAAGCAAATAGAAAGTCCTATTTTTTATTTCTTTTCTTTATATGTTTTTTTGCAGATTTGCACATGTACAAGGTTTAAAATGTTCATGAAATATTTTCAAAAAAATATTGAAGTTTTGAGCAGCTGCATGTTTGAGCAGCTGCATTCCTCTAGGGCAAAGATGAAAAAATGGGATTTACAATAATAAGTGATTTACAAAATAATTTTGACTTGTGTTTATTAATGAGTAACGTCTCTATTGAGAGAATGCGCAAATTTTTAATGTTAATAGGTTTTACTGTGTTATTACAACATTTAACCACTTTTTATTAATTTAAAAATTGCGAAATTCTTTCAAATTTAAATCTTGTACAAGGACTACAGCAAAAACCAGTTTGATGCATATTTATCAATATTTTAAAAATTGTATTTGAATATTACCAGTACTGACAATGGATTTCATTAAATTCCTTTAAACACAACTGCTCAAAACAGTCTAAATTTATGAGACCTACACATTCAAAACATTTTTACTCTGAAATTTTTAATGTAAATGTTAAGTGTAAGTTAAATGTTAAGTACTGTAAGGTCTTTCATGACACTACATATGCTGGGGTGTGAATTTTATAGGTGCTTGATATAAAATAAATGGCGCTTTAAAAAGTCCTTGAAAGTCTGTGAATCTGGTGTTCATGAAAGAGTGGGAACCCTGTCTGTGCTTGCTGCTTGCTCTCTCTCTTGAACTTTGGCTTCTTAGCCTCATTGATTGCGCTCCAAAAGTGCCCACAGCCTTAACATGAGGCTAAGCGATCATCCAAGAACTCCAAATACTCCGTCAAACTCCTGACTGAGGAAACTTCTAGGAACCTGAAGTCACTCAACAAAATCCGAGAAGGATTTCCAAAGCGTCATCACGTCACTCTCAAGGAACCAAAGAAACAGCCAACCACCGGAGGGCATCCCTGGAAACGCGTCACCCAACGACAGCGCAGCAGCCAATCAGCAGCCTCGGGGTTCCCTCAAGCAGCCATCCAGGGAACGAGCCAGCTGCTAACTCAACTCAATTGCAAGTAACCCAAAGAAAGTTTTCAATCTCTTGCTGAACCGGTGCTAAATCCTTTAAGCAGTTAAAGACAAGCCAGATCTCTGCTTTAGTGATTTTTCTCAGGTTGCGATTTAGAACTGGTAGTATACTAGACTTTGGGAACTTCATGCAAACGTGATAACGCCTGTGTGTGTGTATGTGTGTATAAATAGGTTTAGTTCATGTATCACCGTAGATTAGTAAAATAAATTTAGATTTATTTATAACGAATTCTTGTCTTGTGTTGTGTAATATTCAGGTCAAACATTGCCCAGAGCCCGTGCTACCTGTGCTCACAATTAACCCAACCAATTCTGTGTTATTATTGTGGCCACGAAATAAACAGAATTGCTAAGCTACACTAAGTGTTAGACGCTGGACGAATAGTTGAAGTGTATGCTATCAATCGTGAATAAGGTGTAAATTATAAGGTTTGAATTAAGATCAATTTAATCAAATCAATATCAAATCTACAAAATTCAATTACCAAAAGTTAATAAAATAAGAGTTAATTCTTACAGTTCAGAACTGACGAGTTTGTGTCCATGGGTTCACTATCGGCCAAAGTGTAATTCCTGTGCGATACCTGGTCCCTAATGAACGAAGAATTGAAGGAATGGTATTTCCAGAATAATCAAATATCTGAATTAATATACAATCAATATCTGTGATCAGTTTTTAATTAAGAATATTGCCTAAATTTAATGATCACTTGAAACTGGAGTCAGATTGAACGCGGAGCTAGACTAAAATTGAAACTAAATCCAGATAAATTCAGAGGCGCAAGTAAAAGACTAAACATGCATTAAACCTTCGACCAGGCCGCTGGGTTCTGCTTTTTGGGCTGGCGGGTGGATCCTTACTCAATTATTCATTCATTGGCTGCCTAATATCACATTTGAGCCTTGCGGTGGCCGGAGCGCAGGTCTCACGATCACAAGTTCGCCAGTCTGATTTTAGTCAGAGGGTGTAGGTTGACTAATACCTGTTTTGTCTGCTGCCTACTGCTCGCTTATGACAAAAAGTGTAGTTTACTTAGTACAACTTGCTAACATCAGCAACAGACAGAAATCAGGAGGTCTCAGATGACGTGCCTACTGCTCCGTTCATTCATGAGCCTTCAGTTTGACCTATCCTGGCCGTAGATTTGTGGTAACAAAAGCCTCCTCACAATTTACTAGTCATAATGATTTCAGGAGAGTTCAGAATAAACCAAATATAACATTTTATTTGTCAGGTAAAAATGTATCATGCCAACTACATAACGAAACAATTAGAAGCCAATTCAGACAGGATAATGCGATTGTGAGTCACATTGTAGCCGCATGGCAACCCTATGCTCCTGTACATGAAATACTGTAGCTAAATGGAAAATAGCCAAGTGTTCCGCGTAGGAGACAAACAAATTCAACATAGTCACACATGTAACAGTTATCCTAATTTTACACAAGACACATGGTCGAGGCAACCATACGTCTTGGACCCCTCCTCCCTCTCATAAGGTCTGTTACCCAGCAAATCTTCAATATATATCTGCCGCAGCAGCGACATTTTCCACCATTCAGAATTTGAATTCATCTCCTCCTTGACAATTTGGCATCATTAATTCTGTTACCCTACTTTCAATACAGCAAAATCATTTCAGGCAGTTTCTATCATTTAAAGCTCTATAAAAATGTAGAGGGGCACTTGACTTGAAATTACTGCCGCAGCAGCAGTCAGTCACCATACTAAACTCTATTTCTCACCTCCTCAGCAATGACATCTCCCACCTCTTTTGCCGCAGATGTCATACCAACTTCCATTTCTCACTGCCGCAGCAGTGATTTGTCCCACTCAACCCAGCAGATATCATTCTAAACTCTATTTCTCACTACCGCAGCAGTGATTTCTCCCACTGAACACAGCAGATGCCATTCTAAACTCTATTTCTCACTGCCGCAGCAGTGATTTCTCCTATTGAACCCAGCAGATGTCATTCTAAACTCTATTTCTCTCTGCTGCATCAGTGATTTCTCCTACTGGTCTCACAGCAGATGTCATTCTAAACTCTATTTCTCACTGCTGCAGCAGTGATTTCTCCCACCGGTCTCAGAGCAGATATCATACTGAGCTGATGTCTTTCTAAACTCTACTTCTCACTGCCGCAGCAGTGATTTCTCCCACTGGTCTCACAGCAGATGCCATTCTAAACTCTATTTCTCACTGCTGCCACAGTGATTTCTCCTACCAGTCTCAGAACAGATATCACACTAACTCTATTTTTCTCCTCCACAGCAATGACTTCTCCCACCACTCTTGCAGCAGATATCATACTAGCTTGCATTTCTGACTGCCGCAGCAGTGATTATGTGCAACACTATCATAGCGCCCTGACTAAATTTAATATAATTTCTTTCAATTTTGCAAGAGCAGTGATTCCTCACTCCTCTCCAAGAGGAGCCCTCTCATTTGTTAGCTCCTCACATGCCTCATATTTCCCCAAAGCCGCAACAGTGAAATATATTCTGCACATTCTTGGGGGGAGAGGAATTTAATCCATTAAAGTTCTCTCGATTTGTATTACCGAAACTACCCGCAGTTGATTGCCCAGCTTGCTGTCCCTTGTAAACACTTTTTTTGGGGTTGAACTTGGAGCTCAAGCTGAGCCTCAGGTTCGAGCCTCCATTGAGGACAGCAAGCAAAGTTTGTTTACCATTAACCATCAGGACTGGATGGGCAGGCGAACTCATGAAATGAAGTTCCAAACGCAGCTACTGGTGATGGAGAGGAAGAAATCAGCAGACAGCCAGGTTTTTTTTTTTTTTTAAGGAATTTGGTTTAGTGTACAATGCTAACCAAATAAGTATTTTTATAAAATAAAATTAACTTAATTATATTTTAACTGTTAAATATTTTTTTCCGTAAATTAGTCACTGTTAATGAGTTATATAAAAAATAATTAATTAAATACTTAAATTATTTAAATACCATGCTTTCAACTAACTGAGAAAATGAAATTAATTTCGTTTAAAAATGACCATTTAAGAGAAAAAAGTTATGTAAGTAAGTTATGTAAGTAAGTAAGTAAGTTAAGTAAGTTACGTTATGTCCTCGTTTGAGGACATTGGGACTCAATTTCTTTAAAAAAAAAAAAAAAAAAAAAGACATGAATGAACATGCATAGTCAAAAACAATTGATTTTTTAAATCACCAATACATTTTTAGTTTTCAAGATTTTTTTTTTTTTACCAAACTTTGTATAAAGATGATTCTCAACTATGTTTAACAGAATGATTCGATATATAATTTTTCTTTCTGCAAAATGTGTGTAAAATGGCCATAAACAGGTTTTCTCATTATATACAATGTATCTATAAACTAAATCTAATTTGCATATTAATGTGTTTTTGGGGCAACATGTAATGAAAAAAGAAGTGTAATAATGGGAGTAATAATTGACAAGATTTTCATAGTAATATATAATATTTAATAGAATATTGAAATATAATTTCTTTCCCTATTCATTTGTTATGTCTCCCAAAATGTGTAATAAACATGCTTTTAGTCCCGGTGTCCTCATATGAGGACACGTAGGAAATCAACGTTCTGTTTCATAACAGAAAGTCATATTTTGTTTTGAAACCCCATTACATTTTCCTGAGATGTTGATTTATGACATACAGTTTAAAAATTAGACAGATTTAAATGATCATTACAAAATATTATCATATTTCCATAAGAGTGTCACTAAATTAATTTCAGACATTTTTGAAGACCAAGGAGAGGGAGTGGTCATGGTGAAACATCCAATCATTTTGGTTTGGAAAAGCCCTGAATATGCTCTGTACAGGACATCCAGACTTTAAACTGAGGCATGTATAGTCTCAGAGAAAATTCACAAAAATATAATGTCCTCATATGAGGCAGCAGGGTCTTAAGAGGTTAAAATAATGGTTTGATATTTCAATATAAAGAAACATAAATATGTCAATATAACAACATCATATTTAAGGTAATGTCAGGCAGTAAATTTTTTTGTTTTTCTGACTTTACACCAAATAAATATTGTTTGGTTTTTGCTGTTGCTCCATCCACTTACATCATTTACACATCTCTAAACACTTTGTTAGAGTGATTGCGCTGCCCCATACGGAAAGGTAATATATTCACATATATGTGAAGCACTGTTAAATATATTGAAATATATTTCAAAAATATATTTTAAAAATAAATATGTTGCGTGTGTGTTTACATCATAGACTGTAAGGTTTACATAGGCTATTTGTGAAATTATATTCATGCCTCATATGTTTTTTAATCAATGCGTTTTTGCAATGCATTTTGTTTCTACACTACGTTTACCATTTTTAAAGCTATTATTATATAATATTATATTATAGATCCTATATCCTCATTCAATTTAGGCCTACTATCCACTTAACCTGATAACTAGCACCAAGACACCGGCGCACTGAACGCTCTTATTTTGCACGTGTCGTTGATTACGAATAGATTAAATGAAACGGAACAAAGTTAATCTTGACAAACTATATATCATTCTGAAGGTCTAAGCCTCAAGCATCGATGATAGATTGCTGTTTTTCAATGGAAAGCTTATAAGGAATGTATTTGCTAAATTTGTGTAAGCAGTACACATCAAAACATGCATAATAAAAATGCAGTATGACAGACATAGTCTCAGAAAAATGGTTGCAGGAATCTCATTTTTCATGGTATCTTCTTCAAATTTGAAATATAAACTCATGAGACATGTGACTTTCAACCGATTACTTTTTCTCGATTGCTCCAGGACTGATTTCATGTATTTGTATATGAAATGAAAAAAAAAAAAAACATTCAGTGTGGTAAAACATTTTTCAAGGCACTTCAGTGTCTATAACTTTTTATCTTTTTGAGCATTATCAACTCTAGTGATGGATAGTATGATGGATAGTAAAGCCTAGAGTGTCTTCTTTCCAAAGATACCTAAATTGTGTGTGTAGCACATTATTGTCAGGAACTGTTACCATTTTAATTTAGGTAGGTCATTTTCAGCTGTGAGGCCCAAAATGGGGGGAGCAGGTTAAAGGCCGTGTAAAGTCAATTCTGAGAATTGTTTGTAAACACATTATAAATGTTAGAAATGCATTGCTGAAACATGTTACAAAGACTGTGAACTACAGGTGCATCTCAATAAATTAGAATGTCATCGAAAAGTTCATTTATTTCAGTAATTCAACTCAGATTGTGAAACTCATGTATTAAATAAATTCAATGCACACAGACTGAAGTAGTTTAAGTCTTTGGTTCTTTTAATTGTGATGATTTTGGCTCTCATTTAACAAAAACCCACCAATTCACTATCTTAACAAATTAGAATACTTCATAAGACCAATAAAAAAAACATTTTTAGAGAATTGTTGGCCTTCTGGAAAGTATGTTCATTTACTGTATATGTACTCAATACTTGGTAGGGGCTCCTTTTGCTTTAATTACTGCCTCAATTCGGCGTGGCATGGAGGTGATCAGTTTTTGGCACTGCTGAGGTGGTATGGAAGCCCAGGTTTCTTTGACAGTGGCCTTCAGCTCATCTGCATTTTTTGGTCTCTTGTTTCTCATTTTCCTCTTGACAATACCCCATAGATTCTCTATGGGGTTCAGGTCTGGTGAGTTTGCTGGCCAGTCAAGCACACCAACACCATGGTCATTTAACCAACTTTTGGTGCTTTTGGCAGTGTGGGCAGGTGCCAAATCCTGCTGGAAAATGAGATCAGCATCTTTAAAAAGCTGGTCAGCAGAAGGAAGCATGAAGTGCTTGACAAAAAGGAAATGTAAAACACCAATGAATTGACATCGAATGAGTCTTGGATGGGAAGTACACCAAGAATGGGCATTCACGACGGCTCAAGGAGCTCAGAGACGGTTAGACTTGGTGCTCGTCCGAGACTCTCTTGCCTTGGTCTTGGACTTAACAGTCCGATACGAATTTGCCCCAGACACATTGACATGTGCAGCAAAGGAAAAGGTGGATTACTACGGGCCTCATAAGAGAGCGATTGCGCAAACACTGGGCGTGAGGGAGGTACAGGTTCATGGGTTCCCTCTGGGAGCTCGTGGCCTGTGGCCAGTTGGTAACGACAAAGTGCTGGCGGATATGGGGCTCAGTAAGCCAAGGGCAAAGTATTTCGCAAAGTTGTTGAGTCGGAGGACCCTCCTCTACTCGCTTGACATCCTAAGGGGCTTCTACTCATCTCTTAACTAAGAGATCAATGTGGCATGACGGAACAGAAATGGGCAAGGCTCAAAGGACCACAAGTAGAAGCCCCACAAACTAAAGGGCGGACAAGGTCGTAAGCAAGGGCAAGAAAGGCAAACTAGGGCGGACATGGTGGTACAAAGGGCAGGGACCGACTCAAGGGAGTCACTGATTAAGACAAGGCCGACAACAAAGGGCGGACAAGGCAAAAAGACAAGGCCGAAAACAAAGGGCGAACGAGACCTAAACAAATAGGTCGGAACTAAAGACAAGGGCTGACTCAGTGAGTCACCAGCTAAGACAAGGCCGAAATAAAGGGCGGATAAAGCATAAAAGACAAGGCCGTAATAAGGGCGGATAAGGCATCAATAAGGGCGGACAAGGTCGGATCGAAGGGCAAGAGCTGGCTCAAGGAGTCAACAGTAAAACAAGGCCGAAAGGGCGGCAAAGACAAGAGAATCATGGTTGACTCCTGCATTAACAATGTTTGTGTTCTCTTGCAGAAAGGAATCTCCCAGGGCGGCGGAAGGATACAGATAGGCCGGATGGTGATGCCCGGTCTAAAACGCCAAGCCCAGACCGGCGGCTGTGGTGGGTTTAGGAACAACCCAGGGCTGGGGAGCCCACGACAATTGCAGTAGGGACGGCCTGCACGGGACTCGTGATGATTAAATCATGTCAGCTCATTACAGTTAGACCGTCGTGAGACAGGTTAGTTTTACCCTACTGATACACTGTCGTTGCAATAGTAATCCTGCTCAGTACGAGAGGAACCGCAGGTTCAGACATTTGGTTCGTGCGCTTGGCTGAGGAGCCAATGGCGCGAAGCTACCATCTGTGGGATTATGACTGAACGCCTCTAAGTCAGAATCCCACCTAGATGTGACGATACCCCCAGCGCCGCGGGGCTTTGATGGGCATGGGATAGCCGGTCGACCCCCCCCGGGGCCGGCCGGTGAGCAGAGCCTACCGTGACTGGACCGGGGAGCGGCCGAATGAGCGCCGCCCCCACTCCTGAGACGCACCTCAAGTTTGTGGAGAACCCGGTGCTAAATGACTCGTAGACGACCTTATTTTTTTTCTTGGTAAACGGGTGCAGTGACTTTGGTTTTCAAAAAACACAATGGACCAACACCAGCAGATGACATTGCACCCCAAATCATCACAGACTGTGGAAACTTAACACTGGACTTCAAGCAACTTGGGCTATGAGCTTCTCCACCCTTCCTCCAGACTCTAGGACCTTGGTTTCCAAATGAAATACAAAACTACAAAACTTGCTCTCATCTGAAAAGAGGACTTTGGACCACTGGGCAACAGTCCAGTTCTTCTTCTCCTTAGCCCAGTTAAGACGCCTCTGACGTTGTCTGTGGTTCAGGAGTGGCTTAACAAGAGGAATACGACAACTGTAGCCAAATTCCTTGACACGTCTATGTGTGGTGGCTCTTGATGACTTGACCCCAGCTTCAGTCCATTCCTTGTGAAGTTCACCCAAATTCTTGAATCGATTTTGCTTGACAATCCTCATAAGGCTGCGGTTCTCTTGGTTGGTTGTGCATCTTTTTCTTCCACACTTTTTCCTTCCACTCAACTCTCTGTTAACATGCTTGGATACAGCACTCTGTGAACAGCCAGCTTCTTTGGCAATGAATGTTTGTGGCTTACACTCCTTATGAAGGGTGTCAATGATTGTCTTCTGGACAACTGTCAGATCAGCAGTCTTCCCCATGATTGTGTAGCCTAGTGAACCAAACTGAGAGACCATTTTGAAGGCTCAGGAAACATTTGCAGGTGTTTTGAGTTGATTAGCTGATTGGTATGTCACCATATTCTAATTTGTTGAGATAGTGAATTGGTGGGTTTTTGTTAAATGTGAGCCAAAATCATCACAATTAAAAGAACCAAAGACTTAAACTACTTCAGTCTGTGTGCACTGAATTTATTTAATACACAAGTTTCACAATTTGAGTTGAATTACTGAAATAAATTAACTCTTCCACAACATTCTAATTTATTGAGATGCACTTGTATATAGTACTTAATGGTGGAGTTATACCGTTAAACAGTTTTTCACCATTTTCGTGATTAGGATTTTTTGGGTGGGGCTAAATCATGACTCGATTACGCAATGGAGCCACCGAGGTCGGCCCCTCCTGCAACACTATAAGAGGTGTGTTCGACTTGAAGCAGCACTGACTGCACAGACCGATCGCTGTGTGACATCAAAATACAGTGAGAGGTATAGAGAGCAGACGCTCCTTATGCTTTCGAATCGCTCTCACGGTACTTTGATGTCAAACACTGATCGTTCTGCGCAGTGCTGCTTCAAGTTGAACACACATAATAACTAGAGCGCATTAGCATCAGTGGTTCATCCGCTCAATCGCGAGTTACTGTTATTACCGTTAGTTACTACAGTCTACAGTTTGCTATCTAGCTATGACTTCGTCACGTTAATATGTGGTTCCGATAATTTACAAAACAACTGAGCTTGGTCTCCTTATTTAAATCAAGCTGCTGCTAGAGGAAGACAGTTGAGAGAGACGGCCACTTTCCCGCGAGTGGGCATGGTTTCAGCGCTGCCAGCAGACACGCCCCCAGCGTTTGAGAGCAGAGAATGCGGCTTATTATTTATACTTATACGTACTATTTATGTAAATGCTGTGTAACTTTCACGTTTTTGATGGGCGCGCGCGTTGAACATTTGAGGTGCATTTAAACTGGAGTGGAGGGAGTTTCCATGGAAATGGGGCGGCACCTCAGCTGACAAGTTGCAAAACTCTGTCTCTCACTGTTGTTTTTACTGATTTCAGGTAAGTTTAGTCCCTAAAATTACACAAATAATACATACAACTGTTCCTGACACTTTCTTATGTGTAATTGACACACTTCTGTTGAATATTTACTTTACATAAATGGTCCGGTGCCATTGGAAAAGGTCCGTTAGCATCAAAACCGTGAGCTAACTATAGAGGCTAACTATAAGCTAGCTATAGATTTGAGCTCTTATTTATGAAAGTTTGGGATTTTAATCACATATTATGTGTAGATGAGTGATTTTTATAGCTTTGTAAATGTTTTGCTGGCAATTTGTTAATGGATAATTGAAATAAGCTAATTAATTTAACCTAAAAGTATGCACTGTAATGTTAATCCACTTACATGAACTAAAATGGGCTGAAACTATTCCAAACACGTTTTTATCTTTCATTGTACACAAATATTGTTAAAAATTGTACTGTGATCTTAGGAGCATCAGAAGAAAAAAAAACCCTCTAATGGGAGCTGCTGACAGAGATATAGGAAGCACAGGTGATCTGAGAAACCTTATTAAATAACTTAATATGTATTTTTCACAATATATTTCACCTATATCATCATGCATCTTTAAAACCTAAAAACGTAAATTCTCTTTTCTTAAGATTTATTTGTATGTTCTGTACATTATTCTCTTTTCTGCAATTCACCTCTGCTGTAGTTTATTTCTAATAAATCTTACATTGTATACTACATATTGTTGGCTCTGTGACAGATTGTTTATGTTCATATATTCTTCCATGCTGATGGCCGTGCAGCAAAGTTGGAGGGGACCTTTTGTTGAAGAACTTCTCCAGGCACTATGAACCATCTGACTAGTAAGTAAAACCTCAAACATTCAAAAGTTTATCAGATATTAAAAATATATATATATCAAATAAATATCAAATTTTTTTGAGTCCTGTATGTCTTACAAGGCCATCTTGTTTAACACTACATTGAGGACACTACAACCAGAGAGGTACAAAATAATTTAAAACGAGACACAGATGATAATAAAAAAAGTTCTTTGAAATGAAATTTTAAAAATGGTAAGACAGAACCGAGTACTGTTACTGTGTCTCACTTCAAAGTGTAACAGTCTGTAATGGTCATCTGCCATGCCAGATCGATGGTGAAGGTGGGAATTATAAGTAAGACTGTCTAAACTTTAAAGGTAGTAAAGTGTTTGTTCAAGTAGACTTTGTTGCTTGTGGAAACCTCACACAAGCCTGAAAGGTGCTTAAAACTTAAAATGTTATTTGCACTCTTGAAAACTATTCACCAAAGACTAAATTTCAGTCTGGCAGAATTTTCTGCACACTTCACCACCAAGGTCAAAATGAGCATTGTGAATGTAAAAGCTTCACATTACATTTATAACAATCATTGTTAATGGTTGAATTGTATTTCAGGGCTGTTCGTGAAGACAGATAATCAAGAGATGTTGTGACAACCTGGACAGAATTCAGCTCCAGATCCACCCTCCACACCAGACTTCTCACTCACAATATATACATACACATATGTATATGAAGAGATCATTTGCAAAAACCGATAACTCCATTTGTATTTATTTATTTTTTTCAGAAATCACGTTTTTTCTTTTTTTTTTTTTTTTTTGCGCGTTACAAGTAACATCGATCAAATTGCAGTTGGGTTGTTTTGATTAAGTAATAAGAACTTAAACAAATACAGGTAATTTACAAAATTAAAGTTCATTGAAAGTATGTTTTTTTTACATATTAAAAGTTTGTTTTATAGCAAAAGCAGATAACTCCAACAGTCCTTTTTTGGTATATATATATATATATATATATATATATATATATATATATATATATATATATATATATATATTTATTTATTTTTTTTTTTTTTCCCAAAGCACCTAAAAGCCATTTCACATTTGCCATACTCCAACAGGGTGAACGCACTGACCAAACAAAACAAAATCTGTGGCAGTGTGAAATGACCATAATGCTGTATGTTAGGTGTGAGATTCATTAAACTTGGTTTGCTATAATACATCCATTCAGAAGTGCACCAGTGTGAATCATAATTCCCCCACATTTGCTGTATATCCATAAAGTGATATCGTTGTCATAGTATTCTTTCAGTGGTTAACGAACTCATTAAGACAGTCTCTTGCTCCCACCTACTGACATAACAATGTAACCTGCAATGGTTTTTTTTTTTGTTTGTTTTTGTTTTTGAAAAAAAAAGAAAAGATTTTTGCATATGATTTCCAATTAATTATTGGAGGTGGGTTGATTAAGGGCCTGATTAGCTGATGCATTACAATGCTTGATTCGGGTTCAATAGGGGAGCATGCTATTAGTTGAGAAATTGTGCATAGTTCATGATGGCTCTTAAATATTTAAATACAGTGTGTTGAATGCCTACTAAGACTTGCATATTTGTGCATATTTTTTTTGACCCTGGATGATTACAGAAGGATAATCTTTCATTTATGTGCCAGAAACATCATAAGCATTCATAATTGTGTTGGTTCATGCTGAACTGGTGTTGATAAATGTACTCTTGATATTAATAAGTCAATTTATATTGTCACTGTTTTTAAGTTACATTGTCTGGAGAGAAGGGGCAAATTATAATCTCGATAATGAAAACATTTACATGTGTGGAGATTTAATTTATTTACATAAAGTTTGAGTAAACGGGAATATATTCTATGAAACATGTTTAAGTTAATTTAATTGAATATTTAAATGTTTTAAAATATATTTGCATTTATAGAAATCTAATATATTTTCATATACAGAAATATAATATGTTAACAAATACTAGAAATTAATATATGGACATATATTGCAAATAAATATATTTACATAGTCTGATATCTAAATATATTTACATATAAAGGAAATAAATATATGAAAATATTTCAGATAAAAATATATTTACATATATTTAATATTAAAAAGCAGTCAAAATCAAATATTTAAATATATTTTTAATATATATTTCAAAATATATTTACATATATTGTATAAAATATATTTTCTTCTATTTGAATTTAAGATATTTAAATATATGAAAATATATTTATTATTAATATATTTCAATCTGTGTGACTTCTGTATGGGACTATTCATCTCAAATGCTTATATCCAAACAATAATATTGCATAACATGTCTAAGTGTAAATTCATGATCTGTTGTGGGTTTCTTTTTCATGTTGTCCATCATCTTAAATGAGCTTTAGCTAAATTAGCTAAAATCTGTGATATTGTTTTTATTAAACGTCACTTTTAATTCATCTTGAGGACCTAAATTTGCTGAGGCCTTCTGCTTATTAACCACTGGCTGCGAGCAGCGTGTGGATCACTGTGGTATATTAGTTCCAGGTTCAAAAGTGGGTCCAGTTAAGACATGTGTCCTCATGACTGCTCTATGATCATGAATATATCTGATATTTCACATTTCTCACCTTATTTATCTCCAAAATGACTAAATGCACTCCACACAAGACATCAGCTGACAAAACATGACAGAAATGTATCTTTATCTAAGTCTTTATCAGATTTTTAGATTATATTGTATGATTTTTATATTATATTGTATTATATTATATTATATTATATTATATTGTTTTAGATTATATGGATATTATATTGTATTATATTGTATCTTTATATTGTATTGTCTTTATATTATATAATATTATATTTATATTATATTGTATATATTATATATTATTTATATTATATCTATTTTAGATTATATTGTATCTTTATATTATATTGTATCTTTATCTAAGTCTTTATCAGACACTTTAGATTAGATTTTAGATATTAAACCTTCACTTTTGCAGAAAAACAAAAAAACTAAAAACGGTTTAGCTATATGGTAAATAACTACTTTTAACTTTGCACACTGAGAAAATTTGCTGATTTTATTTATCTTAAAAGTGCTTGATATCATTAAATACACATTTGTGTGAACTCTAGGGTGGGAAAAACAAATTGTAATGCTGTTGAGTCAGAGGACAACTCATGATCAGTGTGACAATAATATAATTGATTCATTTTAAGTAGCTGTGCATTTCTATATTGAGATGAGATCTTTTTTGGAGTATTTAATGTTATTGATTAATCACTGGGTCACAGGATTGTGATGTAAATCACTGATCTGTATAAATAAGGGGAGTGAGGTGTTAGATCATTCAGCAGGATCATCAAGCCATCATGAAGTCTTTGGTTTTCCTTGTATTTCTCAGCACAGCATGTAAGTACAATAATCAGCACAAACTGAGGATTTTCACTTCATAACTCACCTGTAATGTAATAGCAGTGATTTTCAAATAGTGCATTGTGACCAAAAAATGGTTTGCTGGTTTGTTTGGATAGGGTCTTGTGCATTAGGGTATCTATGATTTAGCACAGATACTTTTGGGTCATTGGGTCATCACAGACAAGTGTGCCCAGGAAAATTATTTTACAAATAAATTTTAAGAGACATGAAAAAAGCATTCTGTTTTTTTTGTTTTCTTTAAATCTCTTTTTAAGCGGAAAAAAAAATAAATAAAAATACCCAGCGTTGGGTTGTATTTAACCCAGCATTTTTTAGAGTGTACTACAAATATTTACTAATATTAGTAATATTAAAAATATAAGTAAGTAGTTATTAATATTTATAGCATGCATTTTTAATTCACAAATATTTACTTTATATTCACTTTATTTTAAGGTGTCCTTGCTACAGTGTAATTAGACATTTAAGTACTGAGTTATATTATTTAACTACAAGTACTTACTATATGGGTAAGGTTAGGATTAGGGTTTGGTTTAGGTTTACTTGCATGTAGTTATGCATAATTTATCTTTATTATAATAGTAAGTACATGCAACGTGTAACAAAGACACCATAAAATAAAGTGTTGCATATTTACTTACGAAGCTGCAGATGTTCTCTCTATGATATAATTTCCGGTCTAGAGAAAAAATGAGCATAAAAGTATAAATTACATTTGACTTTAAGCACATTTTTGTTTTGTATGATGAACAGTATAAAGTCCATTGCAATTGATGTAATATCTGGTTTTACTTTGAGAAAAAAATTGAGAACCGCTGCTTCCAAGTTTAAACAATGCATACTCATTAAATGTCTAACTATATGTACTATGCTATAATTAACAATGTCAGATCATGACAAAAGACACTCTATGTACTGTGTGCAGTTGCTGAAAACCATGTCAAGATTGTTGGAGGATATGAATGCGAGCCTCATTCCCAGCCCTGGATGGCGTTTCTGAAAGCGAGTTTTCACCAATGCGGTGGATTCCTGATCAATCAGAACTGGATCTTGTCAGCCGCCCACTGCTACGACTCGTAAGTAACCTCCATGTCTAATAGTAAAAGAGTTTAATTAGGCCCAACTGTTAAAGCTGAAGTGTGTACTTTCTGCACCACTAGCTACAGCACATCTGTCTATTTCAGCAGCCTGACTCAGCAATGATGAGTTAACTGATTGCATGTGTTCGGGGTGGAGCAGCCACAGCTTGTCTAAATGGGCAAAATATTTATCCACATGCTCTTTATAAACTGAATTGGTCCTAAACTGGTAAGAAAAATAATTGGTCCTATACTTTTAGAGTTTCTAAAATATTTTAAATCATAAAGATAATGTATTAAAATTTAGTGCATGTCTTTGGCTAAAAGAGGGGCAGAGGGTCAATCAGAACACGGTTCATTCACGGAGCTCTCTTCTAACGAACTGGTGATTTGTGCTAAATAAGAGAGACATGCAAAATATGCAGAGCGGAGGTTCGTGAGGACCAGGATTTAAGAACCTATGTTCTAATGCTGCCTACACGTGCTATCGTAAATTTCCTATTTCCCACTTATGAAGTAATTACGTGCTTGACACATTAAAATGCTTTGTTGTCAGAAAGAATAAAATGTAGCATCTCAATGTTTGAAAATCATATAAACATTCACCACGATAGATTCTGGAATTTCAGTCAAACACATACTTATTCACTTTTAATAAAATATACAATATGCTTCAAATAATTGTTCATATATAGCATATAAATACACTACTTTAGTGACAAACAAAGTGATGTAGTTGTTGTGGAAAAAAAAAAATAAATAAATAATAAAGAATAGCATTGACAGCAGCAATGGTTGTCCCTCCACCATGTTTAAAGTTTATGGCCCGCCCAACTCGGGAACTCTGGTATCAAAATTATCTCAGCCTCCCAGTAGTAAATACTTGAGAGGCGTTCACATCTAATTTCCAACTAGGAAACTCGTATTTACGATAAATAGCACATGAAGGCAGCATTAATCCATATTCAAACAATAAACATTAAGGTGTGCATTCTAGGCTAACCATCTGTGGATGTAGAGCCTGTCAATCAATATTAGAGATCCACCCTCAGGCTGAATTATGCAAGGACATTAGACCTCTGCATGTGTTCAGTCATTTGATAGTAAAACTACGGCTACTAGCACTTAATCATAGGTTAGTCATATAGCCTACAATATGACTCAGAAACCGCCCCACATAAATTTATGGTCATGAGTTGTTTCTGGGGTAGTGGCATCTTTTTGTTTGACTAATGCCATTCGGGGGATTGCATGAAAATACAATGAAACAGTCATTTTTGGTGGCACTAGTAGTGCAGCTAAGTTCCTCACATGAGGGAAAATAACATTCAGGGTTGCGAGTAAATAATGAACTTTTTTTTTTTTTTAACATAATCTCTCTGTTAGCCGCATAGAGGTCCGTCTGGGTAAACACAACATTGCTGTGGATGAGAGCAGCGAGCAGTCCATCCTGTCTGAGCGTGCCATCCGTCACCCGCAGTTTAACTACTCCGCCATTGACAATGATATCATGCTGATCAAGTTGAGCAAACCCGCGACTCTCAATAAATATGTAAAGCCTGTGGACCTGCCCAAAAGCTGTGCTCCTCCAGACACCATGTGCACAGTCTCCGGCTGGGGAATCACCATGAACGACAGTGAGTTCATCCAGAGTATCTTCATATTTACGGCTCAGACACAAACTGCTTTATAGTTTTCTGGTTATTATTGTGTTTGATGGTGGTTGCACCACATGGCTTGAAGTTTGACAAACACTTGACAAATGTTTTTCAAATATCCGTGAAGTAGTTTTGTTAAAATATATTTTCTGAGAAATAATAAAAGAAGACTATTTTAATGGGCCTTTTTTCTTAACTATGACACTGTTACGTGTGTCTGGTGTGTAAAACAGCGCACGACGAAGGAGTACAAACAAAGAGTTCTTTTAATAATCCACAGGCAGAAACAGGCACAACCAAACATAAACCAAATGTAAAACTAATAGCAGACAAAACACCAGGGGAGAACACAGGCTTTAAATACTAGAAACAATCAAGGGGAAACAGAAACAGGTGTGTAGCTAATTAACTAATAACCATGGAAACACAAACTAGGCAGGATGACGTAGACATAGAAAACTAACTGAAAACAGATCATAACCGTGACAGTTTGCCCCCTCCCGGAACGGTGCGTCCTCGCACCGAAAAACATAGTCCAACAGAGGAGGGAGGGTGGGGGTTCAGGAGGTGGGCGTGGAGCAGGTGAAGGGCAGGCAACAGGAAAGGGGCAAAAAGAGTCCAAAAAATAAGTCCAAGGGGGAGTAGATGGAGGGAGAAGCCAGGGAGGAGCTCGGAGCAGGAGGAGCCAGGTGGAAATCCAGAGGCCAGCCAGGATGGTGGCCCACGGTGGAGTCGACGGCGGGAGGAGCCATGGTGGAGAAGGGACAGTCGACACCAGGGGGCCTACTGACGGAGACTGAGTCGATGGACGAGGAGCCCAGGATGTAGCCGAGCAGACGGAGAGCCAGGGTGACACGGAGGCTCCGGAGGGCCTAGGTGGAGCTGAAGGCTCAAGCGACCAAGGCGGAGGCTGGGGTCTGGAAGACCGTGGTGGAGCCGGTGCGACTGAGGATGAAGGTGGAGCCGAAGGGAAGGAGGAGCCTGACAGAGCCGGAGGGACAGAGTGACGAGGCGAAGCCAGAGGAGTGGAGTCCCGAGGCGGCGGATGGTCGACGACTGACCAAGGCGGAGCCGGAGGGACGAGGGAGCCCGGTGGAGCCAGTGGGATGACGGGCCACGGTGGAGACGAGGGAGCTATGAGCCAAGGCGGAGCTGATGGGTCGAAGGACCAAGGTGGAGTCCAGGGCTCGGAGGCTGGAGGTGGAGACAGGGGATCCTCACGCCTGGGCGGAGCTGGAGGCTGGAAGTCCCGAAGCGACGGATCAGCGCGCCTAGCTGGCGCTGACTGAGGGTGAGCTGAGGGACTGACAGGCACCAGCGGAGATGGAGCTGAGGAACTGGCTGGTTTGAGAGGAGGCGGGAGAGGGAGGCTGGGAGGGAACACAGGAGGACATGAGCTGGGCGGAACCAGCGGAGATGCAGGAGATTCAGGGCTGGACGGAACCAGCGGAGACGCAGGAGCACAGGGTAATACTTCTCCAAACCAGTCTATTAGGTCCATTTCAAAGATGTCCATTAGTTCCTCATGACTCCCAGAAACCAGGTGCAGCTCACCCTCAGTTGCGGGAGTGTGGGCGGGGCTTCCCTCCAAGCCCTCGAACACCACCAAAACTCCCTCAGGGACGGGCGATGTTGCCGGCTCACGCACTTGGTCAGACGATGATTGTGGCTCTGGCTCCGTGGCGATGATCGGCTCAGTCGCGGGTTTGCGCGCTGGCTCACGTGTCGCAGCAGGCTCAGGTTCTCCGTCTGCGGTGGGCTCAGGCATTAGCTCCGTGCAGCAGGATGACGGCTGACTGGTCTCTGGTTCGGGAGTGGGGCTGGAGATGTCTTCCTCGGCGGGGCAGACGGAGAAACACAGTCCATTACTCTCCAACACCCACTCCACGAAAGCGGCGAAATCCTCCTTTGGACCGTTCGCTGGCAGGCGTGCCTTACACCGCTCGCTCAGGCTGGATCTGTAGAAGACACAGAGCGAGCGGTCCGGGAAGTGGGTAAGGCACGCCAGATCGAGAAAGTCCCTGGTATGGTCCTCCAGCGAACGGTCCATCTGCTCCAGGCACAGGAGTTGGACGGCGGGCAGATCCATTACGGGAGAGGAGCGAAAAAATAAAAAAAATAAACAGAAAGGAAAAAACGCCGCTCAATTACTCACTTGAGGGTCTGCTATTCTGTTACGTGTGTCTGGTGTGTAAAACAGCGCACGACGAAGGAGTACAAACAAAGAGTTCTTTTAATAATCCACAGGCAGAAACAGGCACAACCAAACATAAACCAAATGTAAAACTAATAGGAGACAAAACACCAGGGGAGAACACAGGCTTTAAATACTAGAAACAATCAAGGGGAAACAGAAACAGGTGTGTAGCTAATTAACTAATAACCATGGAAACACAAACTAGGCAGGATGACGTAGACATAGAAAACTAACTGAAAACAGATCATAACCGTGACAGACACTTTTGAATTTAAGAACAGACTAAAATGTCATTATAAATAATGTAATGTATATTTTCTAAAAATGCAACAGACTCTCATGACTAAATTGTACGGTCTGCTGAAAATGAAAAATATGTCAAAATCTTGTTTTTTTAATTCATGAATTTCTTTATAGTGGTTGATTCTGATAAGCTGCAGTGTCTGAATCTTTCCATCATCTCCGATCATGACTGTAATAAGTCCTACCCTGGCCTAATCACTGCCTCCATGTTCTGTGCTGGATATTTGGAGGGAGGAAAGGGCGTTTGCCAGGTAACGGATGATAGACACAGTACTACACCTTTCAATGCATTAAATCAAAGACAGACATTGCATTAGTCATTGGTCTCCAAACATGGTTCCTGTTAAAAAAAAATATATATATCTTTTTATTTATCCTCATTCTCATCCTGCTCAGGGTGACTCAGGTGGTCCTATGCTGTGTAATGGTGAGATACAAGGTATTGTGTCAGCGGGTGGCCGTTGTGCTGCGAAAGATCAGCCTGGTATCTTTACCAAGGTAGAATGACAACTGTACATTTTAAAAGCTCTATCTATCTATCTATCTATCTATCTATCTATCTATCTATCTATCTATCTATCTATCTATCTATCTATCTATCTATCTATCACTAGTAATGCATAGAAAATACCCTAGGTCTAGGACATGCTAACAGCATGTTCAAAAATATTCTTCGTTGCCTATCCCTGTACTTAAATCATGCTTGCAACATGTTAAAACATGTTATCAAAATGCCAGAACATGCTAACAGTGTGTTAATTGTAGCAACTTGTTAAAACATGCTAACAATATGCTAAAACATTTTAGCAATATGTTAAATCAAGATAGCAACATGCAAGCAAAATGTTGAAACATACAGCAGGCTGCCAGCACAGGGCCACTGAGACTTTTCTCATTGGCAAAATGTTGGCCCCTTATCGTTGGCCCTGCACGGGCAGCCCTCACTTAGCCCCCAGGAAGCCCTCACTAGGCTCACACTATTAATCTACAACAGGGATAGGCAACGTCGGTCCTGGAGTGCCACTGTCCTGCAGAGTTTAGCTCTAACCCTAATCAAACACCTGAACAAGCTAATCAAAGTCTTCAGAATTACTAGGGAAACAGGCAGGTGAGGTTTTCATTTTTAGGGTTGGAACTAAACTCTGCAGGACATTGCCACTCCAGGACCAACATTGCCTATCCCTGATCAATCAGTCTGTTTCACTATAAATACTTTTCAGTCTTTGGGAAGTTTTTGGGGAAACCTACATCAATATATATATTAATATACATCTGAAACTGATGTAGTCACCACATAACTAATGTCTGTATTGTCAAAAATGTGCATGTTTGATATTTAGGACTCTTGATCGGGCTGCCTCTGACGTGATACTCGTGATAGCCAATGAGAGCGAGCAAGCGTCACTTAAGGCTAGTTCACACTACAGGATTTTAAGCCTGATTTAAGCCCGATTTGCAAGTTAACAAGCTCACCGACAGGTCGGGCTGTAATCGGGGGAAAATCAGTGGGTGATCGTGCTCCGCAATCTTTATGTGTGAACTACACAACGATGCATCAAAGAGGCTCGCTGACGCGTCGCTGACACCTCACAGACACCAAACAAATATCTAGCATGCTAAATATCTGGACCGGTCGGCCAACTCGACATCACGTGGTGTCAGATGTCGTGATGAGCTACAGCCAATGAAAGAGCAAGGCATGGGTTGAGGTCACCGGAAGAAAAACAACAGCAGCAAATTGGCTTAAAGAAAACTTAGGCTTTTATTTTTGCACATAAAACTTGCATCGATCTATAGAATGTGTGGTAGATTCGTCGTCCTACAGAGCGTCTTTCACAGGCTTTTGGCTGCTATATTTTTTTTAACCACCAGATGGTGCTGTTTTCGACACACTCAACGCTTTGAATCTTTTCCTAAAACAGTCAGAGAAAGCCTCAGTGCATCACGAGGCTTCATTTGCCCATCACTACCATTCCAATTCTCGTGTGTGTTTTCATGACAAAACGTGGTTTAGGGACCGAATAGAGTCGTTGGGTGACAGAGTTGTTGTCAGCTCGTGAAGTGTGTAACCCCTGGTTGCGGATCATTTACATAGTCACGTAGTGTGAACACCACAACGACTTAAAGACAGACAATCAAGTTATGTAGTCTGAACAGCACAGCGATCTGCCGACGTGTAAAGTCGTGTAGTGTGAACTTAGCTTTACCGGATGTTGCGTGTTGCTATAGCTGAAACTTGGCACGCATAAACGTGCCACGAAAGCAGAATACATCACTCATATTTTTTTTTTATACTTTGTTTTTCACTGTGAAACTGAAGGCGTTGGGAGAGCCAGCTGACAACGTCGATTTGTCCTCTATTTGTTTTTCTTCTGTGAGATCTCCGTGAGATCTTGTGAAATCATTCCTACAATCATCAAGTGTGTGGTCTTGCGGTCTGGTCAAATCATCTAGTGTGCGCGTTCAGAGGATTATAAGGCTAAAAATCGGTTGAAACTATCTTGATTTCTGTGGTCTCCCATGGTTTTAATATAGGAATTGAAAATCGTCTAGTGTGCGGCCAGCTTAACATAGTCTGAGTTTTTCTGGGTCTGTCTGACTTCAAACCTTCAAAACTTCAGCCTTTTCGAAAAGATTTGTCAAGCCAACATCAAAGTTTGTTATCAAATTTTATCTGTCTCGTTGATCTTATTAAAATGTTGCATTTGGTCTGGACATAAAAATAACAAAATTATGTTGATATATTGAATACACCCAAAAATATATTGAATACAACCTTTTAGTTCTATAATGGAAAAGTTTCAAAGTCTTTTTGATATTTCTGCGGTTAAAATGTCAGGGTGGTGTTTCTCTCTTGAGCTCTTGAAGAAGAAAAATCCAATTAAAAGGCTTGTGATGTTTTAAAAGCTGCAATATATGTCATAATTATATCCAAACTATATGTGTTATAAATATATGTCATATTATATCCAAACTCTAATACTCATTAGAATCTCACATTCTCCACTAGGTCTGCCTGTTCAACTCCTGGATTACTGAGACTATAAACACATACCAAAACTGATCCCAGCTTCATACTGCAAATAAGGCCACACAATTCAATATACCTGAAACCTGTCAACAGTTTATATGGTTTTTATGTGCAAAATAAAATCTTTTGAAGAATTATGTTCATGAGTCTTTTTTTCTTTAATGGAATACTGAAAACCTACTGAATAACTGCGTTGTATGAAGGTTGAGCATCTTTCTTTCAGTGCGCAAGACAATCTTAAAACCGCACCAGCCAGAATGAACCACAGCTCTGTTTCCACCTGACTTGGCCCAAATGTGGCCTCATAATGGAACTGCTGGCGTGTTGCCGGCACTGGCATGCATCATGTCAGCCAACTGTGGGCCATGCGTGGCAATGATGGCACTGCATGCATGACAGCAGACTACATTTGGGCCGATTGTGGATGGGAGGTGTGTGGCCCAGATCAGTGTAGCGATTATGGGCCATACTTTGTGTACTGGACAATTATAAGTATTTAGGCCTGCTACTATATATTCAAGGCAAGATTCTTATTCTCCCTCTCTCTCGCTCTCTCTCTCTCTCGCGCTCGCTCTCTGAAACATATGTAATGATTTTAATAATTAATAATAATTATAATATATATGAGTCAGTGAAAAAAGCTATGTTCAGATTATAAAAATTAGAAATAATTAATAAATATAGTATTTAGTTTTCAGCAATGTTCACAAAATTCAATAATCAATAAAAAAATTCCCAAATTGACCTGAACAAAATACACATTTTCATAGCAAGGAAACTGAGTTTGAATTAGTTTACGAAGTATTATTTATTTATTTTAATTAGTTTTTATAAATTTGTAATTAAAAAACAAACAAAACTAATTCATATATAAAATTTTCCACGTTTTCTATACTTTTTAGTTTAAGCACCACAAAATCATGTTAAAAACTTACTATATATATATATATATTTTTTTTTTGCTAAATAACAGTTTATTTGAAAATATGTAAAGTGACAACTGGGCGCTAAATTATTGTCTATTTTGGTGCGATCGCCGCAGTAACACCAGCTTTTCAGGTTGGTGGATGAGGTTCACGTGATGTGTCAGTTGAGTTTTCTCCCGCTGAAGGGTGAAGAAGACGTCTGTCAGACAACCACTGTTCAGGTAAGTGAACTTATGTTGTGTACGACCTAACCTCATGTAATACATAGATACTGCAGATATGCAACCATATGGGTTCTCTTAATATTTAAGACTTTTGCATCAATATTTGGCTTTTTTTTTAAATCAGGAATTGAAAATCAAAAAAATTAACAAAAACCCACCAAATGCGGTTAAAAATCGACCGTGGCGGGTAACACAACTAAACATTTGGGCAGGTTATGATTCATGAATTCCATCACTCTTTATGTAATGGCTTTCACAGCCCTACCGCTAGCCTGAAAACAAAGTGTAAAAGGGGTCGCACACTGAGAGAATTCTTTAAAAATAGAATAACAATCTCTTTTTTGATTCTTTTTTTAAAATACCTGAATTCAAACTCGGATGTCACTTTGTTTTTTACTGAAGTGAACTTTTGCCTATACCCTGATAGCACACATACATCTCGGAGACGTCTATTTGACGTCTGCATTTACATCTGCAAGACATATTTTTTAGAGTGTTTGCTCATCTGCAATACGTCTATATGACGTTTCCTTTTAGATGTCAAATAGACGTCTATTAGATGTCTTTAAGATTATGAAGTTTATGATTTAGAATGTATGTAAAACTGACATCTGAAAGATGACTGTCAGACGTTTGTACACAGATGCTTTCCAGATCAAGAGGTCTTTAACAGACATCTTGCAGACTTACGTGCGCTATCTGGGTATGGTAGCTGATTCACTGCTGCCTTGAACTTGAGAATGCAAGTACAGACTGACACGACCGGGGTGCAATAGACCGGCTTGGGGGATGTCCGAGGCGCGGTGCTTCCTATCTGGTGTGTGGAACAATGTAATGCTGTTAAAATGATAGGAAAAATCACAGCGAAATCAGCAACAGTGATTGACTTAAGCTGAAAGTGATTCAATGGTTGTATAATCACATTTAATTATATCCAAATCTAATCTGTGACTTTGATAATCAGGATATTTCTGATATTTTAGTTTTAGCTATTGATCTTTGTCAGTCACGTGCGTTTATTATGTGTGACGTCACCGAGGCACCATTTTGAAGTTATCGTTGTATTGAGCAGTGAGCTGAAAGTGTACAGAGCCGAACAATAAAGACCGATGTAAGGGGTAATAGGTAAATAAGGGAAACAAAGTCAGCTCAAAGGGAATCATTTATGATTTTATAGGGGATTTGAACAGAATCACTGTTTTACGGCTGATCACTGAGGCAGCAGCGATTGACTGAATGAGCCGTACAACAATCAACTCTGCACTGGATATTACAATCCAAAATATAGTGAAAACACTATCAAATACCATAGTAACAAGACCGGCAGATTAAGACATTAACTTCACAAAGCACAAAACACAAGATACTTCTCTTTTCAATATAAATAAGACTTTATTTGATAAATCTAAGACATGTAAACTAATCTAACACATGAACACATGCATTCACACATTCATACAAGTTGCAGAAAGAGAGAAAGTGAGGAAAGGATGAGTTTAAAGAATGAAAATGTGAAACCCCAAGTTTACAGCAATGTGCAATTGCATAGACCTGAACAACCATCAATCACTTATTTAACCCTCACATTGAGTTTCTCAATGAGGCTAAAATTTATCTTAAATGCACCAGCTCAGCAAAATTCTGGAGTTGTACTTGCTTGTGTTGCCTTAAGGGATTCCTTTATGTCTTGTCGTTGCAGAAAGGGGTTCCCCGAGGTTGCCGATTGGCTGGGTTCAGTGGTCTTTCGTAGTGAAGTCTTGGGTGTTGGCTCTTGATGCGGAGCTGGTCTGGTTGAAGTTTGGGGTGGGTGCAGTCGGAGCTGGACTTTGCGGCAAACTTAACTTAACGAAACTCTCATGGAAAGACAAGAAATTAAAGTAAAAGAATAAAAGGATGTAACGAGACTAGGTGGTTTTTCTTCTCATTGTGGTAGCAGCTGGCATGTAGGCCAGAGCACGCTGGAATGGCGCTCAAAGAACGCAGAAAGTGATGACAAAAAGCATGGCTAAAAGTTGGAAGAGAAGAGAGCTGAAAAAGAAGTGACTAAGAGAGAGTTTGATCGTGTCCTGAGTTTTTAAACTCGGCTTTCAGACACCTCCTAATGCTGGTCTTGACCAATTAGAAATGATCTTAGCTAGGGGTGTTGCTCTGTTCCTCCACCCAATCAATAAATCAACATGTTATCTGGCCAGTCACATGTCCGAACTTTACAGGCTCTTGCAAAGTATACTTTTGAACATGATTTCTATAACAAGACTATGATACATTTGACAAAGAATTGATTGGAAGAAACATTTAAAGCATGATTTTTCAAACTCATACATACCAAACACCCATATGAATCCTTCAGCTATTCAATAATGGTTAAAAAGGACATACATAATATGTGATTAAAACACGATAGTCTAATGTGTGGGTTACATACATGATATGGAGTTATGCATAGAAATGATTAGTTTCATTAAAATGAAAATGAAATTCTTTTAAGATGATTTTAGGTGCATATGGAAGCGACTCTGTGGACAAAGGAATTTCAGTCTGATCTTTCTTCTGTGTGGGGGGAAAAGTCAGTCTAAGGAAGCTTGTGATTTCCAGCGTGGAACCCATGTGATGGCCATCTCTTTGACCATCAGTCTTGATTACTTGCCCCAAATTTGACGATCTCCTTCCTGCGTTGGACTTATCAATAAGTATTCTTTTGTCTTAATGTTGCAAGCTGTTCTGTGAAAGAGGCTTGTTGGTAGGCTTGCTCCAGACTCAAGGCGCCAGGGTACCGTGGACAGATTTATGACGAACATCCTGTTGTCTCGGGATTCTGAGCCTCTTTGTGGAATTTGGCTATTTTGGTGGTTCTAACACCAATCTGATCGAATCTTAAATTGTCTGATTCGCTCTGATATCCTACACTGATTAAATCATCATACTGGAGTAAGATACGTATCAAGTAGATACGGTACCAAGATAATCTCAGCAATTTTTTTTTAGGAACCGTAATTTATATAATTTGTCATTGATGATTAACAATTAACACTGATCCATATTACCTGACGCATCGTTGCCTCCAACCTCACTGGATATATGATTATCTTGTTTACAGTATAAAACTTATATTATTGACTTATATGTTGTTTTTGTCTACCATTGATTTGCACACATAATTTGCACTATTGTAAGTAATTACATCATGTGAGTCTCTACTATTTAACCTTACCCTGTTTGTTCAAAATTTTCCATACTTTATTTGGCTGATAACGAGTACTGATAAGTAATAATAACAAGGAGACAATCAAAAACACATTTATGAAAATGGCATTATGCATACTTTATTATTAATGCAACACTGTTAAAAATCAGTTTTAAAATGCATAACAGAAGATGTGACAAGCATGATGAATCAACACACTGTTTTCTTAAGTGGACACAGTGTAAGTACTACTAGAAAGCTGAATAAATTAATAATAATAATAATAATAATAATAATAATAACAACAAGATTTGATGCTTCTGCCAAACATTTCTGATGACCCTTTCTGCATGGATTCTTAGAAGTGCTAGATGATCTGTCAAATAAATAGTGCTTGTAGGAGGAAGACATTCTGATACACACTTTCACACTGAATGGTTTCTCTGTGGAAATCTCAAAACAGTCAATCATTGCTATACTGTGTCCAATTTTGTGCCTGTCACAGTTGTCTAAAACAGTGTTTGTGCAGGCAGATCCAATCTGAGGTGCATGAGGTTAACATAAGTATTTAAAATGAAGTGAGAATTTTCCTTATGTCTGACATGAAAAGTAGCATAAGGCAATAAAAACCTTTATGGCAGGGATTCTCAACTCTAGCCCTCAGAGTCCACTTCCTACAGAATTTAGCTCACCTGCCTGTAACTTTCTAGTAATCGTGAAGATCTTGGTTAGTCTGTTCAGGTGTATTTTATTAGGGTCGGAGCTCAACTCTGCAGTAAAGTGGACCTCAAAGGCCAGAGTTGAGAACCTATGTAATAAAGGTTCCCAAGTTTGGCATACCTGTGTAATACTTTAAGATCACTGAAAAAAAAAAAAAAAAAAAAAAAAACTGATCACAGCCACAGCAGTCAGTTTTCTTCTGCGCACACACAAGTTACATTCAGTTAGTGACACTGAGTGGTGTCGTGTGTTGCCAACCATCTCCTCCAGCCTTCAGTGTGTTGCCGACCATCTCCTCCAGCCTGGTTGGTCATCGTCTCAGCTGGCTGCTGTGTTTTTTTTTTTTTTTTCTTAACTGCTCCCACTTACTGTTTAGTCACACCTAGACCAACTATATGAAATGAAAATGTACAAAAATATAGTCAGTACTTTTTAAAATTGAAAGAAATAAAAATGATAAACATTAGAAATGTATTTTAGTGAAGTATTCAGTTTAAATTGCACTTGAGTTAAGTACAAACCCTCCAAAACAATATTTAATTTCAGTAACATTTTAGAAATAAAATAACTCTTTACACCAATGTTGGCTACTGCAGAAATCAGAAAATAAGCACATCTAAAAAAAATCTCTTACTTACCTTTATGAAAATGTAGAGGGTAAACAAACATAAACGGAGATATGTTGGCAAATATGATGATTTTGCATTTCAACGCTGCAACCCAGGCCATCCGACGCGGCGACACCTCTTGTTGTTTAGTCTTTTTTTCAAGTGTGAGGCTTAAAATACCTTTCTTCTTGGTGAGTTTTTTAGCTTTTCTATCATGTAATTAACTATTGCAGGCTTTAACACAACAAGAACGTACCATTTTGAAGTAAATGAAAAAGACAATTCTCCAACTACAGAACACCTTGGCTTTGATACCTTACAAATGGCGGCGGTACCCAAAATGCACTTCGATTCTCGTGAGTGCGACGTCACCTGACAAAGACCGATAGGTTGTTTGCACGACTTCATTGCTGTGGCGTGAAATGCAGCTGGAGGGCAGGAAGAGATTTTTCTCCATAGGAATCTGTAGCAGAAACTCAAAATGCCTGTGTTTTGCTCTTGTTTATGGATGCTCAAACGGTCAAACGGCGAAAACACAAGGAGCTTTTATCGTGTACGAAAATGTGTTGTTCATAAGGGGGGAAAAGTCAAGAAATTGACTGAAAAACGCAGGAAACGTGGCTTGTAAACCTGCGTCTGCGGTCGGGAGGAGCCGGGTCGGATATCTGCTCGTGTGTGCAAATGGTTAATATAAGATATAATAATATATTAAGATATTAATAAAGACATATATAAATAGATACAAGGTGACACAGTCAGAATTCACTCAATGCTAAATGCCACACGTAGACACGATGTAAATGAGATTCACATTAAGTTCGTTATTTCAAATGTAAATGTGCGGCAAGCGTGCTCATAATAGAAGATTGTTCATGAAATATATGCATGCTATAGGTCAGCACGAACGTCTTTCATTGGTGAACGGTCTGTTGCTGGTGCAGATGTTCAGCCAGGCGGACAAGTTGAGAACCGAATAATCGAATATTCTGGTCCAGCCCTAGAGAAGACGGGCATTAAAAAAAGTTGATGAACTAATAGAGTAAGTAGACCCTTTCGCACCGCATAGTTCTAGGAACTAAGTTATAGGAACTAGCCGGTCAGGTAGTTCCCCGGGAACTTTAGGTTCCTCCGGGCTGTTTTTCTGGTTAAACGTCATTTAAGCGCAGCATTCAACAACCTAAACAACAAAATGGAGGACACCGTGATCGGAGCTGTGTTTTTTATGTATATACTGGGTTTCGTGATAATGGAGATAGAATGTAGACGTAGAAGTTATGCGATAGAAAGAGCAAATCTGAGGACGAAGACACGACGTCTACTATGGCAAATTGCATTTATACATGTGATCGAGTCAGAGAAAAGAGCACAACGGCGCAGACAAAGACGACAGGTAAATGCCGTAAACATTAACTTTCTTTTTATATTTATGTCTTGTAATACTTTAGAATATTGTATCATGTTTAAATAATAACTACACAGGAAGAAATGAGTAATACAGTATTAATATTCTAGTGATTACTAGAACGTTATCATGATCTTCACCTTAGAAATAATCCTTATGAAAATTAGCCATGGAGCTCGTTATTTATTTATTTTAGTTGATTACCAATTGTATAACCACACAAATATCATAGCTAAGCTATGGATTTTGTATCAAAACCAAATTTGTGGTTACCATGGTTTAATTACAAATGTGTGTTTGTTTGTTTTTTTTAAATGCAGTAAAACCATTTTTAATTTTTGATACTGGAAATTCTAATGATTATTGCTGTTTTATAAAATGTACTGATTGTGTTTCAGACATTGCTACGGATCATTGCTCAATGCTCTTCGCCATCAGTTTGAGTCCACAACAGAATTGATGACTGGTGAAAAATTGCCGTCTGAAGCCAGCGTTGGATAAAATGGACACAAACTATCGTCTGTTTGTGCCTCTCCAAAAAAGAGTTGCTGTTGTGATGTGGAAACTTGCAACTAACACTGAGCACAGAAGTGTTGCACATCTGTTCGGAGTTGGCATTTCAACTGCCTGAGACTGTGTTAAAGACTTCTGCTCCTCTGTTGAAACCATTCTGTTGCCTGAAGTCATTCAGATGCCAAATGCAGAAAAGCTGAAAGAACTGTCCCTTTACTTCAAGCAAAGACGGGGGTTACCCCAATGTATGGGGGCTATTGATGGCTCCCCAGGAATACCACACAGAATATTTCAATCGAAAGGGGTGGTATTCCATTGTCTTGCAGGCAGTTGTTGATGGAAAAGGAAAAGGTTTATTCTGGAATGTTTTTGCCGGGCTACCCGGCAGTTTGCATGATGCCAGGGTTCTGCGTCTGTCTGCATTATGGGAGCTGGCTGAAAGAGGAAAGTTGCTCTCACAGCAATTTAGGAATGTCAGTGGACAAGAAGTTGGCCATTACATCACTGGCGATGCAGCGTATCCACTGACAAGCTGGCTCATGAAGCCTTTTTCTGACAATGGTGTCCTGACACAACAGCAAGAGGTATTTAACCACAGAACGAGCAAAGCAGGAGTTGTGGTTGAAAATGCATTTGGCCGACTGAAAGGAAGGTGTAGATGTTTGCTGAAACGCAATGACTGCAACCTGGAATGGGTCAAGTCCATGGTGCTCACCTGCTGTGTACTTCACAACCTCTGTGAGAGAGCCATGGGGAGGAGTTTCGAGAGGAGTGGGGTGTTCCTGTCCCTTTCCCCCAGCCAGATGTGCAACAACAGGCACTTGTTGCAGAGACTGAAGGGGTTAGAGTGCGTGCTGCCTTGATACAGCATCTCAGCCAAATACAAATATAAACATTAAACTTTTTTTGCTTTGTTACTCAAGATGGTATTTTTTAACAGTAGATTACAATAAAAGTTTTTTAATATATTTTGGCCTTTCTGTTCTTTCATAACTTCTTTCATAACTATTTGGTCTGATAACTTTTGGTTGTTATAATTTGTTCCTCTTAAGATGTTACTTGATTGCCTGCCCCCACTAACACACGTAATTGGATGCTTTGTCATGATAATCAATAATTTTTTGCCTAGGCAACAATTTTCTCACCAGTTTGTTTTGTGGCAGGACATATTTTAATGTTGCACATCCTAATTCCTAAACAAATAACTCCAATAAATAAACCGCATAAACTTTTAAGATATTTTTATTTAAAAAAAGTTTTGTAAAATACACATCTTCTGGAATAAAACAATGCCTTTATTTGTCTCTACACACACAGATGGACTTAAATGTGAAAGTGCAGATGCAAAACAATGTGCAAAGAGCAAAAGAAAAAGAGGTTAGGTTTGTTCAGTCCACATCAGGATGACGCAGACTTTGTGTCCCTGCTACAAGTCTATTCATGGTGATCAGAAGGCCCTCCATGAAAGCAGCCTGTTGGCGCCTTGCCTCTGCCACCTCTGCTCACAGCCGCTCATGCTCTTCCACCTCTCTCTGGACCTGTTCCTTCAGCATATCAACAAGGCTTTACATTTGTACGTGGCTTTGTCTGCGGTCTTCCTCCTCTTGTTCCATCATTTCTTTTACAAGAGTCAGGAGACTCATGACACCCCTTTTTCTCTTTCCTGGCAGAAGAGAAGATATTTAGTACATTGTTATACATTCTGTGAATATACCTCAACATAAATAATATACTTATACAGGGGCAATTCAATAAATTAGAATGTCATGGAAAATTAATTTATTTCAGTAACTCAACTCAAATTGTGAAACTCGTGTATTAAATAAATTCAATGCACAAAGTAGTTTAAGTCTTTGCTTCTTTTAATTATGATGATTTTGGCTCACATTTAACAAAAACCCACCAATTCACTATCTCAACAAATTAGAATATGGTGACATGCCAATCAGCTAATCAACTCAAAACACTTGCAAAGGTTTCTTGAGCCTTCAAAATGGTCTTTCAGTTTGGTTCACTAGGCTACACAATCATGGGGAAGACTGCTGACCTGACAGTTGTCCAGAAGACAATCATTGACACACTTCATAAGGAGGGTAAGCCACAAACATTCATTGCCAAAGAAGCTAGCTGTTCACAGAGTGCTGTATCCAAGCATGTTAACAGAGAGTTGAGTGGAAGGAAAAAGTGAGGAAGAAAAAGATGCACAACCAACCGAGAGAACCGCAGCCTTATGAGGATTGTCAAGCAAAATCGATTCAAGAATTTGGGTGAACTTCACAAGGAATGGACTGAGGCTGGGGTCAAGACATCAAGAGCCACCACGCAGAGACGTGTCAAGGAATTTGGCTACAGTTGTCGTATTCCTCTTGTTAAGCCACTCCTGAACCACAGACAACGTCAGAGGCATCTTACCTGGGCGAAGGAGAAGAAGAACTGGATTGTTGCCCAGTGGTCCAAAGTCCTCTTTTCAGATGAGAGCAAGTTTTGTATTTCATTTGGAAACCAAGGTCCTAGAGTCTGGAGGAAGGGTGGAGAAGCTCATAGCCCAAGTTGCTTGAAGTCCAGTGTTAAGTTTCCCCAGTCTGTGATGATTTGGGGTACAATGTCATCTGCTGGTGTTAGTCTATTGTGTTTTCCCAAAACCAAAATCACTGCACCCGTTAACCAAGAAATTTTGGAGCACTTCATGCTTCCTTCTGCTGACCAGCTTTTTAAAGATGCTGATTTCATTTTCCAGCAGGATTTGGCACCTGTCCACACTGCCAAAAGCACCAAAAGTTGGTTAAATGACCATGGTGTTGGTGTGCTTGACTGGCCAGCAAACTCACCAGACCTGAACCCCATAGAGAATCTATGGGGTATTGTCAAGAGGAAAATGAGAAACAAGAGACCAAAAAATGCAGATGAGCTGAAGGCCACTGTCAAAGAAACCTGGGTTCCCATACCACCTCAGCAGTGCCACAAACTGATCACCTCCATGCCACGCCGGATTGAGGCAGCAAAAGGAGCCTCTACCAAGTATTGAGTACATATACAGTAAATTAACATACTTTCCAGAAGGCCAACAATTCACTAAAAATGTTTTTTTTTTTTTTCTTTTTTTTTTGGTCTTATGAAGTATTCTAATTTGTTGAGATAGTGAATTGGTGGTTTTTTGTTAAATGTGAGCCAAAATCATCACAATTAAAAGAACCAAAGACTTAAACTACTTCAGTCTGTGTGCATTGAATTTATTTAATACACGAGTTTCACAATTTAAGTTGAATTACTGAAATAAATTAACTTTTCCACGAAATTCAAATTTATTGAGATGCACCAGTACATATACTTCAACATGAATTCAATTACCTAGTTGGACAGGTGAAGGACCGATAGGGCGGCTGGGGGTGCTGGACGCAGTGGGATGACTAGGGATGCATGGAGTAGCAGAGAGGTCCAATATATCGGCATCTGCAGTGATATTTGCTTCAGCCACCAAAGAGGACTTTGTCATTTACTTGTCCGAGTATAAAAGTTACTTGCCCAGAGAGATTTTTATTTATTTATTTTTTTTTTAATTGAGTTATAAATATAATTGTTTATTGTAGTTATACAAAACACATTTAGTTTATTTAGTTAGATTTTTCTTTTTAAATAAAGTGTGATAACACTGTTGTATTTTAAAATAAAAAGGGAGTGTTAATTACAAATATAATTATTTTACATTAAACTTAAAAATAAAATGCTAATATTTACTTCTTTTTTTATATATGAATTTTCAAACTTAAATTTTTATTTTTTTAATTAGTTAAATTTAATCAGACAATTAGTATAATAAGACATTTGGGCTGTTACCAAACAAATGAAATCAGTATCAACAGAATTCATCTTTGCAATGTAGGAAACACAGAAACTGCATCTGAAGTGGAATAGATATATTTACCCACTGTTTAATGCAGCACTGAGGGACATGAGATGCTTTAATCTGCAGTTACAAATGAATTAATAATGTTTTGATTCATAAAACGTTGAATACTGATATTTGAAATTATTTAAAAAATGAAAAGATAATTTAAATGTGAAATTAAAACCACCAGTAGGTGGCATCAATTCACTGTTTAGAAGTGAGTCATTGCGACTGAACCGAATCATTCAAACGGTTGATTCATTCAGGCACGAAATGCCGTCGTGTTGCTCAGAGACGCAAAACAGTGCTGTGGCTGTGTTTGGAATGATTTTTGTTGGTGAAACAGAGCAGAAACAGGAAATATGTTGTCTAAAACGTAAGTCTCTTAATGTTAACTTCTTGTTTATTGAACTGTTGCATAAAATCACATTTGTAATCATGATGGTTTTTGGAGCAAAAAAAAAACAAAAAACAAAAAAAAAACAAAACAAAACAACGGCGCTCGATCTTCGTGTGAAACTATATGAAATTATATAAATATATACATTTTCTGCTCCCATATCTTGAATTTTCTGATCTTTCTTCATGCATTGTAGTACTGAATCATGCAGTAAAAGAACGCACTCGCACGTGAGCTAGTCTAACCTAGACGACTTTACGTGCATGCACTCTGTAGGTGTGTTTTGTTTGATTCTTGCAATACATTTGTTAAAACAACAATTACGAAATTATCGCAAACGATATATATGGCACACCCCTATTACAAAGGCTATATCATAAATAAAGGCAGTCTGTTTTTGGTATTGACTTTTTCAAGTTACTTGTCCGATCGGGCAAGTAAATTTCTCTTTCACTTGCCCGACCAAAATATTCACTTGTCCCAGACAAGCAGACAAGCATTAATGTCGAGCCCTGGGTTTGTGACTGATGAGGAGGAAATGGATTATAGTGATGCATGCAGTGACACTATTGATGACTTGAGGGATTCTCTTGCTAACTGGGCCACTGAGTTTAGCATTCCCCTGAATGAGTTATCAGCCCTGCTCTGCATTAACGTTCACCATCCCTCTTTGCCAAAAGATGGGCAAACATTACTTAAAACAAAAACAACATACAACATAGAAACTTTATCAGGTGGAATGTTTCACTACTTTGGAATCCTATGCTCATTTCATGGACTGTTGTCCCAGATAGACACTCATTTAAATTACAGCTGAATTTTGACGGTCTACCCCTGTTCAAAAATAGTAGTACTCAGTTTTTTCCCATTCTTGGTATGTTGCAGGGTTACAGCGAGAAACCAGTGCTGATTGGTCTTTTTTGTGGCGACACTAAACCAAAGTCTTTGTCAGAGTATTTGCAACATCTGGTGAGTGAATTAAAGTCACTGAACAGTGGGTTTGTTTTTCAGGGAAAGAGGTTATTTTTGAACATCTTCTTTGTTGTATGTGACACCCCAGCCCGAGCCTTTGTCAAAGGTGTGAAATCACACTGTGCACACCATGGATGTGACAAGTGTCACCAAACTGGTGTTTGTATAGGACATCGAATGACATTCCCTGATTTAAGTGCAAGGCGTAGAACTGATGAATGCTTTAGACAAAATACAGATGTACTTTTACGTAGACTTAGTATGCTTAGGGGTTATGAGGCATCTGCTTGATTTGTGGATGGGTCCTCCTGGACCCCTGCATTGTCGTATGTCAAACAGTCAAGCTTCCTTAATTTCAGAGAGACTGCTTTCTTTGAGGGATTACATTCCTTCGAAGTTCACTAGAAGACCACGTACACTGGCTGAAAGATGTAGGTGGAAGGCCACAGAAATTTCGTTAGATTCTGCTGTACACTGGATCTGTTGTGCTGAAGGGTGTGTTAAAGTCTCAAATATATGACAATTTCATGCTTTTGTCAGTTGGTATATATTACTGGGTTCAGAATATTGCTTGACAATGAACAAACTGGCCAATTCTCTTTTGGTATTTTTTGTTGAACATTTTGGTCAGCTTTATGGACAAGAATTTTTAGATTACAGTTTTCATGGTTGGTGCATCTTTGTGAAGATGTAAAAATCCATGGTAATTTGGATTTATTTTTATCTTATCCATATGAGAATTTCTTGAATCAGCCTAAAAATTGGTTAGAGGCCCACGTAATCCTTTGACACAAGTTATCCGCAGAGTGTCTGAAATGGATGAAGCCAGCTCCAACTGTAATCTTAATACACTGACATCCAAAGATTATAAATCGGAACATACTGAAGGACCAGTACCACAATTTTCCACGGGAGAAGTAAAACAGTTTAAAGTATTGTCCATGGATGGTGCAGTTATCAAAACTACAAATAGGGATTCCTGCATCAAAATAAAGAACAGGTTGGTTTTGGTTGAAAATATTATTGTTGACAGGGGAGTGGAATATATCGTAGGTAGGCAATACAGATGCCAGGAATCATTCTTTGAATACCCTTTTGACTCTAGGGAGTTAGACATCTTCGTGGTTTCTAACTTGTCTATGACTGTGAAAAAATTTCAGATAGTGAAGAGTGTGCAAAAGTATGTCAGACTGCCATTTCATGACAAGTTCGTTGTTATACCTTTGCTGCATTTAAACAAACCACACTGCAGCTGTTGATTTACATGGTACATAATAAATTTTTGGTAGCATGCAGTTGTTTATGGGTAATAAAGTTCGGTCAGTCAAGTTCTCTATCAAGTTCAGTCTCTCGACACTGCGTAGCTTACGCTTGGGGAACACATACAATCCCGCTGTGTTGCTTTCCACACATCTGGTAAGAAGAGTCTAATGAGCCAGACCCAATAATGTCGAGCCCGTTAACTGCTTCATAGAACACTCAGGGAACCAACGCCCTCCAGCTCTAGCCAAGCGGGACTAAGCACAGTAATAAAGCACCTGGTGGTTGATGTAAGAGTCCACTGCTGTGTTGTCGGTGCGCACCAACACATGGTGATCTCTTAGGTCCGGGAGGAAGTGTTTCAGTGCTCGAAACACGGCCAGCATCTCCAGGCAGTTGATGTGACACGTGAAATGGCGACCGCTCCACAGACCGCGGGCAGGGTGGCCACTCATGACCGCTCCCCAACCGGATGAGGGATGCGTCCATCACTAGCGTTACGCGGTGACAAAGAGCTCCAAGCACCGGGCCCTGAGACAAGAACCAAGGTTTCCTCCACATGTCTAAGCGGGAGCATGTGGAGTGGGTTTCCCCTGGTGGAGAACCCCTTGGTCTTGAGCCACCACTGTAGGAGTGTAATAACTTTAGGAACTTAGCTATGATTTAATCTTTATTTTGAATTTTTGGCATTACGAAATTGCATCGTAAAGATAGATATTGATTTGATTAATTTCTATTAATCAAAACGTATAGTATATACCTTTTAACGGCTCGTCCAGCGAGACATTAAAGTCAGTATATGTTAACAATTTTGTTTATCTTGCTTTGTGGCCAACAATAAAACAAACAAAATAGTAATTTATCAAATTTGAGCAAGGTAGCAAGGGGTCGACAGCGCAAGGCAGTAACTGAATCAAATATAAAACACAGACAATGCTCTATACAATGAGACAAGTTTATTGAACTACTTCTAAGATTACATGAGACTAAATCATCTAAACACACACATACGACCACACACACACACACAAATCATGGAGTTATGCAGAATTATGAGTTATGAAGGAAGTTTCAACTTCAGTGGTTATCAGAAAGTCAACAAAGCAGAGCTTAGTTCTATCTTTCCCATTAACAACAACTTTGCGCCATTTTCAGCCAATAGATAAGAGATTTGTTTTACTTGTTAGAAGGTTTGCTGCAGAGTCTCGTCTCTTCTCTTTGAGGGAATCCCCAGGCTTAGCTGATTGGCTGGCGAACCGTTGTTTGTCTGACGTCTCTTTAGGGAACCCCGGGCGTGATTGGTGGGTTGCCTGGCTGGATGAGACGCGCTCGAAGTTCTTCTTTTCATTTCTTGGTTGCAGAAGTTTTCTTGAAGAGCTTGAAGTTTTGGAATGAGGTGATGGTTTGATGCAGCGTATGAGCGCACAAGTTGAAGCAGTTTTCAAACCATGGCAAAGAGCGTGCGGTTTAGTTGAACATTAGAATTTAAGCAGGCCACCTTAGGCCCGCCCCGGAGCTGGGGTACCAATCCGCTTGTTGCAAGGTGGAGCTCAGCTTCCTAGGCTCCATTTCTCTGCATAAATTAACAAGCTGCCCGTGTAATCACGTGACAGAAAATCCTTGCAGGGTTTTGTTAATAATCTTGATAACGTTATAACGTTACGGGATTTACCTAATTTCTACATTTCATCCACACAGAGTTGTTGCAAATAAAATATACTTTCGTTTAACACCAAACATGACACACACACATATTGATACCCTCATAATACATAGGTTAAAATGGTATTGACCTTATAATGGATAGAATAACATAGCGTATGTTTTACTAACATATCAAGCATATCTAAGGCATAACACACATAATTTGGGAATACATTTTCATTACTTAAAAGTCCTGAATATTGTCTTTTGGAGTTTTGGCGCACTTTTGCGTGTTTCCTTTGTCTGTCTGAAAAAGGCACATTTTCAGGAATGCATCCGAGGAGGGGCCGCAAGTACTCCTGAGGTCAGAAGGTGTCCGGGAGAGGAGTTCTGGCATATGTTTAAGTCAGGCCTACGACTGTAAATCCATCGTGCCTTTGTTGATAAGTTTGTCAATTTATACGTTAGCTGGTCAAGGGTCCATTTACCATCTGGATCTGGTATCTTTCCCGCCAGAAGTTTCCTTTGTTCTGCGTTGGTGAAGTTGATTCTCTAGCTCGTTCTGATCTCAAGGGGGGATAGGGATTAGCAAGACAGGATCGTGGTCTAGACACTCAGGCAACGTCTAAGGTACTTAGTTACTTTTATGACTTCCAGATGTGAAACCAGAGATTGACTCATTCCTCTGGAATGAGTCTGCTCGCGGTATGTGTGTGTCCGTTCAAGGATCTCCTACAGGGGTCTCATGTACAACAGGCCAAGAGGTATCACGTTGGAAGCAACTGCCATCAGACCCAGCAGTTTTTGAAACTTCTTAACAGTGAGTGACCGGTCTTCTCTCACTCTCTTGACTGTCGTGAGGATCGACTCAATCCAAGCAGGGGACATACGTTCCTGCATCATGGTTGAATCCAACACCACACCCAGATAAGTGGTTCTCTGTACTGGAGAAAGCACACTTTTGTGGCATTAAGTCTTAACCCCAGCTCTTTCAAGTGAGCGAGAACAACATCCCGATGTCAAACCGCCATCTGCTCTGAATGAGCTAATATCAATCAAAGGTCGATGTGGTTGAGCATGCGGATGCCCTGGAATCACAGAGGAGCCAGAGCAGCATCCACACACTAAGTGAACGTGCAGGGTGAGAGTGCAAGGCCGAAAGGAAGGACCCGATATTGGTACGCTTTGCCCCCAAAGCAAACCTCAGGAATTGGCTGTGATGGGGAAGGATGGAGATGTGGAAGTATGCGTCTTTTAGATCGATCATGACAAAACAGGCCTCGGACCTGATCTGAAACACGACCTGCTCGATAGAGAGCATCCTGAACTTCAGTCACATGACTGAGCGGTTCAGTTGACTCAGATCTAAAATAGGACGCAACCCTCCATCCTTCTTAGGAACGATGAAGTACCGGGTCTAGAACCCGGACCCTGTGTTGCGAGGTGGGACCACCTCGATGGCCTCCTTCCTCGAGAGTATTCACTTCTTGTTCCATTACCAGAGCCTGCTCGGGACCCACCAGTGTGGGAATGACCCGCGGCAACGAAGTGCCGAACTGAATGCGATAGCCTCTTTCTACAGTGGGCAGGACCCATCGAGACACATTTGGCAGTAGTTTCCAAGCTACCAAATAGTCTACTAAGGGAACCAGTCTCTCAAGACTGGTCTCTGGTGTGCTTAGAGCTGCTAGCTCGGTGCCCTAAAGCGGAAGACCGGCAGGGGACGGCTGCTCTAGAGACCCCCGAAGGGGCGGCGAACCGCTCAGTTCCGCTACGTTTCCAAGCAGAAGAGACTGAGAGAAGCGCTCGCTGGAGACCTCCGCGCCCTGGAACACTGGCAGGGTTGGCAGACCAATCTCCTGAGGGCAGTTTCAATCACTGAACTGTCTGCCAATTTAGTGTCAGTCAATGCATCTCACTGTGAACTGTCTGTCGGTTTAAATTCTGCAGTCAAATCTGATTTTGAATTGTCTGTCTGTCCGATTTCAACTAATGAGCCTGAGGGTTAATTGTCAGCCTGTCCAGTTCCATTCAGTGGGCCTGTTTATGAATGGTCTGCCTGTTCAGTTATCATCAGGGAAACTATTTATGAACTTTTTGTGTTCCCTGCCTCGTCCTTTGGGGCCATAAATGCTCTGTCTGTCTCGTATGTCTCAGTGTTCCCTAGGTCTCAGTCCCTGCTGTGGTCTTCAGGTCCGTCTGCTCTGCTCTGGTGGTCTTCTGCCCCGCTCTGGTAGGCTCCTATACGGTCTACTCCGCCCTGGTGGGCTCCTGATCTGTCTGCTCCGCCCTGGTGGGCTCCTGCTCCGTCTGCTCCTCCCTGGTGGGCTCCTGCTCCATCTTGGTCTCCGGTTCCGTTGGCTCCGCCCTGGCTTCCTGCTTCGCTGGTTCTGCTCGGTCTGCTCCTCCCTGGTGGGCTCCTGTTCCACCCTGGTTCCCTGCTCCGCCTTGGTTCGCTGCTCCACCTTGGCTTTCCTGCTCTGCTGGACAACTATTGTACTTCTCCCCGGACAACAGTTCCCATCATCCACTGCACTGATGACACACACACAGCTGTATGCACTGATTACACAGCTGATTCCCATCACACGCCTTACATAAGACATGGACTTCCTCATTCAGACCAGATTGTTTAGCGTTTATCGCAGTCATAGCTGATAGCTACTTTACGGAGCCACTCCTACTTTCTTAGTCTTAGTCTTGTCTGGTCTAGCCTGTTTACCTGTGTTTTGAGTCTTGCTTTTGTATTTTTGGATTGCCCTATCGTCTTGCTGTTTGGACTCTGTTCGCCCCTGCCTGGACTATTCCTCGTGTACTCGGGAGTACCCCTCGTCAAGCCCTTTGGATATTTTTCGCCAATCAACGACCCACACATGCTCTCGGAATACTCTTGTGTCTTGCCCTCAACATATCTGTTTACTGATGTTTGACCCTGCCTGTGTTTGACTATGTTTCTAAATAAAAGCTTGCACATGGATCCGCACGCCTCACGTCTCGTCGGCTCTGTAACACTGCGGCAGATGAGATGGTGTAGCCCGGTCGGTGTCATTATTTCAACCTTATCTTCATAACTTGTAAAGAAATAAGAAGTTCCAGAACGCAGAAAAAATTATTTTCCTTTCTTGTAAGCATCCTGTGTGCGCGGAGTGTCACGTGTGTCAGTTGTGGAGGCGCGCGCATATGTCACGTCATTAATATTAAGCTTTTTTTTTTTTAATCACTTTATTAAACTTTCAAATAACAAACAGGCATTGTTATCTTTCCATTGATAAACACATTAACAATAAATCCAAGCAGCATAAACAAAATAATACTGAAATAAATAAAAATAATAATGCTTAGGGCTGTTCGATTTCAAAATTTTTGGAATCGATTCCGATTCCTGGTTCTGGAATTGATGAGATTTGATTTCAAGAATCGATTCCTCACGGTTGTTTTCGATTCTTTTTTGATTCTTGTTTTTTTTTTTACTGGGAGGGACCTAATTTCGCCATGACTGCAGGATATAAGGTTGTAGAAAGTAGCCTTCTCATAATATGAAGCTTCATTTGTAAAAATTACGATGCATTTCTGTAGCTCTGATCAATTTTAAATTGTAAGTTTGTCTGCATTGACCATGACATTAGTCATAGTGCACACCTCAGCAGTGGACATGCGTTTATTGCATGAAAGGAACAAGACGTGCACAGTTCAGCTGGATGATGTTTACTTTAACCGTATGCTTTGCACAAAATCAACAAACTGTTCACTGAAATAAAATAACCAGAACATTAACAACAACACTGAGCTCGTGGTTTAACTCCATCAGATGCGCTCGACATTTTCATTCAGAATTATGGCTGATAGAAAGGTTAAAAAAAAATAAAATAAAAAAATAGCGTATTAAGATAGAAATAAGATCGAGACCTTGATCACGTCATTAACTATTCTGTCATGCAGCGCTAAAAATTGTTGACAACATATATGGCTTTTTGGCTAGGTTTAAAGGGAAAGAGCACTTTTAGATAAACAAGGCAATTACAAATGGTACTCTTGGAGGTAGAAAAACAAAGATCTTTATGAACCACAAGATTGCTTGTAAGAAAGATTTAAATGCAAAAGGAAAGGCAGTAGAGCTGACATTCTGTCATTGGTAAGTTTGTGATAATGTAAGAAAAGTAGTTTAAATGTTTTGCCATTTGCAACTTAATATATAAATCTAGAAGCAAAAGCAATAATAAAAAGCATTAAATAATGTGTTGCTTTGCTTATATGTATTGTGTTTAAACACGTCTATGAAATATTGTATTACTGTACTGTGTAAAAAAAAAAATAATCACAATGCTGAAAAAGCATTTTCAGTGACGTTTGGATTTGATCAGCTGCAGACTCCTGTGTAAAAGCACAGTCAGTGCTTCTTCTGCACCGCTTATGTACCGCACATGGACTGCATACACACTGCAAACAGAGTATAGGCCTATGTGTGAACCTGACATAAAAGGCCACCTCATACAGTCAGGTCCGTAAATATTGGGACATCGACACAATTCTAACATTTTTGGCTCTATACACCACCACAATGGATTCAAATGAAACGAACAAGATGTGCTTTAACTGCAGACTGTCAGCTTTAATTTGAGGGTATTTACATCCAAATCAGGTGAACGGTGTAGGAATTACAACAGTTTGCATATGTGCCTCCCACTTGTTAAGGGACCAAAAGTAATGGGACAGAATAATAATCATAAATCAAACTTTCACTTTTTAATACTTGGTTGCAAATCCTTTGCAGTCAATTACAGCCTGAAGTCTGGAACGCATAGACATCACCAGACGCTGGGTTTCATCCCTGGTGATGCTCTGCCAGGCCTCTACTGCAACCGTCTTCAGTTCCTGCTTGTTCTTGGGGCATTTTCCCTTCAGTTTTGTCTTCAGCAAGTGAAATGCATGCTCAATCGGATTCAGGTCAGGTGATTGACTTGGCCATTGCATAACAGTCCACTTTTTTCCCTTCAAAAACTCTTTGGTTGCTTTTGCAGTATGCTTTGGGTCATTGTCCATCTGCACTGTGAAGCGCCGTCCAATGAGTTCTGAAGCATTTGGCTGAATATGAGCAGATAATATTGCCCGAAACACTTCAGAATTCATCCTGCTGCTTTTGTCAGCAGTCACATCATCAAATACAAGAGAACCAGTTCCACTGGCAGCCATACATGCCCACGCCATGACACTACCACCACCATGCTTCACTGATGAGGTGGTATGCTTAGGATCATGAGCAGTTCCTTTCCTTCTCCATACTCTTCTCTTCCCATCACTCTGGTACAAGTTGATCGTGGTCTCATCTGTCCATAGGATGTTGTTCCAGAACTGTGAAGGCTTTTTTAGATGTTGTTTGGCAAACTCTAATCTGGCCTTCCTGTTTTTGAGGCCCACCAATGGTTTACATCTTGTGGTGAACCCTCTGTATTCACTCTGGTGAAGTTTTCTCTTGATTGTTGACTTTGACACACATACACCTGCCTCCTGGAGAGTGTTCTTGATCTGGCCAACTGTTGTGAAGGGTGTTTTCTTCACCAGGGAAAGAATTCTTCGGTCATCCACCACAGTTGTTTTCCGTGGTCTTCCGGGTCTTTTGGTGTTGCTGAGCTCACCGGTGCGTTTCTTCTTTTTAAGAATGTTCCAAACAGTTGTTTTGGCCACGCCTAATGTTTTTGCTATCTCTCTGATGGGTTTGTTTTGTTTTTTCAGCCTAATGATGGCTTGCTTCACTGATAGTGACAGCTCTTCGATCTCATCTTGACAGTTGACAGCAACAGATTCCAAATGCAAATAGCACACTTGAAATGAACTCTGGACCTTTTATCTGCTCATTGTAATTGGGATAATGAGGGAATAACACACACCTGGCCATGGAACAGCTGAGAAGCCAATTGTCCCATTACTTTTGGTCCCTTAACAAGTGGGAGGCACATATGCAAACTGTTGTAATTCCTACACCGTTCACCTGATTTGGATGTAAATACCCTCAAATTAAAGCTGACAGTCTGCAGTTAAAGCACATCTTGTTCGTTTCATTTGAAATCCATTCTGGTGGTGTATAGAGCCAAAAATGTTAGAATTGTGTTGATGTCCCAATATTTATGGACCTGACTGTATACACCTCACAAAATCAGGCTTGTGCTGAGTGTAAGCTATTGCACAATTGTAAAAACAAAAATGCACTGCATGATCAAACATTTAGGTGAGATAAATATACACTGAACAAAATTATAAACGCAACACTTTTGTTTTTGCCCCCATTTTTCATGAGCTGAACTCAAAGATCTAAGACTTTTTCTATGTACACAAAAGGCCTATTTCTCTCAAATATTGTTCACAAATCTGTCTAAATCTGTGTTAGTGACCACTACTCCTTTGCCAAGATAATCCATCCACCTCACAGGTGTCGCATATCAAGATGCTGATTAGACAGCATGATTATTGCACAGGTGTGCCTTAGGCTGGCCACAATAAAAGGCCACTCTAAAATGTGCAGTTTTACTGTATTGGGGTGATCCGAAAACCAGTCAGTATCTGGTGTGACCACCATTTGCCTCATGCAGTGCAACACAACTCCTTCGCATAGAGTTTATAAGGCTGTTGATTGTGGCCTGTGGAATGTTGGTCCACTCCTCTTCAATGGCTGTGCGAAGTTGCTGGAAATTGGCAGGAACTGGAACACTGTCGTATACGCCGATCCAGAGCATCCCAAACATGCTCAATGGGTGATATGTCCGGTGAGTATGCTGGCCATGCAAGAACTGGGATGTTTTCAGCTTCCAGGAATTGTGTACAGATCCTTGCAACATGGGGCCGTGCATTATCATGCTGCAACATGAGGTGATGGTCATGGATGAATGGCACAACAATAGGCCTCAGGATCTCGTCACAGTATCTCTGTGCATTCAAAATGCCATCAATAAAATGCACCTGTGTTCGTTGCCCATACCATAACCCCACCGCCACCGTGGGCTACTCGATCCACAACGTTGACATCAGCAAACAGCTCACCCGCACGATGCCATACACACTGTCTGCCATCTGCCCTGTACAGTGAAAACCAGGATTCATCTGTGAAGAGAACACCTCTCCAAAGTCAAGTCACCTTTATTTATATAGCGCTTTTAACAATACAAATTGTGTCAAAGCACTTAACAGTATCAAATTGGAGGACAGAGTGTCAGTAATGTATAATAAGATGAAACACTCAATTTTCAGTTAAAGGCATTTCATTATTGAATTCAGAGATGTCATTGTCTAGCTCAGTTTAGTTTAAATAGTATATATGAAATCAAATTGATGATAATCGTTAGAAATTAAGTGTCCCCAACTGAGCAAGCCGGAGGTGACAGCGGCAAGGAACCAAAACTCCCTCTGTGACAGAATGGAGAAAAAAACCTTGGGAGAAACCAGGCTCAGTCGGGGGGCCAGTTCTCCTCTGGCCAGGATATTATTGTTTATTTTTTTATTTTATTTTTATTTTTACTTAGTGTTTTAATTAAATTTTAAATGTATTGTATTTCTATTTTTATATTGTTGCAATTTCTAACAATAATAGTATTATGTAGTTAGGTATTTTATTATATTTTTAGTTATTTTGTTTTATTTATTTATTTATTTAAGTCAAGGTCTTCACTGGGGATATGTCCCCGGGGCTCATCCAGGTGTCTGGCCTCCGCCGACGATCAGGGTCGCAGACATCATCTTCCGGTGCCGATCCACCATTTGATCCGGACACGGACTGAGAAACAGAATAAGAAAGAAACAGACAAATATTAGCGTAGATGTCATTCTTCTTACGATGTAACGAGTACATCGTGTGTTATGAGGAGTGTTCCCGGTTCCGGCTGATCTAATTAATGCAGCCTAACAATCCTTTAACGGATTTGAATAATAGAAGTGTATTAGTGTATTATGTGTAAGCCAGGTTAAAGAAATTTGTCTTTAATCTAGATTTAAACTGACAGAGTGTGTCTGCCTCCTGAACAGTGTTAGGTAGATTGTTCCAGAGTTTGGGTGCTAAATAGGAAAAGGATCTGCCACCCGTAGTCGATTTTGATATTCTAGGTATTATCAAATGGCCAGAGTTTTGAGAACGCAGCGGACGTGGAGGACTATAATGTGATAAGAGCTCGTTCAAGTACTGAGGAGCTAAGCCATTCAGGGCTTTATAAGTAATTAACAAGATTTTAAAATCTATCCGATGTTTGATAGGGAGCCAGTGCAGTGTTGACAGAACCGGGCTAATATGGTCATACTTCCTGGTTCTAGTAAGGACTCTAGCTGCTGCATTTTGGACCAACTGTAGTTTATTGATCAAGTGTGCAGAAAAACCACCCAGTAAAGCATTACAATAGTCTAACCTTGAGGTCATAAACGCATGAATTAGCATTTCTGCATTTGATGTTGAGAGCATACGTCACAATTTAGATATGTTTTTGAGATGGAAAAACGCAGTTTTACAGATACTAGAAACATGGCTTTCAAATGAAAGATTGCTATCAAACAGCACACCTAGGTTCCTAACTGATGAAGAAGAACTGACAGAGCAGCCGTCAAGTGTTAGATAGTGTTCTAGGTTATTACATGTGGGGTTTTTAGGCCCGATAATTAACACCTCTCTTTTTTCAGAATTTAGCAGTAAAAAATTACTCATCACCCAGTTTTTTTATATCGACTATGCATTCCGTTAGTTTCTCAATTTGATGTGTTTCACCGGGCTGTGAAGAAATATAGAGCTGAGTATCATCAGCATAACAGTGAAAGCTAACACCATGTCTCCTTATAATATCTCCCAAGGGTAACATGTAAAGTGTGAAAAGTAACGGCCCTAGTACTGAGCCTTGAGGTACTCCATACTGCACTTGTGATCGATATGATACCTCTTCATTTACTGCTACGAACTGATGGCGGTCAGATAAGTACGATTTGAACCATGCTAGGGCACTTCCACTAATGCCAACAAAGTTTTCTAGTCTATTCAAAAGAATGTTGTGGTCAAACGCAGCGCTAAGATCCAGTAGAAATAATAGAGAGATACAACCATGATCAGATGATAGAAGCAGGTCATTTGTAACTCTAATGAAAGCAGTCTCAGTACTATGATATGGTCTAAATCCTGACTGGAATTCCTCACAGATACCATTTTTCTCTAAGAAGGAATATAATTGTGAGGATACTACCTTTTCTAGTATTTTTGACAGAAAAGGGAGATTTGAGATCGGTCTGTAATTAACTAGATCTTTGGGGTCAAGTTGTGATTTTTTTTAATGAGAGGCTTAATAACAGCCAATTTGAAGGTTTTGGGGACATATCCTAATGACAACGATGAATTAATAATAGCCAAAAGAGGATCTATGACTTCTGGAAGCATCTGATGCGATACTATAGCTGACGGCTGCATGGTTACAATTTTATCTCTGATAGTATCGATCTTGGAAGTAAAATAGCTCATAAAGTCATTACAGCTGTGCTCTTGGGAAATACCAACACCTGTTGATGCTTTATTTTTCGTTAATTTAGTGACTGTATTGAATAAATACCAGGGGTTATGTTTGTTTTCTTCTAGAAGAGACGAAAAGTAATCAGATCTAGCAGTTTTTAATGCTTTTCTGTAGGATAGGGTACTTTCCCGCCAAGCTATACGAAATACCTCTAGTTTTGTTTTCCTCCAGCTGCGCTCCATTTTCCGGGCTGCTCTCTTTAGGGTGCGAGTGTGCTCATTATACCACAGAGTCAGACTGTTTTCTTTGATCTTCCTTAAGCGTAAAGGAGCAACTGTATCTAAAGTGCTAGAAAAGAGAGAGTCCATAGTTTCTGTTACATAATCAAGTTTTTCTGCGCTGTTGGATATGCTGAAGAATTGAGATAAATCAGGAAGATTACTTACAAAGCAGTCTTTTGTGGTAGAAGTGATGGTTCTACCATACTTGTAACAAGGAGTAGAATTTACAGTTTTGGCTATATGGAGTTTACACAAGACTAGATAATGATCTGAGATATCATCGCTTTGCTGCAGAATTTCAACACCACTAACATCAATTCCATGTGACAGTATTAAATCTAGAGTATGATTTCAACAATGAGTAGGTCCTGAAACATGTTGTCTAACCCCAATAGAGTTCAAAATGTCTATGAATGCTGATCCTAATGCATCTTTTTCATTATCGACATGGATATTAAAATCACCAACAATTAAGACTTTATCTGCAGCCAGTACTAACTCAGATAGAAAAATCCGAAAATTCTTTAATAAAGTCTGTGTGGTGCCCTGGTGGCCTGTACACAGTAGCCAGTACAAACATCACGGGGATTTATCACTAACACGTGTTTCTCTAGATAATGTTATACACAGCACCATAACTTCAAACGAGTTATACTTAAAGCCTGCCCTCTGAGAAATACTGAGAATAATATTATAAATTGTAGGAACACCTCCTCCTTTACCTTTTGGACGTGGCTCATTTTTATAGCAGTAATCTTGGGGGGTAGACTTGTTTAAAGTAATGTATTCATCTGGTTTTAGCCATGTTTCTGTCAAACAGAGCAAATCTAGGTTATGATCATTGATCAAATCATTTACAAATAGTGCTTTTGTAGAAAGGGACCTGATATTCAGTAAGCCAAGTTTTATCATTTGTTTCTCTGTATTGTAAACATTTTTTTATTTGTTGAACATCAATTAAATTGTTACTACTACTTTGGTTTGGACGTTTTCTGTATTTTCTAGTACGGGGAAAAGACACAGTCTCTATAGTGTGATATCTAGGTGAAGGAGTCTCTATGTGCTGAGAATTAACTGACTTCTGTGGCGTGAGGTGGCTAGCAGACGGTCGGTTTAGCCAGTCTGTCTGCTTCCTGACATGGGCCCCAGTTAGTCAAGTACGAACTCTAAGACTATGTGCCATATTTCTAGAGAGAAGAGCGGCACCACCCCAGGAGGGATGAACACCATCTCTTTTCAACAGGTCAGGTCTGCCCCAAAAATTCTTCCAATTGTCTATAAAGCCTATGTTATTCTGCGGGCACCACTTAGACATCCAGCTCTTGAGTGACGACAGTCTGCTATGAATCTCATCGCCACGGTAACCAGGGAGCGGACCAGAGCATATTACAGTGTCTGACATCGTACTTGCAAGTTCAAACACCTCTTTAACATTATTTTTAGTGATCTCCGACTGGCGAAGTCGAACATCATTAGCGCCGACGTGGATAACAATCTTACTGAATTTATGTTTAGCATTAGCCAGCACTTTTAAATTTGCCAATATGTCAGGCGCTCTGGCTCCCGGTAAGCATTGGACTATGGTGGCTGGTGTCTCTATTTTCACGTTCCGTACAATAGAATCGCCAATAACTAGAGCACTTACATCAGGTTTCTCAGTGGGTGCATCACTGAGTGGGGAGAACCTGTTTGATGTTTTGAACGGAAGAGTGTGTTTTGACCCGCGACTATGCCGCCTCACAGATAAACCGTACATGTGGCAGGCGGTGCAAACAACAATAGCAGGAGAAGAAGCCATTACTCACCGTGATTGATGAATGATACCAACTTAACTTACCACTTACCACTGTTGTTTGATGAACTCATGAAAAACGGAGCGAGAGAGAAATGAAAAACGGAGCAGAAAAAAAAGAAAACAATAATAGGCGTGAATAAAAACGTGAGTGACAAGCTAACCAGCTAACGAGTGCTAACGCGCTGCACTCGCGGTTTTAAAAGTGAACGATCAAATTAGTTAGATTAGTTTGATAGATAATACCAGAAATATGGTGGGAATTAAGTTATATATTATCACTTTAAACAACAGAGAGTGAAAGGTAGAGATTCAATAAAAAAAGCGGAGCTACAATCGCAAACCTCTCAGCAGCACAACAGACAGGAACAGACTGAAGCAATCGATCAAACAAGGCGTGCCAAAGTGCCAGATGCCATCGAATGTGAGCATTTGCCCACTCAAGTCGGTTATGACGACGAACTGCAGTCAGGTCGAGACCCCGATGAGGACGACGAGCATGCAGATGAGCTTCCCTGAGACTGTTTCTGACAGTTTGTGCAGAAATTCTTTGGTTATGCAAACCGATTGTTGCAGCAGCTGGTTTCAGACGATCTTGAAGGTGAAGATGCTGGATGTGGAGATCCTGGGCTGGTGTGGTTACACGTGGTCTGCGGTTGTGAGACCGGTTGGATGTAGTGCTAAATTCTCCGAAACGCCTTTGGAGACGGCTTATGGTAGAGAAATGAACATTCAATTCACGGGCAACAGCTCTGGTGGACATTCCTGCAGTCAGCATGCCAATTGCACGCTACCTCAAAACTTGCGACATCTGTGGCATTGTGCTGTGTGATAAAACTGCACATTTTAGAGTGGTCTTTTACTGTGGCCAGCCTAAGGCACACCTGTGCAATAATCATGCTGTCTAATCAGCATCTTGATATGCCACACCTGTGAGGTGGATGGATTATCTCGGCAAAGGAGAAGTGGTCACTAACACGGATTTAGACAGATTTGTGAACAATATTTGAGAGAAATAGGTCTTTTGTGTACATAGAAATAGTCTTAGATCTTTGAGTTCAGCTCATGAAAAATGGGGGCAAAAACAAAAGTGTTGCGTTTATAATTTTGTTCAGTGTATATTTTTGAAAAATGTCTAAAAAATGCCCCCTCCACCCCTCAAATTAAAAAATCCCCTCTCACAAGTCTCACCTAAGAAGAGAATTCATTCTCAAAAATGAAATTCAGGCCCTGAATAAATGTCTAAAAATCCTGATTGGAGTATCTCTATAAATAATTCTACATAAAAAAGAGGCTTTAAAAAGATCGGTATCGGTAATTGGATCGGCAGATACTGCTTTCTGTGATCGGCAAATGGCGATCGGCCTCAAAAATCCTGATCGGAGCACCCCTACTATTAGAGGTTTTACTATTGGAGGTTACTTGCGTGACGTAGCAGTGGGCAGCCGACACAATCCAGTTCTGATTGATCAGGAATCCACCGCATTGGTGAAAACTCACTTTCAGAAACGCCATCCAGGGCTGGGAATGAGGCTCGCATTCATATCCTCCAACAATCTTAACATGATTTTCAGCAACTGCACACATTACATAGACAGCCTGTGTCATGATCTGACATTGTTAATTATAGCATAGTACATATAGTTAGACATTTAATGAGTATGCATTGTTTAAACTTGGAAGCAGCGGTTCTCAATTTTTTCTCAATGTAAAACCAGATATTACATCAATTGTGTGGCGGAGGGGAATATGCCACCGCCTTGTGGGGATACTTTGCACTTAATCTAAGGAAGACTGAGTGAGACACAGGATCCTAGTCCGCCCACCCAATGCTTTTAGTCTTTGTACAAGTGTCACTTGTATGTTGTGCCTGTCGTGTTGCAATATGGATATGCTCAAGATGTGGTGAGGTGGGCTTCAGGATTCATTTAGTACACGGCAGCCTCCTGAAGTGTGTGTGTGCAGAAACTCAGGAATAAATGTAACGGTCTGCAAAAACCCACCCTCCCCAGATCTAACAGGACAGGTAAGACGCCCCCACTCCTTAGTATAAATGACTCAACACAACAACTACTTTTGAGTTAACTAATAAAATGTTCATGTAAACTGAATTTCAATTGTTTTTTTGTTTTCTTTTACAAAAGGAGAGAATCAATTACAAGTTCAATCAAGTCTGAATGAAATGTGAAAAAAAAGTAAAAAGTACAAAATCAACAAACTTGTGTCAGTTTCAATTCAGTCTCAAACAACAAAATGACAATCAGTGTCTCCTTTTAACCACACAGTTCCACAGTGTAAATTTATGTTGAAATTTCAAAGTAGGTTCACTTCAAAGTTACTTCAATTCTGTTCAAAAAGTTTGAAGTCCAATTCAAAAAAAGAAATCCAGAAAAAAAGAAGGAAAAAGTTATACTCTGTCCATTCCCATGCTCTGGTATCAAAAAGTTCACGAAAGCACACAGAAGAAAGTCTATGAACCCCTTTCCAGGAAAGTTAACTACTCACAGTTCCATGAACGATAGCTGTGTATTATTCAACAGTTCAGTTCTGATTACTCACTGAGAAAAAAAAAAAAATAAAAAAATAACAGTTTGCTTACCAGTATTCAAGCAGAAAAAGAGAAAAATAGTGCACATCACCACTCTTAGTTTGTGGATGAGGTGTTGAATGAAGTCCCGTGGATGGCAGGGTAATGTCTCTTTACTCAATGACTCTCAGCGATTGTCCCCGAGATCCTGACGACGGCAGCTTGATCTCACAAGGCCGCAATCCCAGCTGAGGGAGCGTATTGAGAACACGAACAATACACGGCCCTATCCGACGACTCAGCGAATCCTCTTCACACGATCCGTAACAGCATTCACTGCGTTTCAAGTTCGTTTGAACAAATGAAACAAAATCTGAATATAAACGCAAAGAAAACACGAGAATATTCAACTCCTCCGACAAATCACTTGCTAACCACTAGCAGGCCTTTTGCACAGCTTCACGTGCAAACACAGAGAAAACTCGTTCTGTTGCGTTCAATAACTGACTCGTTAGCACAATCAAGACACTTTAAAGCTGCATCTCGCAGTTCCGATGTCTCTCACGGGTCTATACGTAACTTTTTCCGTTATAAACTACCCGAAGACTAACACATTCTTCTGCGCGTCGTGCGCTTCTCTCGTGCGCACACACAATGGCGGCGCCTTCTTCTTCTTCTTCTTCTTCTTCTTCTTCTTGGTTTTTTACGGCGGCTGGCAACCAACGTAAATAGGTGCATTACCGCCACCTTCTGCTCCGGAGTGTGGAACAGAATTTTATATTCTATTTACTAGTCCCGTCTCTCTAATAAAATCATAGAAGGCTTTACTATTTATTTCACTTGACCATTTTATTAAAACCTTAAAATTTAGATCCTGAATTCCATTTTTTCTTAATTCTTCTAACATTTTTCTTCTTTCTTGTTCATATTTCCTACATTCAATAAATACATGAGGTATTGTCTCTTCAACGTTACAGTATTCACATAATCCATTTGGATGTTTCCCTATTATTTTAAGTGTACTATTTAAATCTGAGTGCCCTAACAATATTCTGTTAAAGATGACCTCCTCTTTCCTTGACTTACCTTTACACTTTATATTTTGATTTACTTTGTTTATTAAACTATAAAGGAATCTACCCTTGTTCCCATTGTTCCACTTAACTTGCCATTCTTTATTCACTTTACTCCAGATTAAAACCTTAATCTCTGATTTACTTAATGGAACTTGAATCTGTATTGTCTCTCTCTGTAAGGCTTGTTTTGCTAATTTATCCACTTCTTCATTTCCCCTTATTCCTATGTGTGCTGGGACCCATATAAAACTGACTGATGTATCATTTTGAACAATTCTTGAATGTATTTGTAGGATACTAAAGAGAATATCTTGGTGACTTGATTTAAAAGATCTCAAACTCTTTAAGACTGAAACCGAGTCAGAACAAATTAAAACCTTACCAGGTTTGTGTTCCTCCACCCACTGCAATGCCAAGAGTATTCCTATCATTTATACAGTATAAACTGACAAATGATTAGAAGTTCGCTTTACTCCACTGATCCACTGGTAACCACTGTCTTGGACTAAAAAAGCAGCCCCAGTTGTTTGACGTTCTGGATCTTTTGAGCCAACTTCCCAATTACACTTACTAGCCAAATTATTCGAAACTAGCGTCAAGTCCAATACAGACTCCATTCCTGTACAAACATCTATCTTTGTTCCCCTCCCATCATTTAAACACACTAGCTCCCTCTCCTCTATTAATTCCTCAACTACTTGACCATTGGCATTAATGTACCTTCCTCCCCATAGTGTATTATGTGCATTTAAATCCCCACACCATATCACTCTTTGTCTATCTTGACCATGTACTTCCTTTAACTTCTCTAGCTCCAATTTTTTACATGGATTATAATAATTTATTATAACTATCTCCTGACCTCTACTCCAAATCCCCACAGCAATATATTCTTGATCTCTACCTATTCCCAGTATTCTATATGATATTTCTCGTTTAATAAATGTTGCACACCCACCACCATTCCCTTCTTCTCTATCGTGCCGTACTATACTATACCCTTGTAAAACAAAATCTAAACAACTTTTCATCCAAGTTTCTTGAACACATATTACATCAGGTTTTATACTCAATTCTTCAATAAAATGCTTGAACTCCTGACCATTTGCTATCAGAGATCTTGCATTCCACTGAATTATTGTTATCATCAGGGTGCGAACTACGGGGGAGCTAGGGGGAGCTCGGCTCCCCTTAATAAGACATGGGCTCCCCTGAAAACGTGATTTGTGAAATTTTGGGGGGTCTCAAAAAATATTGACAATGTGTTATTTTGACGTGCAATTTCAGTTTTGTCTAATGTGATCATCGTGTAAAATTGCAAAAATATTCATTCATGCATGACGGCGATTTAAACCTAATTCGCTTCAATAAAGATAACTATACATGCTATTCTTGTCATGAGCATCAAGGTGTGGGGGCGCTGCGGTGCAAATTCCACTCATGTTTAGTACGTTAAATCAAAAGATTCGTAGAAAAAGTATAAACGTTGGAGGCCATTGATCTTTGCGCGGAGTCCTTGAAATCCATTCAGGCGTCTGTGGTCGATTCTGTGTTAAGGTAAGGCATGTTATTCGCAATTATGTGTTGTGGCTGGGCTGTTATAGGTCTGCGTGACTCTCGATGTCTTCGGCCTAATTGAACAGAGGAATTATGGTATTCTTCTGTAGCCTGAAGAGTAACTTTAACCGTTGTTCGTGTGAACTCAAAGACATATCTTTCTGTTAGCTGTTATGCATTACCCCCCCCCGTTATAAAAACAAAAAAATAATAAAATAAAAAAAAACAAATGGGCTGCCCCCAAAGTCCACGGTATAGTTTGAACACTGGTTATCATCTATAAATATCATCAAGTTTCTTGACTTGATCTTATCTGAAGTTCATCTCTGACTTCTTCCCAAGTCAAGCCTGTCATTCCAAGATGACGTATTGCTGCTATAACAACTAACTGTGTCTTTTGTGTTTTTGATTCAATCCCAGCTGTACTATTTATAACTCCTGCAATAAATGTTACTAATTTTTTCTTTTCAATCATCATAATTTCTTCTGGAACTCTATTGTTTCCTTCAACTGAAACCCCAGATTGACCTCTTTGATCTCTATTTTGTCCTTTAACTTGTTTTGCTGCCTCCGCATATGTTATCTTCTTCTCCACCCTCCTTTTCTGAATCTCCATTTCCATTTTCATTACTTCACATCCTCTGTATGCTGCACTATGTGCCTCTCCACAGTTGCAACACTTTGGTTGCACTCCTTCCTCACACTTGTCATATTCATGATTTCCTCCACAACGAGCACATCTACTCTGTTCCATACATCTTGTAGCAACATGTCCAAACCTTTGGCAATTAAAACATCTCACTGGTCCTGGTATATACTCTCTTACAATGTAGCTCATCACACCCAACATTACTCTTTTTGGAATTTCATTCCCTTGAAATTCTATTACTACTGTTTCAGTGTCTCTTCTGTTTCCATCTGCACCTGATTTTATCCTTTGCGCGTGTACTATCTTCCCTCCCTTTAAGTTACCCTTAAACTCTTCCATACCTATATTGAGAGGAACACCAAAAATGATCCCTTTTCGGCCCCTACTTTTACTTTTATCTCCAACTCTGTTTGTGCTGACAACTTTAATCCCTTCTATCTCCTTCATTTTGAGAGCTTTACTTGCTTGTTCTTCTTTATTACATCCAACTAGTAAATTTCCATCTGAGAGAACTTTAGCGAACTCAGTATTTCCTATATCCCTATTTATGATCTTGGTCAGTTTTAATGGATTAATTTTGCTTACCCCAATCTGATCTCCAAACCTAATGATGCATTTTATGCTCTCTCTACTCTTTTCATCAGACTCTTCTACATCGGTCCTCTTTTTCCGTTTTTCTCCCCGATTACTCCTTACTTCTTTCCAGCAATTTCCTAACGATTTTTCACTTTCCTCTTCGCTTCCTACATCCATACTCCCTTCACTATCCCCCCACTCAAACCCCTCTGATCCATTCACGGAGCAGTTGTGCCTCCCCGCCGTTCCTTTTCGAGTTCTCACTGAAGCTTCCGCCATCCCGCCGTCACCGGACATCATTTCCCACCAACTCCAAGCCTCGCTCGCTCTTCCGTCAGACTCAATGGCGGCGCCTGTAACACCAGTCAAAATAAAAGTCTCCACGTAATAGAATTTGTAGATCCCCTACAATTGCAATGGACCTTATACTGTTCATCATACAAAACAAAAATGTGCTTAAAGTCAAATGTAATTTATTCTTTTATGCTAATTTTTTTTCTCCAGATAGGAAATTATATCATAGAGAGGACCTCTAAAGCTCAGAAAGTAAATATGGTAACACTTTATTTTATGGTGTCTTTGTTACACGTTACATGTACTTCCCTGATAGCACACGTACATCTTGGAGACGTCTATTTGATGTCCGCATTTACATCTGCAAGACGTATTTTTTTAGGGTGTTTGCTCATATGCAATACGTCTATAGGACATTTCCTTTTAGATGTCAAATAGACGTCTATTAGATGTCTTTAAGATGTTTATGATTTAGAATCTATGTAAAACTGACAACTGAAAGACGTCTGTCAGACGTTTGTAGACAGCAGATGCTTTCCAGATCAAGAGATCTTTAACAGATGTCTTGCAGACGTACGTGTGCTATCTGGGTTAGTATTATAATAACGATAAGTTATGCATAACTACATGCAAGTAAACCTAAACTGGAGATGGGCAGACCAGCGGCGAGCCCACGCCACAGATGGTGAGCTGAGAGGCTGACGGAATCCAGCGAAGATGGCGTTGAGAAAGGGAACAGATCTATGAGAGGCGGTGGGAGAGGGAGGTTGGGTGGGATATATTGCCAATCCGACAGTTCAGATGAAGGTTGAGTGAAGAGTATTTCCGTATCCATGTCGATTAAAAGTCCAGAGTGAGCTCACCCTAAGCGGTGGCGCCATGGGCGGGGCTTTCCATAGCCCCCGCGATCTCCACAGCTGTATCCACCGTCGCTTGTGCTGTCAGCTCTCACACCTGGTCAGACACTTGGGGCTCAGGCTCCGGGATGATCGTCAGCTTTGTCGCTCCTGATGGCGATGGCTCAATGACCATGGCAGGCTCTGGCTCTCCATCTGCGGTGGGCTCTGGCAGCTCCACGCCGTGGGGTGGAAGTTGACTGGGCTCTGGGTCCAGAGTGGGGCTGGTGTCCCCACTCGATGACAGCGGGAGAGGCTCTCTCGAGGACTATCCCTGGACAACTGCTCTCGTGTGGTGTTGCTCAGTCCAGCTCGGTAGAACGTTCAGAGGCAGTTGTCTGGGCAGTGCATGTAATTTGACAGGAACACAAAGTCCTCAGTGTGGTCCTCGATAGAGCGGTCCACTTGCTTCAGCAGGAGGACGAATTCAGAAGGATCATTCATAACACAAAATAAAAAGTGACAAAAATGGGAAACAAAACGAGGGGAAACATGCCACAAGACTTTCCATTTGGGTCGGTTATTCTGAACATAGACATAACATCAACTCTGCACTGGATATTACAATCCAAAATATAGTGAAAACACTATTAATAAGCACAGTAACAAGATCGGCAGTTTAAGACATTAACTTGTAAGCACAAAACACAAGATACTTCTCTTTCAATATAAATAAGACTTTATTTTTATAAACCTAAGACATGTAAACTAATCTAATCTAACACATGAACACACGCATTCACACGTTGCAGAAAGAGAGGAAAGGATGAGTTTACAGAATGAAAATGTGAAATCCCAAGTTTACAGCAATATGTGCTATTGCCTATAGACCTGAACCATCAATCATTTGACCCTCGCATTGAGTTTCTCAATGAGGCTAAAATTTATATTAAACTGCACCGACTCAGCAAAAGTCTGGAGGTTGTACTTGCTTGTGTTGCCTTAAGGGATTCCCTTGTGTCCTTGTGGTCTTTGGAGAAAAGGGTTTCCCGAGGTTGCTGATTGGCTGAGTTCAGTGGTCTTTCGTAGTGATGTCTTGGGCGTTGGCTCTTGATGCGGAGTAGGTCTGGTTGAAGTTTGAGGCGGGTGCAGTCGAAGCTGGACTTTGCGGCAAACTTAACTTAACAAAACTCTCACGGAAAGACAAGAAATTAAAGTAAAAGAATAAAAGAATGTAACGAGAGTAGGTGGGTTTTCTTCTCATTGTGTTGGCAGCTGGCACGTAGGCCAGAGCACGCTCAAAGAGCAGCATCGAAACGCGGTGGCAAAAGAAGAAAAGCGAAGAGAAGCAGAGGAAGAGCTAAGAAAGCGACAAAAGAGCTAAGAGAAGAGAGAGTTTGATGGTGTCCTGAGTATTTAAACTCGGCTTCTAGACCGTCCTATCTGGACGTCTTGACCAATTAGAAATTATCTTGGCTCGTGGTGTTGTATGTTTCTCCTCCCCATTCATAAATCTAACATGTTATCTTATCAGTCATATGGTCCAAATTTTCCCGCTCTTACAGAGTGCAATTTTGGACATGATTTCTCTAACAAGACTATGGTACATTTGACAAAGAATTGATTGGAAGAAACATTTAAAGCATGATTTTTCAAACTCATACATACCACACAAGGATATTAACTCTTAAGCTATTCCCTAGTTACTAAAAGACATACATCATATGTGATTAAAACATGATGGTTAATCGTGTGGGTTACATACATGATATGGGGTTATGCATAAACATGATAAGTCCTTTTAAGATGATTTTGGTGCATCTATATGTGAAAAGGCAGTTTCTGTATCGTTCTGTGAACATAAGGACATGTTCTGTGAAGACTAGAGAGGTTAAAAGGTCTCTTAAGGAATTTCAGTCTCCGTCTTTGTCTCCTATGTGGAGAGCTGGGGTGACCCACCCAATGAAGTCCCTAGCTCGTGATTTCGATCATAGATTTACAAGTGACAGCCATATCTTTGACCATCAGTCCTGATTACTTGCCCCAGATTTGATCGTCTCCTTCCTGAATTGGAATTATAAATAAGTGTTCTTTTGTTTGAATGTTGCAAGCTGTTCTGTGAAAGAGGCTTGTTGGTTTGCTTTCTTCAGAGGGCTGGAGCTATGAATCTGATTTATGACGAATATCCTGTTGCAGCCTTGGGATCCTCTCTGGAATTTCGGCTCTTTGGGTTGTTTCAATGTTCTGATCGAATCTTAACTTTGTCTGACTCGTTCTGATCCTACAAATATTTTAACACACTGCCTGTGTTAAGAAGAATAACACACTGGTTGTGTTAAAATTGAATTAACACAAAATGTTTTGTCCTTAACTAGACACACAGGTGTAAATAACTTTAGGAACTTAGCTATGATTTAATCTTTATTTTGAAATTTTTGGCTTTATGAAATTGCATCGTAAAGATTGATATCGATTTGATTAAATTTTATTAATCAAAACGTATAGTTTATACCTTTTAACGGCTCGTCCAGCGAGACATTAAAGTCAGTATATGTTAACAATTTTGTTTATCTTGCTTGTGGCCAACAATAAAACAAACAAAATAGTAATTTATCAAATTTGAGCAGGGTAGCAAAGGGTCGACAGCGCAAGGCAGTAACTGAATCAAATATAAAACACAGACAATGCTCTATACAATGAGATAAGTTTATTGAGCTACTTCTAAGATTACATGAGACTAAATCATCTAAACACACATACGACCACACACACACACACACACACACAAATGACGGAGTTATGCAGAATTATGAGTTATGAAGGAAGTCTCAACTTCGGTGGTTATCAGAAAGTCAACAAAGCAGAGCTTAGTTCTATCTTTCCATTAACAACAACTTTGCGCCGTTTTCAGCCAATAGATAAGAGATTTGTTTTACTTCTTAGAAGGTTTGCATGAGGGTCTCCTTCTGGTCTCTTTGAGGGAATCCCCGGGTTCAGCTGATTGGCTGGCGAGCCGTTGTTGGTCTGACATCTCTTAGGGAATTCCGCCTGTGATTGGCGGGTTGCCTTCCTGGATGAGACGCGCTAGAAGTTCTTCTTTTCCTTTCTTGGTTGCAGAAGTTTTCTTGAAGAGCTTGATGTTTGGAATGGTGATGGTTTGATGCGGCGTATGAGCGCACGAGTTGAAGCAGTTTTCAAACTATGGCAAAGAGCCTTTGAGTTTAGTTGAACATTAGAATTTAAGCAGGCCACTTTGGGCCCGCCCCGGAGCTGGGGTACCAATCCGCTTGTTGCAAGGTGGAGCTCAGCTTCCTAGGCTCCATTTCTCTGCATAAATTAACTAGCTGCCCGTGTAATCACGTGACAGAAAATCCTTGCAGGGTTTTGTTAATAATCTTGATAAACGTTATAACGTTACGGGATTTACCTAATTTCCACATTTCATCCACACAGAGTTGTTGCAAATAAAAAATACTTTCGTTTAACACCAAACATGACACGCACACATATTCATACCCTATAATACATAGGTTAGAATGGTCCTGACCTTATAATGGATAGATTAACATCGCGTATGTTTTACTAACATATCAAGCATATCTAAGGCATAACACACATCATTTGGGAATACATTTTCATTACTTAAAGTCTTGAATATTGTCTTTTGGAGTTTTGGCGCACTTTTGCGTGTTTCCTTTGTCTGTCTGAAAAAGGCATGCACTCGAGGAGGGGCGCGAGTACTCCTGAGGTCAGAAGGTGTCCGGGAGAGGAGTTCTGGCATATGTTTAAGTCAGGCCTACGACTGTAAATCCATCGCGCGTTTGTTGATAAGTTTGTCAATTTATACGTTGGCTGGTCAAAGTTCATCTACCATCTGGATCTGGTATCTTTCCCGCCAGAAATTTCCTTTGTTCTGCGTTGATGAAGTTGACTCTCTAGCTCGTTCTGATCTCAAGGGGAATAGAGATTAGCACTTCATCTTGGATCCTTAGTTACTTTTACGACTTCCAGAGGTGAAACCAGAGATTGACTCATCCCTCTGGAATGAGTCTGCATTTATGTATGTGTGTGTCCGTTTAAGGCTCTCCTACACAGGTGTGTTAAAATATAACACAGGTTGTGTTGTTTTTAACACATCTGTTTTAAGAGTGTAGTGAATATTACGACAACAGTGACAATAACTGCAAAACTAACCAACAGAACTGATTCAACACCATTACACATCACAAAACTGAAAGATTGAACAAACACTGATCTACAACACAACAGAGTGCATTTCTGTTTCACAAACAGCACTAACTGCACACTTCCTCTCTCAAACTCATCCTTCACTCATATATCATGGACTAGAGCTGGATCTGAAATTCTGAGAGCAGCAAGAAAAGACATAAATCTAGGAACACTAAAACACTTAATCATTTACATAATGTAATAGCAATTCCGCCGAAATACATTTAGAGAAAATAATACTCACAGAGCACAAGAGGAAGTTGACTGAGCTACTGACTGAATGATGACAGACGGTTAAAGACACAGACTGTGTTAAAGACTCAAGACATCCTGAAACCTGCGGTCAGATCTTTAGAAACATCATTTTTCACAAAATGTCACACTGATTAACATGCAAGCTTTCTACGAAAATGTCGTCACCCAGTCAGTATTAAATTGAACAGGATTTATTTGCTATTATGAATAGTTGTATTCTGGTGTGTTCAATGAACAAGAGAAATGAAACAATATTCTGATGGCTCTTTGTTGTAATGGTGGTATTACCTGTATTTATGTATTTACATGGCAAGAAAAGTGTACAACTGCTGCTCTTATCTCACTGGTTCGTGTGGTGAAGCTGAAAGAGAAAAAACCAAACCACAACTATGAACTCACATCTATATATTTCTATTCTATCAGGCCTCTGACACTGTTGGTGCTGAGTTTGACACTGATATATTTATACCTGTGAATTGAAACAAATTTAATGATTATAATTACAGTTTATCTTAATGAATCCACCTTCTTAATTTGAAAAGGAAGAAATGGAGACTGCACTGGTCACTGTATGTTTCGCACTGTTGACTGAGTAGTGACACAGTCGGTAAAAACTGTAGCAAATCTGAAGAAAGTAACCATTATTTGATTTTTTTCTTATAAATATTTTTTTAGAAAGATATAGCCGACACCAACCATGCATCAATATTTAACTGAGAGAATGAGGTGAAAGAGGAAATACAAGAGAAAGAATAAATAGCTTGCTTAATAAACTTGGACACATTACTAAGAATTTCTAATTGATGCCGTGATGCCAAATAAACAACATGCAGTGTGAAGAGAAGCTCATATCAGTGGTTTTCAGATCTTGTTTTGTTAGTGCTTCTTGCAGAATGAGAAATGCTAGTAAAACTAAACACATAAGAATTTTAATTACTTGAGTAGCGTCAATATCACTGTTGATCATATATTTTTTTTTTGTAAATCTCTATTCTTATTACAGTTTTCTCAGTTGCTCAGACACTAAAATTCATTATAAAAGCCAAATGTCACCAACATAACAGTGTCTAAAATATTTCTCAGAGCTACTGACGCTATTCTTGTGTTTCACAACTCTATTCAGCATTTGACACCTTGTTCCTGTTCAGTAGCGTTCACAAACACAATGTCACCAAAACCAGCAGTTCTCTACACTAGTATGCAGCATTTTCACTCTCCAGTCAGAACCTCAGGATGTGTAAAATAATCACGTTAATTCTTGGGCTGTGGATACAAAAAAAAAAAAAAAAAAAGTTACATACTAACTGTAATAATTTTTGTAGATTACAGTAGCATTTTGTTCCAAAGTGCAAATATGAGCTCACATCTATATATTTCTATTCTATCAGGCCTCTGACACTGTTGGTGCTGAGACTGACACTGATATACAGTATGTGCAAAATACTTAATAAATGACCTGATTCACTGCAGTAAGTCATGGTTCTAGTGATGGGAAGTTCGGATCATTTTACCGACTCGGACCTTTGAGTCTCGTTCAGCAAAATGAACGAATCTTTTTTTTTTCGAGTCATTTCTTTCAATTCATTAATTTTAGCAAAACATAATCAAAATGTTACGTGTTACTTCTCTAACACATCTACTACTTATGCAAACGTTGATCAAACTACAAACAACACAAAACTATAATGCTATAAGAAACAGAAAAGATTAATTCATTGTTTACCTGGGTCCTCAGTCTTTGATTAGCTCACCTCTTATCTGACAAGTCTTCGGGTTTGAGTCGTTCCTTCATCACGTGACAGCCCCATATACTTAACCAATGCAGTCTGAGCCGGAAAGAGAATTGATTAGTTTATCTCTCGAGTCTTTCAAGTCGTTCGTTCTTTTGTCACGTGACGTCACAGCATTGGATAGAGAAATGACTTAATTTACAACCTTCCTTACAAATGGGTGCATAGTTTTTATCATCATCTTCATCATTATAATTATTATTTACACTTACAGTGACATGATGCGTTTCTGGTCTGAAATTGTAGCTTTTTATTTCTTACAGTTTATAAATGTGTGAATTTCTGTCATGATGTTTTTTTTTTTTTTTCCCCCATAACACTGAATGTGGTAACAAAGGTAACCAAAGGGCTGTCTCCAGCAATTCTGTCTCCAGCAATTCTCCAAAGCATCAGGACTGTTCTTGAACCTCCCAAAGTGTGAACTGATGTCCATCAAAGAATGTAATTTGTCAGAAATTTGTAATATTCAAATCAAAGATCAGGTACCTTATTTAGGTGTTATTATATCAAAACATGAATTAGAAAGATGCTTCTTAAATTTTAAACCATTAATTGAGAGTACTCAGAAAAAAACTGAATATATGGCTCCAGCGTGATCTCTCATTGAAGGGAAGAATCTTATTAGCCAAAGCTGAAGGTTTGTCAAGGTTAACATATGCTGCTCTCTCTTTGAATGTTGACACTGCCATTCTTAAAAAAAATATATATATATATACAATGCTTCTCAACTTTGTTTGGAAGAATAAAACTCATTTTATTAGAAAATCTGTACTGAACACCATTGAGAAAGGGGGTTTAAACTTTCTTGATTTCACCACTTTAAAGAGTTCCTGTGGCTCAGTGGTAGAGCATTGTGTTAGCAGCGCAAAAGGTCGTGGGTTCAATTCCCAGGGAACACACATACTGTTAAATGTAAAATGTATAGCCTGAATGCACTGTAAATCGCTTTGGATAAAAGTGTCTACTAAATGCATAAATGTAAACAACACCTTTAAAATAAAAATAGATAAAAAAAAAAAAAAAACTGTATCAATAAGCCCTCATTTACAGGTGCATCTCAATAAATTAGAATGTCATGGAAAAGTTCATTTATTTCAGTAATTCAACTCAAATTGTGAAACTCGTGTATTAAATAAATTCAATGCACACAGACTGAAGTAGTTTAAGTCTTTGGTTCTTTTAATTGTGATGATTTTGGCTCACATTTAACAAAAACCAACCAATTCACTATCTCAACAAATTAGAATACTTCATAAGACCAATGAAAAAAAAAAAAAAAAAAAAAAAAAAACATTTTTAGTGAATTGTTGGCCTTCTGGAAAGTATGTTCATTTACTGTATATGTACTCAATACTTGGTAGGGGCTCCTTTTGGTTTAATTACTGACTCAATTCCGCGTGGCATGGAGGTGATCAGTTTGTGGCACTGCTGAGGTGGTATGGAAGCCCAGATTTCTTTGACAGTGGCCTTCAGCTCATCTGCAGTTTTTGGTCTCTTGTTTCTCATTTTCCTCTTGACAGTACCCCATAGATTCTCTATGGGGTTCAGGTCTGGTGAGTTTGCTGGCCAGTCAAGCACACCAACACCATGGTCATTTAACCAACTTTTGGTGCTTTTGGCAGTGTGGGCAGGTGCCAAATCCTGCTGGAAAATGAAATCAGCATCTTTAAAAAGCTGGTCAGCAGAAGGAAGCATGAAGTGCTCCAAAATTTCTTGGTAAATGGGTGCAGTGACTTTGATTTTCAAAAAACACAATGGACCAACACCAGCAGATGACATTGCACCCCAAATCATCACAGACTGTGGAAACTTAACACTGGGCTTCAAGCAACTTGGGCTATGAGCTTTTCCACCCTTCCTCCAGACTCTAGGACGTTGGTTTCCAAATGAAATACAAAACTTGCTCTCATCTGAAAAGAGGACTTTGGACCACTGGGCAACAGTCCAGTTCTTCTTCTCCTTAGCCCAGGTAAGACGCCTCTGACGTTGTCTGTGGTTCAGGAGTGGCTTAACAAGAGGAATACGACAACTGTAGCCAAATTCCTTGACACGTCTGTGCGTGGTGGCTCTTGATGCCTTGACCCCAGCCTCAGTCCATTCCTCGTGAAGTTCACCCAAATTCTTGAATCGATTTTGCTTGACAATCCTCATAAGGCTGCGGTTCTCTCTGTTGGTTGTGCATCTTTTTCTTCCACACTTTTCCTTCCACTCAACTTTCTGTTAACATGCTTGGATACAGCACTCTGTGAACAGCCAGCTTCCTTGGCAATGAATGTTTGTGGCTTACCCTCCTTGTGAAGGGTGTCAATGATTGTCTTCTCCACAGCTGTCAGATCAGCAGTCTTCACCATGATTGTGTAGCCTAGTGAACCAAACTGAGAGACCATTTTGAAGGTTCAGGAAACCTTTGCAGGTGCTTTGAGTTGATTAGCTGATTGGCATGTCACCGTATTTTAATTTGTTGAGATAGTGAATTGGTGGGTTTTTGTTAAATGTGAGCCAACCAAAGACTTAAACTACTTCAGTCTGTGTGCATTGAATTTATTTAATACACGAGTTTCACAATTTGAGTTGAATTACTGAAATAAATTAACTTTTCCACAACATTCTAATTTATTGAGATGCACCTGTATATGGAATCTGATCCCTAATGTTGTTTTTTCCAAACTAGGTGGTTTAAATTTATTATTAATCTGTAACTATAACATCATGAAAATCCCTGTCAAATGATCTCTTTTTCATTGGCAAATGTTATTAGCTTGGACCCTCATTTTTAAACACAATTTTACACCTCACTCGTATCTAATCTGGAATAATAAGAATCTACTGTTTATACACAAATCTCTTTTATTTTTTTTTTTGTGAAAATTGGTTTAAAAATGGTATTATTTTTGTGTCTCAACTTTTCAATCAAAATGGTTCAATCTGTAATTACTTTGAGTTTTCAGTTAAGCATGGAATTCCTGTTAGTCCAAAAGAGTTTGCAATTGTTGCTGATGCAGTGCCACATGGAGTTCTCATGCTTTTTAGTGGTCTTTCTTTTCCAATCTCATGTCACTCAGTGGATTTTTGTAAAACATTTGTTGGAAAACAGTGCCTTTCGTCATCTAAATAAAAAAAAAAAACAATAAGAAAATCAGAGTTTTGTTTCAGATGGAGTCTATTTCTGTACCTTATGTAATCTCTTATTAGAATGGTTTTGTAACTGATATTCCCTTGAAGAAAGTTTGGTAATTACTTCACAAATATTTAATCCCAAAAAAATGAGAGAAACTGCATTTAAGTTGATTCATAGAATTTACCCGGATAAGTGCTCTCTTAAAAGACTTAAGAATGATATTAATACCAACTGTTCTTTCTGTTTAGAAAACCCTGAAACTTCTTTACATTTATTCTGGAATTGCTCTTACACAAAGTCATTTTGGTGTGACATTTGTAGGATCAGAATGAGTCAGACAAAGTTAAGATTCGATCCGAACATTGAAACATGAGGAGCCGAAATTCCAGAGAGGATCCCAAGGCTGCAACAGGATGTTCGTCATAAATCAGATTCCTAGCTCCAGCCCTCTGAAGAAAGCAAACCAACAAGCCTCTTTCACAGAACAGCTTGCAACATTCAAACAAAAGAACACTTATTGATAATTCCAATTCAGGAAGGAGACGATCATATTTGGAGCAAGTAATCAGGACTGATGGTCAAAGATATGGCTGTCACTTGAAAATCTGTGATCAAAATCACGAGCTAGAGACTTCATTGGGTGGGTCATCCCAGCTCTCCACATAGAAGACAGACGGAGACTGAAATTCCTTAAGAGACCTTTTAACCTCTCTAGTCTTCACAGAGAACATGTCCTTATGTTCACAGAACGGTACAGAAACTGCCTTTTCACATATAGATGCACCAAAATCATCTTAAAAGGACTTATCATGTTTATGCATAACCCCATATCATGTATGTAACCCACACGATTAACCATCATGTTTTAATCACATATTATGTATGTATTTTAATAACTAGGGAATAGTTTAAAAGTTCATATCCTTGTGTGGTATGTATGAGTTTGAAAAATCATGCTTTAAATGTTTCTTCCAATCAATTCTTTGTCAAATGTACCATAGTCTTGTTAGAGAAATCATGTCCAAAATTGTACTCTGTAAGAGCGGGAAAATTTGGACCATATGACTGATAAGATAACATGTTAGATTTATGAATGGGGAGGAGAAACATACAACACCACGAGCCAAGATAATTTCTAATTGGTCAAGACGTCCAGATAGGACGGTCTAGAAGCCGAGTTTAAATACTCAGGACACCATCAAACTCTCTCTTCTTCTTAGCTCTCTTGGCTCTCTTCCTCTGCTTCTCAGATCTCTTCTCTTTTGCCACCGCGTTTCGACGCTGCTCTTTGAGCGTGCTCTGGCCTACATGCCAGCTGCCAACACAATGAGAAGTAAAACCACCTAGTCTCGTTACATTCTTTTATTCTTTTACTTTAATTTCTTGTCTTTCCGTGAGAGTTTCATTAAGTTAAGTTTGCCGCAAAGTCCAGCTCCGACTGCACCCGCCCAAACTTCAACCAGACCAACTCCGCATCAAGAGCCAACGCCCAAGACTTTACTACGAAAGACCACTGAACTCAGCCAATCAGCAACCTCAGGAAACCCCTTTCTCCAAAGAGGACAAGGACACAAGGGAATCCCTTAAGGCAACACAAGCAAGTACAACCTCCAGACTTTTGCTGAGTCGGTGCAGTTTAATATAAATTTTAGCCTCATTGAGAAACTCAATGCGAGGGTCAAATGATTGATGGTTCAGGTCTATAGGCAATTGAACATATTGCTGTAAACTTGGGATTTCACATTTTCATTCTGTAAACTCATCCTTTCCTCTCTTTCTGCAACGTGTGAATGTGTGAATGCGTGTGTTCATGTGTTAGATTAGATTAGTTTACATGTCTTAGGTTTATATAAATAAAGTCTTATTTATATTGAAAAGAGAAGTATCTTGTGTTTTGTGCTTACAAGTTAATGTCTTAATCTGCCGATCTTGTTACTGTGCTTATTAATAGTGTGTTCACTATATTTTGGATTTTAATATACAGTGCAGAGTTGATGTTATACGGCTCGTTCAGTGACTCGATGCCGATTCAGTGATCCGCCGTGAAACAGTGATTCTGTTCAAATTCCCTATAAAATCATAAATGATTTCCTTTGAGCTAAATTGACTTGTTTCCCTTATATATATTACTTATATATTTACAAATTTCTACATATTATTGGTGGAGAATGCGGGCAGATTAATCTAAATTGTGAGCATAAACCAAGTTATTTAATCTTTTCTATTGTTGCGGATGAAAGATGAGACGCTTCTGAGACTAGCGTGTGTGTGTGAGCGCGTGTGACGTCAGCAGCGCGCGCCCTGTTTGAATGAAAGCAGAGAAGCCTGTAACTCCAGTCCAACTCTTTGTTCATCTGCAGTAAGTGAACTTAAAGTTATCTGAGATCGTACGATAAGGTTGAAATTGAGCGTGTTCCTCTTTTCTGTAATGCCTTGTTTTATAGCTGAATTGATGTTCTGCGGGTTCCAGATCATTAAATAGCTATACTCCCGAATCTCAGTTACTGTTAGCCGAACGGAGCTAAACTGTAATAGTTAAAACGGAAATAAATCGGTGGATAAAGAATAGTTTTGAGCGTGTTCCTCAATCTATTCATCAAAGCCTAGTCTGATTGGCAGTGCGTGTTCCACTGCCAAATCAAAGGCTATTCGATTCTCCTGGGTTAAACATTATAGAATAATGCTTGCCTGTTTGTGTACACTGTTCACAAAGTGAATTAAATCTCCGAGAGGGATTTGAATGGGAGTTTTTAAAAGCTTGATCAAGTAAAGTGAACCAACAGCGAAGAAAACCTGTTGTGTTTATGTCCAGAGAAACTGGCACACTTTTATGATCCGATCACTGTTTTCCCTAGCTGCAGCACGAAACTGCTATTTGAATAAAGTTTAATCAAACTCGGAACGAACTGAGAGTTTAAGCTCCACATCGCAGAACCAACTAAAAGCGGTGTTGTTATTTGTACAGTGTTGAAATGCGCCGACATTTCATGTAACATGCTTAACTGTACTTGCAATGCATATGCTAGTCCACTAGTTTGTTTTGGTTGCCACAGGTAAGATCGTGACACGGAAGTCTTAACCTACTTCCGGAGTAACTCTGAACTGCACACGCGCAGCACATCGATGCTATTGTAAACAAACTCCATGCTAAGCTAACGAAACGGTTGTGTTTACATTGAAGTCTATGCTAAAGCCATTAGCTTCAAAGTTAGCATTTAACATCCAGTGGTTGAATAGTGTGTGTGTATGAAAAGCTAAAGTGGTTTAACCTTGTTAAACATCTCAACCAATACACTTGTTGGTCTTTCTCTTTCTTATTTCTCTAATTTCTCACTTCTTACCACTTATTTGCATTGGAAATACGAGTTCACAATTATTAATTGTGCCAAATTCAAAATTTAATTAAAACATTAAATTTATTTGGAATCATTCAAATTTCCCCTCAGATCATTTCATATGATCATTACTTCTAGTATTCTCTTATGGGTCTAATTATTTTAGGTACGAATAAGCCTTGAACTTGAAAAGTTTAAGTAAACTTATTCTATCTAATTTATTTATTACCATATCAATAGATTCTATTCAAACTTATACTCACTCATTATTTTATTGCGTTTTACCCCTCTTTCTTCCTGTTTTGGTTATACACTTAGCCACTACTATTGTTATTTACTGATTTCCTCCTTCATTTAATTTCATTTTGCTTATTTTGCCCATTTATTACTTTTCAATTTTACCTTGTCTTACCATTTTCTTTCCTCTGTGTATCCTAGCTCAGGAACACACCCGAGGCTCATAGGAGACCTTGTTATCCCTCACTACGAGTTCAAATAAATTAGAGAGACAAATCTCTTTCACCCAAAATTTATTTTTGTTGATAGTTGTGTAGCAACTGAAAACAACACTCTACTCGTAGTTGGGCATAACCTCTTGCTAGTGGACCCGATCCACTCAACTTACTGTCTCTTTCCTTCCTCTCCTGTTCTCTCCATTTTCTTTCCTCTTCACTTTTCACATTTGTAGGGACCTGCCTGTAAGAACCATCAATCAATTCTAAGTGAATGAGATACATAGTCTTGTAAAAAAAAAAAAAAAAAAAAAAGACTACTCATCTTTACGAATTTGATTGTAATCAAACCCTCTTTCGTTCTTCCTAGCCTCCCCACATTTGAAAACGCAATCCAAATTTTAACATCTCATCCAACGCTGAGATCAATTTTAATAGAGATAAGTTTTGATCAGTCATTGCCTTCGCAGCCTCCCTGGTGAGCGGTCCAACTGTAAGGTGTATGATGTCAATCTTGTCAGACTAAGAAAAGAGATATCAGAATTATTATTATTATTATTCCTTTGTCTACGACAGAGACTTAATAATATTGTTTGCCTTGATAACAACATTTAATTGAGAAAAAAAAAAATTCCTCATTTGAAAAAAAAGAGGAATTGTTTCTTTTAATTGAATTCGTTTTTCACCTGTTTCTCTCTTTTCCCTCTTCCTCATTAGAGTGACGAAGTCTTCACATCTCTAGTCTACCTAGATACCCTGAGACCAACACAGTCATCACCACATTACACTAAGTGGTTCAAAATCACTGACACAACACTTAGTTGTCGCACCACACATAGGCTTCTACTCCACACAGATCTGTGTCAGTCTCTCTTCTCCCTAGCGTGCCAACATGCCGCAGACTGCAGACCCCTTTGCACAAGGGGAAGATGTGAACACTTGGCTGAGAGGCACGACAGACAGCCTCACCCCCAAGATGTTTGAACTGTTATTATTTTTAATAATAATCCTAATGCTGAGAAGATTCCTGACACAAGATTCAAGCCAAAACAACAACCACGAGGAGCTCGTTAAAATCACCAGCTCCCTAAGCTATGCCTTCACGACCCAGCTGAAACTGAGCGACAAGCACATCACCCACCTTCAAGAGGAACTGACATGTGCTCAACGCCGCATAGACAAGCTGGAAGTGAAAGTTCAAGATCAACTCAAAGCCCCCAACGAGAGGGAGCGGGAAACAACGGAACAAGTTAAGGAGCTCCAAACAGCCCTGACAGCAGCTCAGCTCGATCAACAACATGCAAAGGCTGCCCAGAAAGACCTGGTAAACAGACTCCAGTATGCCGAACAGCTTCTGGAGAAAGCCAAGAATGATATCAGCGACAAGAATGCTGAAATCAGTGCCTTAAAAGACCACCTTGAAAGGTATGGAACTGAAATGGACGGTCTGATCCAACAACTAGATGATACCAACGATGAGCTCTATATGGTCAGAAAAGAACTGAAACATGCTTATGATCAGAAACAAGAGCCAAGGCGAGAGAAACACCTCTCAGCCTCACCTCTGCTGAGCAGAGCAGAGTCCTGCGTCCAAGAACTGGTACGCAACGAAAGAAGCGAAGGGCCACAACCCAAAATCTCACCTGCCCTCACCACAGAACTCTTTCCTGTCAACGAAAGAAAACAGCCCATCCAAGCAGACCTTGGAGCTGCACATGGGATGACAATCACAGACCTCAACAAGCTGTCTAGAAACATCATCAAGTTCAACCCAAACTCCACAGAGGGCCACACCATCCAGGCCCATCTGCAAGATATCGACTTTTATCTAGAAATGAGACCTCATGTGACTGACAGAGACCGGTTATACCTCCTTAGAGCCACGTCCAGTTCCGAGGTACGAAACTTCCTAGATCGACAGCCCAGTCAAACGAAGTCAGACTACCAGCTACTTCGTGAGGTCCTGATTAAAGAGTTTAAAGACCCTGAGACTGAACATGGACTGTTAACTGCCTTAGAAACCAAACAGGGTCGACAAGAGACTCCACAAGCTTACTACAACCGACTCCGACAAGCCTACTTTGGTGCACACAACGAACCTGACCTTGAAGAGGATGTGAACTTCAAAAGCCTCTTCCTAAGAAATCTGCACCCTGGAGTCAGTCACCATCTAGGCGTCATGGCCTGTCCACGCTCCATGACCATCCAACAGTTGCGTGACCTAACACAGAAGGCCTACAACAAGCAGAAGATGGCCTCAAAGAAAGGTAACAAAACCTTCACACTCTTGAACTCTGTCACCAAAGACTCAAACCTTGCACTGGACGACACCCAGTTGTATCACAACACCAGAGTCCTCCATCAAGAGCACAGAGAACGTGACCCCCATGTCCACGACAGCTATCAGCCCAACCGCTGGAAAAATCCATGGGACCAGCCACGCTTCTCAAGAAACCTAAAAGATAAGAACTACTGGAAACCTAACCAGACATCCAAAGGTAATCGCCTGACTCATCCAAGAGCAACTCATGTGGGTAAGCGACAACGAAGCCCACCTCAGCATCACTCAGACATGCACAGTGCTGAGTATGCTCCAGAACAATACAGCTTACCGTCAGAAGACATGGAACAAGTCATGAGACAACTGAAAGAGTTCCTTCAAGATAAGCTGAACACGGATGACCACGAAATTGAGTCATGCTCGCTGTGACCAGCGACAGAACGGAAGGCCGGTGATCACATGGTACACCACCATGTCAGAGATGACAAGCACCTGTTCAACAACCACCCAGAACGAGCAAGTCTCACCGCCAGCCGTTGATGAAAACTGAGGTACCAGAGAACATCACCTCAGTCATCCATCACTCACTAGCAAACTGCTAAATTAACTCCAACTCCAAGAACCACATTCCTGTCTGTGCAACAGCCACCACCAAAGCACAGAAGGTCAGAAAGTCTGCCGCATCCAGAAGGCAGCACAAGAGGAATGCCACATAGGAGACAAAGTTTGCATCCCAGCTTCACACAGCCATGCCAAACTACCTCCGACTGTCTGCTAAAGAACTTCCTGCCTTTCTGGACTGACCCCCATTAGATCATGGACACGCCCTCATCCAAGCGAAGGATGCAGAGAGCCAGTCTTCACTGACATACCCGAAAAGGGGGGAGACAACACAGACTGAAACAGAGCTGACCACACTTACATTACACCACTAACACACACAACATTACCTACAACCAGAGGTAACCACATCTACTGATAACACATTCAACCAACATATTCTTCCCACAGGTAGAATATCCAAATTTTAGCATAACAAAGTTACATACACCACCATGAAGGAACATGCAGATATCCTCACAATAGTTAGAACACCTGACACTAAGTTAAGGTACATGACTCCCTAGCTGCACATGACATCCTAGCTCAACAGTAGTTGCAAGTCATGCTAGGAAAACCCACAGCAGCTGTGTTTTTGTTTTGTTCTTCTTTTACCTATCCTTTTCCTTCCCCTCTTTCTTTAGTAGGTGAAACACCTAAACACCCTGCAAGGGTCAAAGGTCTGATATTAGGATTGACTCACCACACCTAATATCCGCAAGCCACTCTAAACTGAATGGAAGCCAGAGAGCTCCACGCACGATAGGTCAATTCATTTTACCACAAATGATGTCACCAGAAACTTAAAGGTGAACATTCTTAAGTTGACAATTTAGAAGAAACAAACAAATTTTATCACAAAATTTGATCGAAGAGTCAACGTACTAAACTAAATTAGAACAACAATTTCCAAAATTGAACTAAAACTATTCAGTTTACCAAACTATATTGACTAATTGAATATAACCGCCTGTACCCGAATAACCTGATGCCCTGCACCAGTACAGTAACTGTCATGGAGATGTTGTCTTGTTGTGTGCTATGTTTGTGTCTGCTTCTTCTGCCTCTGTTTTTCCAGCGCTCGACGATGTCTTCAGCCAAACACCTCGCCGATCGAAGGGGGGTATGTAGGATCAGAATGAGTCAGACAAAGTTAAGATTCGATCCGAACATTGAAACATGAGGAGCCGAAATTCCAGAGAGGATCCCAAGGCTGCAACAGGATGTTCGTCATAAATCAGATTCCTAGCTCCAGCCCTCTGAAGAAAGCAAACCAAAAGCCTCTTTCACAGAACAGCTTGCAACATTCAAACAAAAGAACACTTATTGATAATTCCAATTCAGGAAGGAGACGATCATATTTGGAGCAAGTAATCAGGACTGATGGTCAAAGATATGGCTGTCACTTGAAAATCTGTGATCAAAATCACGAGCTAGAGACTTCATTGGGTGGGTCATCCCAGCTCTCCACATAGAAGACAGACGGAGACTGAAATTCCTTAAGAGACCTTTTAACCTCTCTAGTCTTCACAGAGAACATGTCCTTATGTTCACAGAACGGTACAGAAACTGCCTTTTCACATATAGATGCACCACAATCATCTTAAAAGGACTTATCATGTTTATGCATAACCCCATATCATGTATGTAACCCACACGATTAACCATCATGTTTTAATCACATATTATGTATGTATTTTAATAACTAGGGAATAGTTTAAGAGTTCATATCCTTGTGTGGTATGTATGAGTTTGAAAAATCATGCTTTAAATGTTTCTTCCAATCAATTCTTTGTCAAATGTACCATAGTCTTGTTAGAGAAATCATGTCCAAAATTGTACTCTGTAAGAGCGGGAAAATTTGGACCATATGACTGATAAGATAACATGTTAGATTTATGAATGGGGAGGAGAAACATACAACACCACGAGCCAAGATAATTTCTAATTGGTCAAGACGTCCAGATAGGACGGTCTAGAAGCCGAGTTTAAATACTCAGGACACCATCAAACTCTCTCTTCTTCTTAGCTCTCTTGGCTCTCTTCCTCTGCTTCTCAGATCTCTTCTCTTTTGCCACCGCGTTTCGACGCTGCTCTTTGAGCGTGCTCTGGCCTACATGCCAGCTGCCAACACAATGAGAAGTAAAACCACCTAGTCTCGTTACATTCTTTTATTCTTTTACTTTAATTTCTTGTCTTTCCGTGAGAGTTTCATTAAGTTAAGTTTGCCGCAAAGTCCAGCTCCGACTGCACCCGCCCAAACTTCAACCAGACCAACTCCGCATCAAGAGCCAACGCCCAAGACTTTACTACGAAAGACCACTGAACTCAGCCAATCAGCAACCTCAGGAAACCCCTTTCTCCAAAGAGGACAAGGACACAAGGGAATCCCTTAAGGCAACACAAGCAAGTACAACCTCCAGACTTTTGCTGAGTCGGTGCAGTTTAATATAAATTTTAGCCTCATTGAGAAACTCAATGCGAGGGTCAAATGATTGATGGTTCAGGTCTATAGGCAATTGAACATATTGCTGTAAACTTGGGATTTCACATTTTCATTCTGTAAACTCATCCTTTCCTCTCTTTCTGCAACGTGTGAATGTGTGAATGCGTGTGTTCATGTGTTAGATTAGATTAGTTTACATGTCTTAGGTTTATATAAATAAAGTCTTATTTATATTGAAAAGAGAAGTATCTTGTGTTTTGTGCTTACAAGTTAATGTCTTAATCTGCCGATCTTGTTACTGTGCTTATTAATAGTGTGTTCACTATATTTTGGATTTTAATATCCAGTGCAGAGTTGATGTTATACGGCTCGTTCAGTGACTCGATGCCGATTCAGTGATCCGCCGTGAAACAGTGATTCTGTTCAAATTCCCTATAAAATCATAAATGATTTCCTTTGAGCTAAATTGACTTGTTTCCCTTATATATATTACTTATATATTTACAAATTTCTACACATTCTTGATTTTATCAAATGTTATGTGAATCCTAATTTTGAGTTTACTTATAGAAATGTAATTTTTGGCTTTCATGAATGTGAAAAAAAAGGTGATACTTATTTCATAAACCTTATTTTCCTGTTAGCTAAATATCATATTCATAAATGTCAATTTTCTAAATGCAAACCTCTTTTTTAAGATTCAAACTTGAAATTAAAATGTATTTTGAATCTATTGAGTTCTCTGCGAACTTAAAAGCAATAAGAAGAATGGCTTTGTTAAAGGACTTGGCACTTCCTCTGGACTGAAAGACTGAAATGACCCTGGACTGTTGTTGTATTGTTATGATTTGACAATGATAACAATTGTTATTGTTTTTTTTTTCAAGCATTCAATAAAAAAAAAATTAAAAAAAATAAATAAATAAAAATTATGGGGCTGTCATGTGATGAATGAACGACTCAAACCTGAAGACTCGTGAGATGAACTAATCAATTCTCTTTCCGGCTCAGACTGCATTGGTTAAGTATATGGGGCTGTCACATGATGAACGAACGACTCAAACCCGAAGACTCGAAACAGGTGAACTAATTCCAGTACAGAACCCATAGGATGTTCCCGAGTCACATTAAAGATTCGTTCAAAATGAACGAATCATTCAAGAACGACCCATCACTACATGGTTCATTTGCTTTTACTGTGACACTTTTAACAAAGCATCAGCTCCAGAATATTTTAAAAGGCACTGTTTCTTTATTTTTTAAAAAAGGAAACATGAACAGTTCAAAATAAGAAAAGCCTACAAAGCATCTGCTACAAAAAAGTGATACAAGTCAGAAGACTTACATTAAGAAATGAGGAATATACATGCTTATAAATTAGTGTGGATTCATGTGCTTATAGTTTGTGAAGCAAACAAACATCACAGAGGCTACATGGCGTTGCTATACTGAACCTTATATTAGGACTGAACTGCTTTGCGATAGTGGTGTGCGATAGGCTATGTATTGCTATGCTAATGACACACAGCTCTATGTTTTATTTCAAGCAGTTGATCTCACAGTAGCTACACAAATCTCAGACGGCCTGATAGACATTTCGGCATGAAAACCCTTCATTCTCAACTCAATCTAGTGAGAGCTAGAAGCTAAAGGCCCACCTTAAGATAAAATGTGCTATTCACTGCACCTAAATGTATAATTGCAGAAAAAATATATGCGTTGTTTTGAACATTAATGGAGCAACAGATTTTGTGTGAGAATAAATCATTCAAGTTGTTTATTTTGTTTAAAAATCTTATAAATGTTTGAGGTGGCAAGGGGGGCCTTTTACCCCACACACGGGGGAAAAGGCCCACCAGCATGGGGTAAAAGGCACAGGGTGTTGATACAAATACTTCAGTTAAAATAATGTTTTTTAAATAATGTCTGTTAATACTTGTTCAAAACAATCACTTTAGCAAAGTTTGTACTGTTTTCTGCTTATTTTGAACAATAAAATTATTTTTTGTTCAATAAATATACTGTCATTAAAATGTTAATCTAAAAAAATATATTTTAAGATACAGAAACAAAATCATTTTAATAAGTAAAGATCCTGAAAGTATTGAAGGAGATCCAATAATAATTGAACATATATTTACAGTAATAACAACAACAAATGATATTTTATTATATGGTATGATTAATATCATGTTTTTAAATATGATGGTTTCATTCTAAACATGGTGATTATCTCTAATATGGACGCACAACGTAATATATGATATTTACCATCTGAATCTAACCATGTCATGTCAACAAATGGAAAAGTCAGCCATCTATTAATTATCATGTTAATTACTGTGCGCCTTTAGTCCCAACAGCAGCGGCGCTTTTTACCCCAAATACCATACTTTTAGATATTCTTTCGTTATTTAAAAACTGTTGCTTTAATTATCTTAAACAAAACTGAAAATCATAAAGAAGACCATTGTCTCAAAATATATGCATTAATTTTAGCACTTCTCATTTTCTACTTAAATCTACAACATTTAAAAAAAAAAAAAACATAAAATATTAGATCAAGTAAGCACAGAATCAACTTTGCACTGCTGCGCGTGATCGCATCAAAAATCAGACAAATATACACGTGCATCTTGAAAAGGGAATGTTTTTGTGCCATCTAGTGGTTTAGATGAAAATAATATCACAGGCGCCTTTTACCCCGGGGCGCCTTTAGCCCCGTTGTACCCAACTGTAATTACCGTTTTAACAATATGTGAGCTGACATTGTCGAGTATGACACTCAGTTTGGAAAAATGTATCAAAAACATGCCTTGAGAGTCCACACATTCACTATGTGATGAAGCATGAAGGGGCAAATATACCCCTTAAATGGAAAAATTCAATTATGTTACTAGTGTGAACCAACCATCAAACAAAATATGAAGAATATGAGCCAACTCTCCACGACAGGCCTAAACCAGGTACCAGAACAAAAATACACTCAGCAAATATTGTCTAATTATTGTTATTAACAAAATCCCAGAAAATAGAGAGAACTTTTTTTAATCAATATCGCACACCCCTAATTATTATAGTAAAGCAGAACAAAAAATAAATAACTTTTACTTCTATGATAACAAATATTGAAAAGCAACTGAAATAGCAGTAATGTAAGATAAGCGTTCCAAAACTTTATGAACAAATAGTTTAGTTCAGTCAGTGTGTTATCAGGCCACATTCCTACTCATACTACTGCTTCAGTCAGCCACAAACAGCCACAAATTCTATAATATCTTTATAGATAATATAGAATAATCTGTGTTATTCACGTTTCTGCGTGCTTCTGTTGGTGAGAAATGTGTTGTATTGTCGCAGAAGGCACCGGAAGCGCACCAGGAAAAAAAGACTCACTTTTTGCCAAACATGCTCTCTCCAAATCATAAGCGCACCTGGCCAGCGGCTCTTATCTTTAACAACTCTGTGCTGCTTAGATGCTGCAGGTCCTATTACATGTCCCTCTAGCTCGCCGGCCATTCAGAGGTGTGATATTTGACTGCAGTCACGCCATCTGTGCTTTTTTTTTTTTTTTTTAATAGTGGGTCGGATCGTTTATCAAACTGAAACCACAGGCAATTAATCGATAATAACAGCCTGATTAAAAAACACCTTGTAGGCACTTCTTGTTTAATGGTATTTATATATAGACATATTTTAAAAATTCATCATTTTTTTTAATAATTGCATACCAAAGTCAAGACAAATGCTATTTATTAACTCATTGTATCACATATTTTAAAACTTCATAAAAATATAAAATCAAATCGTTTTCTGCAAACTCCACCAGATTCTGTTCTGATCCACCAGATCGTGTTCTGCATCTCTCCAAGAACCACTGAGGTGATTTTCATGTTGTTTTACTGTATCATTTTTTAATAATTGCATACCAAAATCATGACAAATGCTATTTACATTGCTATATAGACATTTTAAAAAATCATAAAAAGATCAAATCAAATTGCTTTCGACAAACTCCACCAGATTCTTCTTCTTCATCTCCCCAAGTAACACTGAGGTGATTTTCATGTTACTTTACAGTTATTTTATCATTTTTTAATAATTGCATACCAAAATCATGAGAAATGCTATTTACGTTGTTAAAAAATAGCACTGATCATGAGTTTGCAGAAAACAATTTGATTTTATCCTTTTATTATTTTTTTAAAATGTCTATACAGCAATGTAAATAGCATTTGTCTTGAATTCGGTATGCAGTTATTAAAAAATGATACAGTAAAACAACATGAAATTCACCTCAGTGGTTCTTGGGGAGATGCAGAACAAGAATCTGGTGGAGTTTGCAGAAAACAATTTGATTTTATATTTTTATGAATTTTTAAAATGTCTATACAGAAATGTAAATAGCATTTATCTTGAATTTGGTATGCAATTATTAAAAAAATGATACAGTAAAAAAACATGAAAATCAATTCAGTGGTCCTTGGGTAGATGCAGAACAAGAATCTGGTGGAGTTTGCAGAAAACAAATTAATTTTATATTTTTATGAATTTTTAAAATATGTCTATACAGTTATGTAAATAACATTTGTCTTGACTTTGGTATGCAATTATTTAAAAAATGATACAGTAAAACAACATGAAAATCACCTCAGTGGTTCTTGGGGAGATGCAGAACATGAATCTGGTGGAGTTTGCAGAAAACAATTTGATTTTACATTTTTATGATTTTTTAAAATATGTCTATACAGCAATGTAAATAGCATTTGTCTTGACTGGTATGCAATTATTAAAAAATGATACAGTAAAATGACATGAAAATCACCTCAGTGGTACTTGGGGAGATGTAGAACAAGAATCTGGTGGAGTTTGCAGAAAACAATTTGATTTGATATTTTTATGAATTTTTAAAATGTCTATACAGAAATGTAAATAGCATTTATCTTGAATTTGGTATGCAATTATTAAAAAAATGATACAGTAAAAAAACATGAAAATCAATTCAGTGGTCCTTGGGGAGATGCAGAACAAGAATCTGGTGGAGTTTGCAGAAAACAAATTAATTTTATATTTTTATGAATTTTTAAAATATGTCTATACAGTTATGTAAATAACATTTGTCTTGACTTTGGTATGCAATTATTTAAAAAATGATACAGTAAAACAACATGAAAATCACCTCAGTGGTTCTTGGGGAGATGCAGAACATGAATCTGGTGGAGTTTGCAGAAAACAATTTGATTTTACATTTTTATGATTTTTTAAAATATGTCTATACAGCAATGTAAATAGCATTTGTCTTGACTGGTATGCAATTATTAAAAAATGATACAGTAAAACAACATGAAAATCACCTCCGTGGTTCTTGGGGAGATGCAGAACAAGAATCTGGTGGAGTTTGCAGAAAACAATTTGATTTTATATTTTTATGAAGTTTTAAAATGTCTATACTGCAATGTAAATAGCATTTGTCTTGACTTTGGTATGCAATTATTAAAAAATGATAAATTAAAATGACATGAAAATCACCTCAGTGGTACTTGGGGAGATGTAGAACAAGAATCTGGTGGAGTTTGCAGAAAACAATTTGATTTGATATTTTTATGAATTTTTAAAATATGTCTATACAGCAATGTAAATAGCATTTGTCTTGACTGGTATGCAATTATTAAAAAATGATACAGTAAAACAACATGAAAATCACCTCAGTGGTTCTTGGAGAGATGCAGAACAAGAATCTGGTGGAGTTTGCAGAAAACAAATTGATTTTATATTTTTATGAAGTTTTAAAATGTCTATACAGCAATGTAAATAGCATTTGTCTTGACTTTGGTATGTAATTATTAAAAAATGATACAGTAAAATGACATGAAAATCACCTCAGTCCTACTTGGGGAGATGTAGAACAAGAATCTGGTGGAGTTTACAGAAAACAATTTGATTTGATATTTTTATGAATTTTTAAAATGTCTATACAGCAATGTAAATAGCATTTGTCTTGAATTTGGTATGTAATTATTAAAAAAATGATACAGTAAAACAACATGACAATCACCTCAGTGGTTCTTGGGGAGATACAGAACAAGAATCTGGTGGAGTTTGCAGAAAACAATTTGATTTGATATTTTTATGAATTTTTAAAATATGTCTATACAGAAATGTAAATAGCATTTATCTTGACATTGGTATGCAATTATTAAAAAAAATGATACAGTAAAACAACATGAAAATCAGCTCAGTCGTTCTTGGAGAGATGCAGAACAAGAATCTGGTGGAGTTTGCAGAAAACAATTTGATTTTTTATTTTTATGATGTTTTAAAATGTCTATACAGCAATGCATTTGTCTTGACTTTGGTATGCAATTATTAAAAAATGATACAGTAAAATGACATGAAAATCACATCAGTGGTACTTGGGGAGATGCAGAACAAGAATCTGGTGAAGTTTGCAGAAAACAATTTGATTTGATATTTTTATGAATTTTTAAAATATGTCTATACAGCAATGTAAATAGCATTTGTCTTGAGTTTGGTATGCAATTATTAAAAAAATGATACAGTAAAACAACATGAAAATCAACTCAGTGGATCTTGGGGAGATGCAGAACATGAATCTGGTGAAGTTTGAAGAAAATAATTTGATTTTATATTTTTATGAAGTTTTAAAATATGTCTATACAGCAATGTAAATAGCATTCGTCTTGATTTTGGTATGCAATTATTTAAAAATTATACAGTAAAACAACATGAAAATCACCTCAGTGGTTCTTGGGGAGATGCAGAACAAGAATCTGGTGGAGTTTGCAGAAAATTAGATTTTATATTTTTATGAATTTTTAAAATATATCTATATATAAATACCATTAAACAAGAAGTGCCTACAAGGTGTTTTTTAATCAGCCTGTTAATATTGATTAATTGACTGTGGTTTCAGTTTGATAAGCGATCCGACCCACTCTTAAAAGAAAAAAAAAATTATTTGCAAAGGTTTGGAAGCTTTATGGCTATCTCTACCACGCAACGCCATGTAGACGCGCAAACAAATTTTCGGAGCAGATGGGCTTAAGGCTAGAAGGGATACGTATGGCGCTACTGGGCATGTGCACATCAATACAGTAATTTTTGTCACACTGTACAACAATAATTACAATTTTTTTCATTCTTGTAAGGGGTAGGTTTAGACTGATAGGTAGAAAATTAATTTCATTGTTCGTTTCCGGTCGGAGCTGTATTCCTTCTAGCCACAACCCGCAGATGGCGTGACTGCAGTGATATTTGACACCTCTGGGTCAACAGAGAGGAGGGTGAGAGAGAGGATCCGGTTCAGCGCTGCAGCTGTGTTGCGCTTGGGATTTGTAGGTCTTTGGACTGTTTTGAAGGTGAGAATGGTACGCTGAAAGGCTAATGCATCGGCAGCTCGGATAAGATGAATCTTTGGATATAATAATAAAAGTTATAGATAATGAAGAACGTTCAGCGGCGCCGTGGAGAGGAGAGAATATGAGCGCTTTTGCTCCGTTTTTGATAGAACCTATTTTGAAACGTGAAAGCACAGCTAACAATCCGATAAACTGTTTTTTGACAGAAAAGTATAGTACAGGATGCATTTCAGTAAATATACATGGATTATTACAATGCAGTGTGGATGAACAGTTATTTGTTTGTTTCACGTTCTGAAGATCAGATATCAGCAACAGGCAGCTGCAGCAGAACGGAGGAGCTGTCATCTTTGTCTCCAGGAGGCAGACAGGTGAGGCAGGCCTCAGGTGATGAGGTGAGGATTTGTTCCTAACAGTATACCAATACAGAATGCACATAAATGGAATGATATAAAGTTGGAGGATGTGGATTCTATTTTAGATTGTAATAGACCAGGTAGATTTTATAATTTACGCAGTCTTGTGTCTCCTGAAAGAATAAAACTGATTGTATAAAACTCAAAATGTGATATTTGGACTAATTTGTTTATTCCATTTTGTATATTACTACTTAGACAAACATAAAAATGAAACATAATTCAATCAATAATCAAGAAAAGTGCTTATGCCACATAGTAAAATAGGATTCTGGGGGTAGTGTGTTTTATAAAGCCTGTTTTTGCAAAGGAAACTGAAAATGACACATGTAGATGCAAAAAATGACAATTTTACTCACTTCACTTATAATGCAATAACTCCTGTTTAGAAGCTGTTATTTGAAAGATTCCTTTTTTTCTAGTACGTTTTAGCATCTAGTGGCATCAAACAATGTAAAGACTTAAAAAAAACAAATCTGAAAAAAAAAATCAAAAAGCGCGATTCATACGAATATGAATATAGTAATAAATCTGGTAAATTTTTAGCAAGTCAACTCCAATATAATAGAGAAAAATCAATTATAACTACTATTAATGATTCGTTGGGCAAGGGTAAACAATCCCCAGGAGAAATAAATGAGATTTTTAAAAAACTGTTATCATGAATTATATTCCTCTGTAAATGATACAAAATTAACTGATATCCAATTATTTTTAAATAAATTAAATTTCCCAAGTCTAACAAAAGAACAAGCTGATTATTTAGACATGCCATTGACTTTGTCAGAGTTGCATAGGGCACTGATGAAAATTCCAAATAACAAAGCTCCAGGACCAGACGGGTTTCCTGCAGAGTTTTTAAAACATTTTTGGGATATATTGGCTCCATTGTTTAACAGAATGATTGGAGAAATAAAGACAAAAGGTAAGATTTCATCTCACATGAATATGGGTTTAATAATATTATTATTGAAACCTGATAAAGACCCAAATTTGCCTTCTAGCTATCGTCCATTATCCTTAATAAATACTGATATTAAGATAATTTCTAAAGCTCTTGCATTTCGTCTGGATTCAGTAATTTCTTCAATCATTCATAAAGATCAAACTGGATTTATTAAAGGGGACCTATTATGCCCCTTTTTACAAGATGTAAAATAAGTCTCTGATGTCCCCAGAGCGTACATGTGAAGTTTTAGCTCAATATACCCCACAGATAAATTTTTATAACTTGTTAAAATTGCCACTTTTAGGGTATGAGCCCAAACACGCTGATTTTGAGTATGTTGCTTTAAATGTGACTGAGCAGTTGCTGCCGGAGAAGAGGGCGGAGCTTCAATAAACATTCCCCTATTAGTACAAACCTGTTACCTTTACAGAAAACATGCTCTGTTTCAAAGTCAGTCATCTGATTATACTGTGCATAATAAATTCACGTTTATGAATTACACAGACGGGGAGCACAGCGGGATAAAAATAACAACATAGCTGGTCTCATGCTATCACAAACTTTATAAGTCCCACTTCTGATTATGAGCTCGACAACTTCAAGCGATCGACTCCCATTGGTTTCATATGCAACTTTTAACTACCACATTCCTATTCACGATCATTCTGGCAGCACTTGAAGGCAGCATCAGTGAAAACAGGCAGAGACAATGATAGCTTTAGCAATTAGCCTTACAGAGCGCCAAGAAGCTCTTTCAGAAAGGTAAGTTGGAAAACAAACGCGTGATACTTGCTTTGTTTGGAGCTGACGTTCGCGCATGAAGCACTTTTTCCCCTCGGTGACGTGAACAGAGGGAGAATCTGAAACAGATCATTTGGAGAGACTGTCCATGATTTATTGATTTTATTAAAAAAAATGAGTTGGTGGATTTTTAACATTATAGGCTGGTTGTTTTCACACACTGCGGCCACACAACTGTGTTCAAACACCTTATAAAAGTGATTTTTGCATAATAGGTCCCCTTAAAGGTCGTCATTCCTCAAGCAATTTAAGAAGACTTTTTAATATAATTGATGTATCTCAACGTAATCAAATACAGGCAATGATAATGTCCCTAGACACTGAAAAATCTTTCGACAAAGTTAATTGGACATTTCTATTTGCGGTTTTGGAAAAATGTGGTTTTGGAGATTCGTTTATACATTGGATAAAGACTATTTATAACGAACCTATGGCATCAGTAATAACAAATGGAATGTTGTCACGTAGTTTTTTATTACAAAGAGGTACTAGACAAGGATGTCCTTTATCTCCTTTGTTGTTTGCTATTTTTATTGAGCCATTGGCAGTGGCAGTTCGCCAAAATGTAAATATACAAGGCATATCTATAGGAAATATGGAACATAAAATAAATTTGTATGCAGATGATGTATTGTTGTATATTCAAGATCCATTTAACTCCTTAATGGAACTTTTTAAGACTATATCTTCATATTCACAGATTTCTGATTACACTATAAATTGGAAAAAATCAACAATACTTCCAGTTACAGTAAATTTGTGGAATTCAGCACCCCAACCCTTATTCTCATTGACTGTTACAGATAATATCAAATATTTGGGTGTAATTATTCCTTCAAATATTTTAGAAATTGCTCAGTTAAATTATTCTCCGGTATTAACGAAAATTAGTAATTAGTAATAATAGGGCGAATAGCAACTGTCAAAATGAAAATCCTCCCTAAGATTAATTATTTATTTTCAATGATCCCATTTGAGCCTTCTTTTAAATGGTTCCAATCATTAAACTCAATTATATCTGGTTTTTATTGGAAAAATAAGAAATTTAGAATTAGTTTGTCCACTTTAAAAAAAAAATTAAAAATAAATAAATAAATAAATCACAGGGGGGCTTAGATGCTCCAATTTTTAATGGATTATTTGGCAAATCAGTTACAATTTCTTAATAAGTGGATACATAATGATTCAGATAATAAGACCTGGATGGATTTAGAACAATACGTTAGTAAGGATATTAAATTAAGTGATTACCTTTTATTGGAACATCAATTAAAAAACATAATTGTTTCTAAAATAAATTAATGTCTTCAACTCTTAAAACTTGGTGGAAAATTAAAAATATAACTAATTCGTCAATGGACCGATGTGCATACTGTCCAATCTGGTATAATCCTGATTTTTATTTTAACAAGAAACCTCTTTTTTTTTCAGTAAATGGAATCAATGTGGCATAACTCATCTTTATCGTTTATTTTGTGATAAGTTTATTTCCATTTTTAAAGATTTAACAGCTAATTATGCTATTTCTAAAGGAGAATTTATTCGGTATTTACATATTAAGGAAGTAATCAGAAGTATACTAAGGATAATACGCTTCAACCTTCTGCATTTGTTACTCCGATCAGAACACTTGCACCATCAAAAAGAATGGTATCTAAATTATATAAATTATTATTAAGTATAGATAATTTGATGTATCTACCCATTGGAAAATGGGACTTGGATATATCCTTTTCCCATGATTTTAATACATGGACACAGATTTGTAAAAATATTTTTTTCTTTGATTGATAATTCTAATTTACAACTTGTTCAATTTAAGATTCTGCACAGAGTACATATTACACAACACAGAAAGTATAAAATGGGTTTCACCAATTCATCCATATGTGTTCTATGTAATCTTGAATAAACACTTACCTCCACTCCTTATGGTATTGCACTCCTGTTCAGAATTTTTGGTTGGTGGTTACAGAGAAATTGCACATTACTTGATATAGAAATACCAGTTTCTCCATCGCTTTGTTTATTAGGATTAGGTTTGGAGATAGATGTTGCATCACATTATGTAAAATTGGTTTACATTCCCGTGATTCTAGCAAAAAAAAAAAAAAAAGCTATTCTCCAACATTGGAAAACTAAGCAATCATTAAATATTAACCATTGGTTGAATTTATTACTAGAGCACATTGTAATGGAAGAGATTTTATATAATCCTGCCCTCAGCAGATTTTTCTAACTACCCAATATCATCTTCACACACACACACACACACACACACTCTCTCACACAATGATCACTCCTCTAATCCAAAGAAATTAATAAAAGGTGACCACAATTCCAAATAAGATCTAATACTCTTCCTAGCTACAGCAGCCATTTGTTCCATTACCATGTGCTCTAGTAATAAAGAGTAATAAATAAAAAAAGGATATATAAATATCCTTTAATCTATGTAACTTCTGAACTATTATGTGAATTGCAAAACTGGCATCATGTGTTTTATGTGTCTGTATGTTATTGTATGTTTTTTTGTTTTTTAATTGTGCAGTGATGATAAATGTATTTAAATAAAAACAAAAAAAGTGCCTATGTTTTTTTTTTTGTTGTTGTTTTTTTGTGTTTATTGTAATATTTGAAACGTGTAATGTTTTATTATTATTTTTATTTTTTTATTATGCAAGTAAAGAATGTGACAATGTTTACTTGTGTCAAATACAGAATCCCATGGACCAAACATATAACATAAAAGTAAGAAACATAGGCTAAGTAAAGAAAGTGACAATATTTACATGTGCCAAATATAGAATCACTTGGACAAACAAACATATATACTGACAGCCAACATTACAAGTCCATTCTGATTAGCTCCTGTATTTGCATTCATGTGTCTGTGAGTGTGTGTGTGTGTGTGTGTGTGTGTGTGTGTGTGTGTGTGTGTGCGCGTGTGCGTGTGTGTGTGTGTGTGTCATTGTGTCTAGGGGTGGGGGAGGAAGAATTCAAATGAAATAGTATCTTAACAGATTAATAACATATATAAGTAGTATAACTTTAAAAAAGAAGAAAAAAAAGACAAATGTTATTAGCAACAATATTAATAATAACCATAATTATAATAATAATAAATTCAGTGAGACTGGGAAAGGGTGGAGGACAATGAAGAGGGCAAGTAATAATAATAATAATAATAATAATAATAATAATAATAGTATTAATTTATAAATTAATAAATATTTAATAATTACTGGGGTTGCCTCTGATCCCGGCGTGGCTACAACATACCGTGACTTTAATCCCCAGCCCATGTCACGCCACAGCAGTAGTGCTAGGGAAAGATGCTGTAATTTATAAAGAATTACACTCATATTTTGTAGTTCAAATGGTTTTCTTTAAAATTAAACCTTTTTTTTTTTTTCCATTTCCTCCATTGTATGTGTGTAGGGTAAACATTTGAATTTGAGCATGTCAAATTTAGGCAAAAATACCAAAAAACGCCCCTGAGCTTAAGGGGTTAAAAAAATTAGATGTTATACAGATTGACATCCATGTCTATTTTTAAAGTCAATATAAAATCAAAAAGTACCTTATTTAATTTCTTAGCTATTCCAAAGATAAACAAAGCAATTTATTTAACAGCCATTTGTTTTTTTTGTTTTTTTATAATCCAATTAATTCCTGATGTATGAAATCAAGTTCTTCTCTACACATTTTTCTCGTTGAATATCCAGCTTCACTCAGAAGTCAAAAGAGTTGTGATGCTGGTTCATGTTGACTTTAACAGCTGTGAGATGCCAAAAGGAGTCTCTCTCAAAACATGACTTTTACAGTAAGTAATCATGTTCAGTCTGAACTGAGATACTGAGAGAATCCAGGATGAAGCTGAAGTTTTCTCACCATCACGACAGATTAAGATCAGATCGCAGTTTATTGCTCTTCAACAGATGCAGCTGTTAAACACACAAAACAATCAAGCATTTACTTCAACAGCTAGGTATGTTTTTTTCTCTCTCTATGTTAACTGACTTTTTTTTTTTTTTTTTTTTTTTTTAGTTTTATGAACTATCTACCATCTTTTAACTATATTTAAACAATTTTGACTAGAAAAGACAAAAAAAAAAAAAATCATGTCTTTTGTTAGTGAGAAAAGATGTGTATTTATAGAGTAAAAGATAAACATCAGTGAGACAGATTCAGTTGAACTGATTTGTATTACAGCAATTTTCACAATACATGCTGTTTCAAAGCAGCTTTAGTGAGCACCTTTAAAAATGATAACAAGCTACACAGTATTAATGATAACTAGATAAAAAAGTTCATCAAGACAAACTTTAGGTTTGAGAAAGCCTAGCCTGAAAGTTTAAAGCAGTTGTAAAAGCTTGAAGTTTGAAAATATAGATAGATTAGATAGATGCTGATAGCATGATTAGCATGTTGTTAGCATAATTAGTATTTAGTTGGCACATTGCTAATCATTTTTCTAACATGATTAGCATGTTATTAGCATATTGTTAGCATGATTTAACACATTGCTACCATGTTTTAGCACATTGATATGATGATTAGCATGTTGCTAACATAGATAGATAGACAGACAGACAGACAGACAGACAGACAGATAGATAGATAGATAGATAGATAGATAGATAGATAGATAGATAGATAGATAGAAGGGAAGCTTGATTTAGTCTCAAAGGATTCTAGATGGATAGATGGATAGATGCAATGTAAGTCTATGGGATTTTTATGATTTGTAATCTTCATTTTTATGAAAACTATAAGTCAGATCAGTCTGAAAAGATAAAGCACACTAAGTGAGATCAGTCTGAAGATCTGGGCTGAGTTTGGTGGATCTAGCTTGAAAACTCCAGGAGGAGTAACGTTCAGAAATTTAGTCTAAGAAGAAGAAGTAAATAGATTATCAGTAAGTTAGCTTTCTCATGACGACCAATTTAGTGTTGAACTGAACATAATGAATATCATGTAATAAATCAGACAGACATTCACCTCTCGTCCTGCAGCATTTGAAAATCAGCACGACTGTCACTAGCAGATATGGAGAAACTGCCAGAACAGAAGTGAGTGTGTGGAGGACAGAGATCTGAGATCCTGAACGAGACGCTGAAGAAGAGACACACAAACACTTTATCAAGCACCACATCTGAACGAGAACATGAGAAGAAATAAATCAGCTCAGTTTCATTGACTCTCACCTGTGACTGAGATCCAGCTCTTGGGTGACTCTCCTCTCTCTGGGTGTTTGCAGGAGTAGAAACCCTCGTGTGTCTTTGAGACAGTAGAGATGATCATCTCTGTAGTTTGACTCTGAATGAGTGATTCATCTTTATAGAAATCAGCTCTGAGGTTTGGTGAAGTTGAATATTGATATAAACAGTGTAGAGTCAGAGTTTCTCCTTCAGTCACAGGATGAACAGGACTCTCCAGAATCACACCAGCTACACAAACAGAGCAAACATCAACTGACAAATAATAAGATTATAGAAAGAATGTATCAACAATGTGGAGACAACAATAACAACAACAACACCTTTTATTTAGAGGTGCCTTTCAAAACATTCAAGGACAACTTGATATCAATCATAAATTACAAGACAGTAATACAATCAAAGCAATATCTATTCAACATTAAGATATCCATAAATTTAAATTAATCAGGAAAAGCTCATTTAAAAAAAGATGAGTTTTAAGACATTATTTTTTAATAACAAACATCAAAGTTGAGCAATGGTTTAATAGTCAAAGGTTTAATAGTCAAAGGTTTAATAATCTAGCAGATTCGTTGTCTTTTAGGAATTAGATTGTGTGGGTGATTGAATTGAGAAATGAGGGCTTTGTGAAATGAATAAATACAGAAACACAGACTCACGGTGTACAGTGATATTAACAGGATGATATTTCTCTCCAGATTCAGACTCACACCAGTACACTCCAGTGTCATCTGTGTAGGTGGATTTGATTGTACATGTAGATCCTGATTGTGATCCCCACACTGATGATGAACAATCTTCCAGCCACCATCTGTCTGTGTATCTGTCTGTGTATTGTCTCACTGTCCATCCAGCAGAGTTACTCTGGTCCTCACAGCTCAGAGAGAGAGAGACAGATGTGAAGTGTTGAGTTCTGTTGGGTCTGACGATCAGAGAGACTGGAGGAGAAACACCTGAGAAGACAATTACAGCTACAGTTTAGAAATCAAGTCAAGACAGTTTTATTGATGAAACACTTTACACAACTTACATTGTTTCAAAGCAGCTTTTCAGAAAAATAAAGTTCTAATATCTGAAAATCCATAAGTCATCACTATTTCTATTTAAAACTTCATAAACAAAACAAAATTACACCTTAATATATTTGTCATTATGCCATCAGTAAGCAAACCAATACCAGCTATGACAACCAACAAAAATCTCCATAAGGTGTTAAGGGAAGGGAAGTGGTGTGTGGCCAAGTACTCGGAATGTGTGCTCTGCATTTAACCCATCCAAGTGCACACACACAGTAGTGAACATGCACCTGGAGCAGTGGGCAGCCAATACTGCGGCGCACGGGGAGCAGTTGGGGGTTCGGTGCCTTGCTCAAGGGTCTCACCTCAGTCGTGGTATTGAGGGTGCAATCACCTACAATCCCTGCCGGACCTGAGACTCGAACCCACAACCTTTGGGTTACAAGTCTGACTCTCTATCCATTAGACCACAACTGCCCTTACTGCTTACTTTTGGAGAAAAAACTCTGGGAGAAACCAGACTCAACTCAGTGTCAGTTCTTCTTTGCCTGTACAGTGTGAACCTAGTAGTGTTTATAGTTAGTTGAGTTTGTTGTATATTAATTTACTAAGATATAATTAGTAGGCAGATATTAATCAAACTGTAAAATGATTGATAAAGTGTTTTATCAGCACATCAGTGAGCAGCAGACAGCCCACCCAGATGCTTTTCTCATCTCAGCTGGGGATTTCAACCACGCAGACTTAAAGAGTGTGTTCCCAAAAATACAACAGCACGTAGACTTTCCAACACGAGGAAACAACACTCTGGACTTTGTTTACACCACCCAGAGAGGAGCTTACAAGGCCCTTCCCCTCCCCCATCTTGGCACCTCAGACCACATCACTGTCGTGCTAATGCCTGCATACAGACCGGTCGTTAAAGTCACCAAACCAGTTCACAAACAGATACAAGTGTGGCCGGATGGGTCGTCAGAGGCACTTCAAGACTGTTTTGACACCACTGACTGGAATATGTTTAAGCAGGCTGCCACATATAATAACACCACAGACCTCCAAGAGTACTCAGAGACTGTCACTGCCTACATCACCAAATGCATTGATGATGTAACGGTCACAAAGACCATCACTGTCCGGGCCAACCAGAAGCCGTGGATGACAGGGGAGGTCTACAGACTCCTGAAGGCTCGGAACGCTGCCTTCAGAGCTGGAGATGAGGTGGGCCTGAGGACAGCTAGGGCCAATCTATCCCACGGCATCAGAGAGGCTAAGAGACAGTACTCCAGGAGGGTAGCCCATCGCTTCAGCGACAGCGGGGACACTCGGAGCCTGTGGCAGGGGATTCAGACCATTACGGACTATAAGCCCCCACCGCGCACCTGTGACAGCACCATCCCCCTGCTGAACGAGCTGAACGCCTTCTTCGCTCGCTTTGAGGCACAAAACAGCACCACTGCAGAGAAGACCCCACCTCCTCCCGGCGACCAGGTGATGACGCTGTCCCCGGACAGCGTGAGGAGATCCCTCAGCAGGATCAATGCACGCAAAGCTCCGGGTCCTGACAACATTCCTGGTCGTGTACTGAGAGACTGTGCAGCGGAACTCACTGATGTCTTCACAGACATTTTCAACATCTCGCTGAGTCAGGCTGTTGTCCCAACATGCTTCAAGGCTACCACCATTATTCCAGTCCCGAAGAAGCCATCTCCATCCTGCTTCAATGACTACCGTCCAGTCACACTTACTCCTATCCTCATGAAGTGCTTTGAACGGCTAGTCATGCATCATATCAAGTCTGCCCTCCCCCCCTCCCTCGACCCCTTCCAGTTTGCATATCGGTCCAACCGCTCGACCGATGATGCCATCGCCACTGCCCTCCACTCAGCACTCACACATCTGGACAAAAAAGACTCGTACGTCAGAATGCTGTTCATAGACTTCAGTTCAGCATTCAACACAATCATCCCTCAACAGCTCATTCACAAACTGGTCCAGCTGGGGCTCAACACCTCGCTGTGCAACTGGCTGTTGGACTTCCTGACTGGGAGACCTCAGGCAGTACGGGTCGGCAGTAACACATCCAGCACCATCACACTTAACACAGGGGCCCCTCAAGGATGTGTGCTGAGCCCCCTCCTCTTCACTCTGCTGACCCATGACTGCACACCGTCACACAGCTCCAACCTCTTCATTAAGTTTGCGGACGACACAACTGTGGTGGGTCTCATTAGTAACAGAGATGAGACAAACTACAGGTGCGAGGTGAGCCGCCTGGCCGGGTGGTGCAGTGACAACAATCTCTCTCTGAATGTGGAGAAGACGAAGGAGATTGTTGTTGACTTCAGGAGAGTGCACACTCAGCATGCTCCTCTGACCATAAACGGTGCGACCGTGGAAAGAGTGAGCAGCACCAAGTTCCTGGGTGTGCACATCACAGAAGACCTCTCCTGGACTGACAACACCGCAGCACTGGCCAAGAAAGCACAACAGCGTCTCTACTTCCTCCGCAAACTGAGGAGAGCCAGAGCCCCGGCCCACATCATGTGCACCTTCTACAGAGGCACCATCGAGAGCATCCTTACTAGCTGCATCACTGTGTGGTATGGCGCCTGCAATGCGTCCTGCCGCAAGACACTCCAACGCATAGTGAGAGCAGCTGAGAGGATTGTTGGTGTCTCTCTCCCCTCCCTCCAGGACATCTACAACACCCGTCTCACCCGCAAAGCCCTCTGCATTGCGGGTGATCCCACCCACCCAACACACAGCTTCTTCAGTCTGCTGCCATCAGGGAGGAGACTGCGGAGTCTCCAGGCCAGGACCAGTAGACTGAAGGACAGCTTCATTCATCAGGCTGTCAGGAAGCTGAACTCCCTCCCGACCTTGCCCCCCCTCCACTCTTTTGCCCCACGCACCACTGAACTCTGACCCCCCCCCCCCCTTACACACTGTGACCACCGCACCAGTCACTTAGTGCACCACTGGACTGCCCACTACCTCAGTCAGTATTGAACTGACCCCACTCAACTACCTCTTCTGTCACTTTAAACAGCCTGATAAGCTATTTTTGCACTACACTCTTTATATCTGCACAGTTTTCGTTTTGTTAAGCTCTTTTTGCACTACACTCATATCTGCACAGTTTTGTTTAGTTTTATTTAACCGATTTGCATTTCATCTGCCATGTGCCTTATGCCACTTAATCTAACTCTTTTCTACAATGTCCTTATTTGTATATCTGTATAGTTTGTTTTTATATTTTAAACTGTATTTATTTGCATTCTACGTTTACTGTTAGTGTTTTATTGTTAACTGTATGCACCATGGGTCTGAGAGTCACGCAATTTCAATTCTCTGTATGTATGTGCTGTACATGTGGCAGAATTGACAATAAAGCAGACTTTGACTTTGACTTTTGACTTTGACTTTATATGGTTCATCCTATAAAATGTGTTGATGTGCACATTGATGGACTGTTCTGGTTGTTGGTAAAGTGCCTAGAATCAAGGTATGGTCAATTACATAGAAATTCAAAAAAAAACAAACAAAAAAAAAACTATTTATTAAATAGGTCAGATGATACATTACACCTATTTGATTATGTTCCCTGAAGTCCACTTATGTAAGTAACACCTTTGAGCCACAATAGTTATATTTTAGTTTTTCATGACAATTTTCCACCATTAGAATTAAATGTTTTCCATGTTTGCCGCTAACCCAGGAATCAAGGTTTTTCTGGTTAGTTTGGTCTATTTAGGCTCTGCTAGTAGATGCAATAACTACACCTGACAGCAGAAGCATCTTTCTCCATTCACACCATTAAAAAGTAGCCATATATATTATGAAAGGATAAAATTTCAAGACACATTAAGCTCTAAAAAGATCAAAGAAAATTTCAGTGTCTCACTCATTCTGTGGTTCAGTTTGAACTCACCAGTGACCCATATTAACTGTGCGTTGCTGTACCATGTGTTATAGGCTGGTTTTCCTCTCTCTGCTCTGCACACATAAACTCCTGTGTGATTTAGAGCAGCAGAACTGACAGTGTAGTTTCCTCCAGCTCCTCTGCTGCTGTCTGAGAGCAGATCATAACGATTGCTGTAGTCTGTGTAAAGTGAAAATGTGTAGTTACCTCAAGACATGAGCAGACATTTTTACACAAGTCTTATAAATTACCTCTGTTGGTATAATCAGAGTATTCAGATTGATCAAATATTTTTAATCTCTATAATATTTTTTTGAAACCAGTTTATTCAGATGTTGCTACATGAAGCACATTATCTTTTACCTGATGAGACAGTTACAGTGAACCAGCTGAATGTCCAGCCTGTAGAGGAGCTTTCAACCTCACAGATCAGAGTCACTGGATCTCCTTCAGTCAACCACGTCTGTGGAGAAACACTTAAAACTGCTCTGGGATCTGAAGGTTAGAAATCACTCATTAATAACATGTTAAACTTGTGTGTGTGTGTATGTGAAGAGATGATCAAACTCACCTGATACTGTCAGTGTAACTTCATCACTGCGGTGTGATGTTCGTGATCCTCCTGTCTCTGCTCCATAACAGGAGTATTCACCTGCGTCAGACTCAGTAACAGGACTGAATGTGTGTTCCTGTAGTTCACTGAAAGCATAGACTGAACTGTCTTTATACCAGCTGTACTGCCAGCTAGTGACTCCTTCAGTATATATGTCACATCTGAGAGTGACTGTGTCTCCTCTGAATACATGTTGAGCAGGTTTGATGGTCACTGTGGGTTTTGGTCTTTCTGTACAATGACAACAATTCACAATGAAAATAATGTGCTGCTTTTACTGTATGAACACAGTTACTTGACTGTAAAACACACACTAAATCAGATGAAACTGAAGTGTTGTTCTCTATAGCTGTTATAGTCATTTATAAAAGATCTGTCAATATACAATCATTGGGAAACATGAGGTGTAAAAGTTTTCCAACAGAAGATTTAGTCTCTCACTGTTTTGATTTTGATTTCACAGTGAATATTAGAAATATATCTGCTAACCAATGTTCCCTCAATTGTTTTTTTTTTTTTTTTTTTCTTCTTGCAGAGCAAAACTTTTCTCTATTGGGCAGACAAAAAAGTGTGTAACCTTTAACTTTAATGCGCTATTTACTGTAGGGTGGATTAGTGTAATGTGGGACACCTAAGCTTCAGTGCATTTATCTCTTCATTTACAACATTAAAGTGAGCATGCTTGGTGTTGAATTCAAGCAGGGGTGTCAAGTTACTGAAATCACTTGACTTTCTGGAAATTATGTCAGAAATGTGGCTATGAAAATCATCAAACAGGAAGTACCTCTTGTAAAGTTCACTAAAATGACAGTGACATAGGATTTAGACAAAATTAATGTTAAGGATATAAATCTGTTATAAATAAATCAATGTTCTAAATTGTTATCAAATTATATTTGTGATGTATTTGTACATCAAAATTTGCAAAAATATTGTTAAAATGTGTTAAGAATATTTTCTATTTGAAGCAATCTTTGTCGTCCCACTTTAGAAAAGGATGTTTTCAAAAGTGGGACAGCATGTTTTGACTAATGTGGGACAGTCAAATATACTATGTTATTCAATTGTTAAAATGTGCATTAAGAAAGTTAAACATCATACATGTGTTTTTGTTAATTTTTGAGCTTATAATGCAGAAATTGTATTTGTTTTAAGATCTAGATTCAAAATTTAGAGACTAGAGGACAATGGGATCCTGGACCGTGATGAGTCCATGACTGGCCAGGACTGCTTATTTCTGTTATGAAGTGTTTTTACCATTACAATTTGCTTAACAAAAGCTTTTGAAAAAAGAAGTTTAATTTTAGAAGTTTATAGAAGTTTAATAACAGTTTTAAAGGCATTCCATGTTCCAAATGTTTCATATTTTTTAAAAAAATTATGAAATTATTTTGCTATCTTTAAGTTCAATTTTACATTTTTGACTTTATTACATGGTTGTTATTATTACTGTTGCTGCCAGAAATCTGACATTTTTAAAATAAGTTATTTTAAATAATATAAGATTTCTGTTATATAATTGTATTTAACATTCCATTTATGAACATATAGGTTACAAATTTTTTTAGACTTGTGAAGACAGCAAACACACTGTAGACCTACTAAATTAATTAAGCAAACATGGGTATGCACATTTAACCATGAGTGTAAAGTTTACTTTGTAAAAATTTTGACAATTTATAACCCAAAACATAGCGTCCCAGATTTGAGCATGAGCTATCCCACATTAGAAAATCCACAAATTCTTAAAGATTTGGCACAAGGAGCACTTATAGATGAGACATTTCCCCTTTAATTACAGTATCTGAAAAATTTCTTCTGATTTAGATAGGGAACATCTTGGGGATTTCATAATGATATAACATTTTGATATATTGTTTTGGCTTCATTTGAAAATATGATGCACAAGTCAAAATTTAAAAAAGTGTCCCACATTACCCTAATCCACCCTATATTTGATTTGATCCTTGATATAACTAAAGGATGTACATTTTATGTTACCTAAGAAAACATTTTTACAGTATAATACACTGCCGGTCAAAAGTTTGGGATCAGTAAAGTTTTTTAAAGAAGTTTCATGCTCATAATAGGGTTGGGTACTGAAACCCGGTACCAATATGGCAATATGTACTAGAACCGAATCAGAACGCAGATTTCAGTGCTTCATTTCGGTGCCATGCCTGAGTGATCGATTGAAATATTTGTCCTCTGGTTCTCCGAAATGGAGACCAAATGCTGTCATCTTCTTCAAGACTGGATTAAAGCTCTTTCTCTTGGTAGTTGTGGCTGGACTAAAGTCGGGAAAAAATAGTAGTGTGACATTGTCCTGCGAATATTTCACTGGATATGCCTGCCACTGTCACTGAAGACTTATTCTGCAGCGCTACAAAGCAGCGGGAAGGCAATGGCTACCGTCTCCATCCTCTCAGCTCAATGACGGAAAATTAACGAGGAGGTTTGTGGTGATCCTAACTGCCCTGAAGAGGACAATAACAAGGTGGCCATGGACACTTGTTAATTTCTTTTTGGAATTTTGCTCCTGTCCTGTATGCTCATCCGCTGACTGGTAAATAATAATGATTTATTTTCTTTATTTTTTTTATTATTATATTATTAATATTATTTTTCGGGCTAATGGAGAGCAGGTTCAATCACTACGCTTTTGGCTCAGTGGGCCTTTTGGGGACATGTCTTGTGTTGAAGTGGACTGGTCACGCATCAACATTTGTTTCTGAATCTTGGCATTGCGAGGACACAATGCATGTTCTGAATATTTTATCATTGAATGTGAATGGCCTAAATTATCCTATTAAGCATACCCAGATATTAGAATATTTGCACCGTAAATCGATTTCCTGTGCCCTGATACAAGAGTCTCATTTAAAACAATGCGATGTGGCACGTTTTCAAAACAAGTATTACAAACTGGCAGCCTTCTCTTGTGCTTGTAATAAAACTAAGGGGGTGCTTATCTTAGTCGATAGGAAGTTACATTTAATTATTGAACATACCGGGAATGATGATGAAGGCAGATATGTTTTTATATGCTGTAAAATACATAATGACAGGTTAGCACTGGTCTACAATTACTGCCCAAATGAGGCAGACAGTGCATTATTCACAAATATTTCCAATATATTACTTGAGCAGATTGATTGCCCTTTAGTGATGGGTGGTGATTTTAATGCTATTTTAAATTCTTCACTGGATAAGTCTCACCCTGATACTACAGCTAACCCATGCTCTAAGTTACTGAATAAATTTATCACTGAACTTAATGTAGGCTAATCGATCTTTGGAGAATCCAGAATACTACATCTAAAGACACTTTTTTTTTTTCTAATAGACATAAAACTTTCCCTAGGATAGATTACATATTTCTCAGCCCATCTCTAATTTCATCTAACTCTTTCATCTCTATATTACCAATTTTATTGTCTGATCACTGCAGTATTATGTAATGTTCACCTTTCCAACATTAAGACCAATGCCCCTAGATGGCGTCTTAACACATCATTACTAAATAATCAGACATTCATTAATTCGCTAAAAGATCATATAAAGAAGTTTCTCGAAACGAATATATCTTGTGATGTAGACCCTCAAATATTGTGGGAAACGACGAAGTGTGCAATACGAGGATTCTGTATATCTTTTTCCTCTGCTCTTGCCAAAGCAAAAACCCGCCAATTTACACAATTAGAAAATAAGATCCAATTATATGGGATCAGATTCCCGCCTAAAGTATTGCAGTCACGGATAAAAAAATAACAACCGTGAAAAAATTTAAAAACGCAAGTAAAAATATATTGCACAAGATTTAAAAATGAAAGCAAAATTTTCAGAATAGCAAACAATAGTCACGGAGAGGAAAAATAAGCGTAAATCAAAAAATTAATTACGCATTTTTAAAAATAAGCACGAATCAAAACTTTAAACTTTTAAAATCATATTGCGCAAAATTTAAATATTAATGCAAAATTATCTGTCTTGCGCATAAAATCAAATTTTCCTTGGTTATATTTCTCTGTTTTTCTGCTCTCAGACATTTTCTGCTCATATTTTAATTTTTTGTATGCTTATGCTGTTTTTCCCTTCGCTCGTTTCCACATTCTGCGCTTGCTTTCCCAAATGTTGCGGTTAGAGTTTCATGTAAATCAGGGCGGGTTTAAACGTCATCATTGGTCCAGTAGTTCTTGATTGACAGCTCCTCCTCAGCCAATCAGTCGAAGAGGGGCGGTGACGTCACTCCAGTGTGCCTCATTAGCTGCCGATACTCAGTGCTCTGTTCACTTGTACAGGTGAAAATGGATAACTGTCAGCTGGGAATCATCTTTCCATACAGGACACTGTTATATGTGTCTGCATGTCACTGCTGTACGCCTGCCTGGCGATCTGTTAACGTTAAATGAGTAAATTGGTAAATTAATTATGAATGAATGATGTTTTTGCATTGACTTGGCTAGATTTGACTACTGATCAGTGAAAGTGATAGTGTTATAGAAGAGACAGTTACAGAGAACAGGTGGATTTGATATACACAATGATTTATTTGCATATCGTGTATTTAAATAAACACTATGCAACAAGCTACATATATAATTGCATAACACTATAAAATTAACATTTTAAATATATGAAGTTAGAATACAGCAACAATATGAAAGTAAAACACCCAGCAGGTGGCGGCAAGTATCTTTAGAGTAAGACATTAAATCATTCATTCAAATGGCAGATTCATTCAGTGAGGAATAAAGTGAATCATTCAATATGAAAGGCTGCTGTGTGTTGCTTGTAGGACACTGTTCTGCTGTGGCTTTGTTTGGACTCTTCATCAAAATAGAGCAAAATGAGAAAATAGTTACACTATAACTCACTCAAAACTTGTTATATTGATTTTGTACTACAGTTCAATAAAGATTTTCAATGGAGCTGATATTCGGGGAAAACACTCTTACTCCTGTGATATTCCTTAACTGTATATCATTTTATAATCTCAGAGTAACACAAAATGTGATAAATCTTACAAAACCATCAGCCTTATCAATTACATACTGTACATGAAAGAAAAAGCTGCAAAGCTGTTTACAAAAAAACAAAACAAAACAATACATGACAAAAAAATAAGCAAATTATTGCCTACAGACAGTTAACAATTACGAGAAATATACAGCAAACTAAACAATTATGACTGGGATGTATTACTCTTACTCATATTATCCTCTCCTAACAGTATAACCATAAGACTTATTATTAGTCAGGTATGGGCGAACCAGACATATATAAGGGTGACTTCGCGAGGCCGCTGCATATTGTGGCTACTCCCTTTCGCGATGTGGCCATAGCCGAATAAATACAAGTGAATATAACCACGACAGGTCACTAGGATGGCTTATTTAACGTTAACAGATCGCCAGGCAGGCACACAGCGGTGACAGGCGGACACATATAACAGTGTCCTGTATGGAAAGATGTTTCCCAGCTGACACTTATCCATTTTCACCTGTACAAGTGAACAGAGCACTGAGTATCGGCAGCTAATGAGGCGCACTAGAGTGACGTCACCGCCCCTCTTTGACTGATTGGCTGAGGAGGAGCTGTCAATCAAGAACTAGTGGACCAATGATGACGCTTAAACCCGCCCTGATTTACATGAAACTCTAACCGCAACATTTGGGAAAGCAAGCGCAGAACGTGCAAACAGGAGCGAAGGGAAAAACAGCATAAGCATACAAAAAAATTAAAATATGAGCAGAAAATGTCTGAGAGCAGAAAAAACAGAGAAATACAAACACGGAAAACATGATTTTGTGCGCAAGTTAGATAATTTTGCATTAATATTTCAATTTTGTGCAATATGATTTTAAATGTGTTGAAAGTTTTGATTCATGCTAATTAATTTTTAAAAATGCGTTATTTTTTTGATTTACGCTTATTATTTTTCTATCCCTAACCATTGTTTGCTATTCTGAAAATTTTGCTTTCATTTTTAAATCTTGTGCAATATATTTTTACTTGCGTTTTTACATTTTGTTTTCACGCTTGTTATTTTTTTCATCCGTGACTGCAATACTTTAGGCAGGAATTGTATGGCATCATACAAAATAAATGTATGATGCCATACAATTATTACAAAACTTACAAAAACAAAATTTTTCTGATCAACAAGCTACAAGATTGTCCTCCCTGAAAGAGGAATACGACTTACTTTCCCAATCAAAGGCAGAGTTTATTTTACATAGGACGAGGCAAAAATATTATTTTGAATCGGAGAGACCTAGCCACTTATTGGCCCTCAGGCTAAGGGAATGTGAGTCTAAGGCGTACATCAGTCCAATAAAATCTTCGGATGACCAGGTAACCACAAATCCTATGATAATTAACAACTTATTTAAAGGGTTTTCACAAATCTGTACAAAGCCGAAACCGATTTTGATGAGTCATTTTGTAAAGAGTACTTGGATAAATTAGAACTGCCTCGGATCACACAGATGGACAAAGACGCTTTGGAGGCCCCGTTATGTTTGGAGGAGCTCCATGAAGCACTAAAAAGCCTTCAGAAGGGCACCAAGCCTAGATGGCCTCTCTCCAGAATTATATTTAGAAATATGGGATGTGGTAGGGACTCTCATGCTTGATTCATTTAATTTTGCGATTGAGTATGGTACATTTCATTACATTCCAAAAAACATCTTTGCTATCACTGCTTCTTAAAAAGGGTAAAGATTCGTTAGATTGCTCCAATTACAGACCAATATCACTCATCCCATGCGATCTAAAAGTTTATGCTAAAACTCTTGCCTCTCGCATGGAGAAAGTAATTCATAGCTTAATCAAAGAGGACCAAACCAGTTTTATTAGGGGGCATCACGCATCCAATAATATGCGGCGACTGTTTCATGTACTTGATTTTGCAGACTCCCTTTCGAGTCTTGACGCAGAAAAAGCCTTTGACAGGCTAGAGTGGAACTATATGTGGGCAGTTCTGCAAAGTTTTGGTTTCAGTGAATATTACATTTCTATAATTAAGACACTTTACCACTCACCTGAGGCATCAGTCTTAACTGGTAATATTATCTCCTCCCCGTTCCCTTTACAGCGTGGAACGAGGCAGGGGTGTCCACCTTCCCCTTTATTGTTTTGTTTATCCCTTGAACCACTAGCACAAGCCATTAGGAACTCTGATGTTCCACCGATTAAGATTCATGATTATAATCATATTATTTCATTATACGCTGATGACATTATCTTATATTTAGATCATTCTGATACATCTATAACCAGAGTAATTAAGGAATTTGATCACTTTTAGTAGTTTATCGGGGTACAAGATAAACTGGATCAAATCTGCTTTAATGTCAATCAACAATGTTAAATTTAACTCTCCTATCCCCTCATTCATTCCTATTAAAGATTCTTTCATCTTTTTGGGTATTATCATATATAAAGACATTCATAAAATTGCCAGAAACAATTTTAATAACATTTTAGTCAAGATCAAAAGTGATTCTCAAAGATGGAATAATCTTTAAGTCTCTCTTCAAGGCAAAATCTCCACCATCAAAATTAATTTGTTACCTCGGCTTAATTTTCTTTTTTCTATGCTGCTGCTTTCCCCTCTTCCAGGTCATTTTAAGGAGATCAATTCCATACTTTCCCAGTTTATCTGGAATGATAAACAACCCAGAATAAAACTTGTCACATTGCAGCGGCCTATACTTTCAGGAGAATTGGCTGAGCCAAATTTTGAATTATATTATTAGTCGTTCCAACTTAAGGCTCTTCATATTTGGGTTGATCCTCAATCTAAAGGCTCATGGAGAGTAATCAAATCCGACGAGGTTAAACCACATAGGCTCCAAGATATTTTATTAGCTGGCATAGGAAATAAAAATGATAGATATAAATTTGGCCCGGCTGTGGCCAATTCTATTAGGATCTGGAAAAAGGTGGAATGTCTGATGGGAGGACCTTTCAAATTTTGTAACAACACACCCTTATGGCACAACTTTAATTTTTTATGTGGAAATCGTCCATTTGTCCAGCCCTCTTGGTCTACATTGGGCATAAACACATGCGGTATATGATAACCAGGGACTCTGCTCATTTCAAGAACTAAGAACTAAGTTTTGTTTACCAGCATCATCATATTTTGTCTTTTTTCAGTTACGTTCTGCTTTCAAGGCCTATGGAGTTCCCTGGGCATCCCCTATTTCCTCTCATCCTCTGTGGGATTGGATCACACCACCCTCTGGTCGACCACCTGTTTCTTTAATATATAGTAAACTTAATGATCACACTGCAAAGTCTCTTTCTATTAAATCTATCTGGAATAGTGAATTAACAGATTTTGATTTATCGGTTGGCTGTGAGAGGGTGTGGTCTAATCTAATCTTAACTTCTAAAAACTTGGCTCATCGTTTTATCCATTTCAAAGTCATCCATAGAGCATACATAACTCCTTACAAGAGGTTTAAAATTAAACTGCAGTCGAACTATAACTGTCATATCTGTAACAGATACTTTTCTCCACATGCTTTGGGAATGTCCAATTGTTGTCAATCTATGGACTCATGTGAATTCTGTTTTGTCCTTTTTACTACAAATTGATTACGTGTCTAATCCAGGTTTATGTCTTCTCAATGACGATTCTAACTTCTATAAGTTCATTAAAGAAGAGAATGTTGTTTGCTGGTTTTACAGCTGCAAAGAAGGCAATAATACAAAACTGGTTTACTCTGCATATGTGTGCAAAAACATTTTGGATTCATAGCCTCCTTAAAATAGTGACTTGTGAATGTACAACAGCACTAATTAACAAGGCTAAACCTAGTACCATTGATGCATGGACATGTTTTTCTTCCAACATTTTGGACTATATAAAGTGTAGGATATCAGAGAGTGAATCAGACAACTTAAGATTCGATCAGATTGGTGTTAGAACCACCAAAAGAGCCAAATTCCACAAAGAGGCCCAGGATCCCGAGACAACAGGACCAAACTAGCTCCAGCCCTCTAAGAAATGCTTATCAACAAGCCTCTTTCACAGAACAGCTTGCAACATTAAAACAAAAGGAACACTTATTGATAATTCCAATTCAGGAAGGAGATCATCAAATTTGGGGCAAGTAATCAAGACTGATGGTCAAAGAGATGGCCATCACATGCGTTCCACGATAGAAATCATGAGCTTCCTTAGATTTACTTTATTCCCACAAGACAAAGATTGAGACTGAAATTCCTTAGGAGACCTTTTACAGTTACATTTACATTTAGTCATTTTGCAGACGCTTTTATCCAAAGCGACTTACAATTGGGGAATACAAAAGCGATTCATCTTAAAGAGGCAATCAGACATACAAAGTGCTTGTAACACCAAGTCTCAGGCTTTGTTCAAATAAGTACAAGCTAGCAAGTGAAGGAATAAATAAAGAAAAAGTTAAAAATAAAGAGAATGTTCTGGAGAGTGATTTTGAGCCTCTCTGTGATGGTACCACGAGGCGTCGCTCACTAGCAGATCTCAGACTTCTGGAGGGGATGTAGATTCTTAATAGTGAGTGCAAGTAGGCGGGTGCTGAGCCTGTGGTTGTTCTATATGCAAGCATCAGTGTCTTGAACTTGATGCGAGCTGTGACTGGTAGCCAGTGCAAGGAGATAAAGAGAGGTGTAACATGGGCTCTTTTGGGCTCATTGAAGACCAGTCGTGCCGCTGATCTGAATCATTTGTAGAGGTTTGATTGTGTTTGATGGAAGTCCAGCCAGTTTGATGGAAGTCCAGCCAGAAAAGCATTGCAGTAGACCAGCCTAGAAATGAAAAGGGCCTGGACAAGAAGTTGTGCAGCATGCTCTGTCAGAAAGGGCCTGATCTTTCTGATGTTGTGTAGTGCAAACCTGCAAGATCGAGCAGTCTTTGCAATGTGCTCTTTGAAGGTCAGCTGGTCATCAAAGATTACACCAAGATTTCTGACCGAAGTTGATGGGGTAATTGTTGATGAACCTAACTGAATCGTGAAGTCATGCTGTAGAGCTGGAGTGGCAGGGAAGACAAGAAGCTCAGTCTTTGCCAGGTTGAGCTGTAGGTGATGTTCTTTCATCCATGCCGAGATGTCCGCCAGGCAGCCTGAGATCCGTGCAGCTACCGTTGGATCATCTGGTTGAAAAGAGAGATAGAGCTGTGTGCCATCAGCGTAGCAATGGTAGGAGAATCCATGTGCCTGTATGATGGGACCCAGTGATGTAGTGTATGTGGAGAAGAGGAGGGGTCCAAGAACCGATCCCTGAGGAACCCCAGTGACCAGTTGATGTGCTTTGGATACCTCCCCTCCCCAGGCCACTCTGAAAGACCTACCAGTGAGATAGGATTCAAACCAGCGAAGTGGAATCCCAGTGATGCCCAGTGATGAGAGGGTGGACAGGAGGATCTGATGATTGACAGTGTCAAAAGCGGCAGCTAGATCCAACAGAATGAGGACTGATGATTTGGAATCGGCTTTTGCAATTCGCAGGGCTTCAGTGACTGAGAGTAGCACAGTCTCAGTAGAATGGCCACTCCTGAAACCTGACTGTTTAGCGTCCAGTTTGTTGTTTTGTGAAAGAAACAATGAGACCTGGTTGAAGACAACTCATTCGAGTGTTTTCGCTATGAATGGAAGGAGAGAGACAGGTCTGTAGTTTTCTATAAGAGAAGTGTTTAATGTAGGTTTTTTGAGCAGTGGGGTTACCCGAGCCTAACGCAGTGGGGAAGATGCCTGTGAGGAGGGATGTGTTGATGATGTGTGTGAGTGCTGGTAAGAGTGTGGGAGAGATTGCTTGGAGAAGGTGTGAGGGGATTGAGTCAAGAGGACTTGTTGTAGGATGGTTGGAGAGGAGAAGTTTGAATACTTCAGCCTCAGTGAGGGGACAGAAGGAGAAGATGGGAGTTTTAGCAGTGGATGTGGTTGGTTGGGGATCCTGTGTGTGTGGAGGAGAGAACTGATTACTGATCGATCTAGTTTTGTCTGTGAAAAAAGTGGCAAAGTCATCAGCTGTTATAGAAATGGTGGGAGGTGGTGGAGGGGGACAGAGGGGAGAATTAAATGTTCTGAAGAGATTACGCATGTCTGGAGCGCTGTTGATCTTGTTGTGGAAATGTGCGGATTTGGCAGTGTGGACTTCAGCAGAGAAAGATGAGAGTAAAGACTGATACCTACTCAGGTCCGACGGATCATTTGATTTGCGCCATTTTCTCTCTGCCGCTCTGAGTTTAGTCCGATGCTCACGAAGAACATCGGATAACCAGGGGTTAGAAGGGGCATCCCGTGCTGGCCTAGAGGAGAGAGGACAAATGTTGTCTAGACAAGAGGTTAAGGTAGAGCATAAAGTGTCAGTAGCTGCATTCACATCCAGAGAAGAGAAATGGGTAGGTGAGGGAAGAGAGGAGGATACTACAGAGGAAAGATGGGAGGGAGAAAGGGAACGTAGGTTTCGTCTAAAAGTAACCGGTAGGGAGGTTGGTGGTACATGGGTAGCAAAATGTAATGTAAATGTAATGAAGAAATGATTAGAGATATGTAGTGGTTGTACCAGAATGTTATCTGCAGTACAACTGCGTGTGTAAATTAAATCAAGTTGGTTGCCTGATTTGTGCGTGCTAGTAGTGGTAAGGCGTTTGAGATCAAATGAAGCTATGAGTGAATGGAAGTCTGTAGCATAAGGCTTGTCTAGATGAATGTTGAAATCGCCAAAGACTAAGAGTGGAGTGCCATCCTCCACAGAAGAGGACAACAGCCCGTCCAGCTCCTCTAGGAAGGTGGCTAGAATTTGGCCAGGAGGACGGTAAATTACCACAATCTGGAGTTTTATAGGAGCTGATACAGTAATCACATGAGATTCAAATGAGTTGTAATTGCATAGGGGAGAGCGGGTTGAGTATTTCCAATTGTTTGAAATGAGCAGACCAGTGTCCCCACCCCGGCCAACTTGACGTGGGGTGTGAGAGAAAAAGAAATTGTTAGAGAGCAGCTGGGGTTGCTGAGCCTTCTGGAAGAATCCAGGTCTCAGTCAAGCCCAAGATGCTGATCGTGGATTGTAAAGAAAAAGCAGAAATGAAGTCAGCTTTGTTGACAGCTGACTGACAATTCCAGAGACCCACAGAGAAAGAAATAGTTGTAGTGGAAGATGTAGAGATAGGGCGCAGGTTAGCAAGATTGCGTTGCCGTCTGCGTGTGGTGGTAGAGCGTGGTTGAGAGAGAACCGGAATGGTTTGGAAACACATGATAGAGGTGGAAGGAAAGAGAAGGAAAGGAGAGTGTGTGAGGGAAGATAAAAAAATGATACTTAAGTGTGTAGCTTGGTTTCGTTGCTCGGTTAAAGTCGCGCAGGAAAAAGTCGCAGGTCTTTACACTCGTCGGTCTTCACACGAGGAGGCTGAACGCGAGGTCTGAACGCTCACACATCAAATAAATACACAGTCTAAGAGACTAAAGTGGAAAAAAGCTGTGGCCGCCTTCTAATTAGCACAGCCACCAGCCTATAGCAGGGCAGATGGCTCAAATCGAAACTAACACTTCGCGCTTATGAAAGGAGCAAAGCAAATGACACTGGCTCCTTCTTAGCCCAGGGGCAATTATTATCATTACCAGTAAGTGCAATCAAAAATATAAACCACAACAAAAAACAGAATAGAAATAGGTAGGAAACGAAGTATTCCTTCCTAGCAGCAAGTAAATAATTTGAACAACAGATATACGAACAAGTATTAAAACACTTACGCGCTGCCGTCCGTCTCTTCTGGTGACTAATCGACTTCTCCCAGCGAATAGCAGTGGCCAAGCAGTTTAAATAGATTACAATCGCTGTGGCTCCATAAATTATATATTTGAATATATAGTAAAATATAATTTATTCCTGTGAAACAAAGCTGAATTTTCAGCATCATTACTCCAGTCTTCAGAATCACATGATCCTTCAGAAATTATTCTAATATGCTGATTTATTATCAGTGTTGGAAACAGTTGTACTGCTTAATATTTTTTGGAACCTGTCATACTTTTGATAAATAAAAAGTTAAAAAGAAGAGTGTTTATTCAAAATAGAAATTTTGTGTTACAATATACACTATTCAAAGGTTTGGGGTCAGTAATTTTTTTATTTCTTTCTTTTTTTTTAAAGAAACTTTAAAAAAGTTTAAAGAAAGTTAAAGAAACTTTGTTCAGCAAGGATGTGTTAAATGGATACAATTGATAGTAAAGGCTTATTTTGTTAGAAAAGATTTCTATTTTAAATAAATGCTGTTTTTTTAACCTTTTATTCATCAAATAATCAAATAAAAAAGTAACACAGGTTTAAAAAAAATATTAAGCAGCATATTTGATCAGCAACACTGATAAGAAATCAGCATATTAGATCAGCAACACTGATAATAAATCAGCATATCAGAATGATTTCTGAAGGATCATGTGACACTGAAGACTGGAGTAATGATGCTGAGTAATTCAGCTTTGCTTCATAGGAATAATATTATAGGTATTAAAATAGGAAACTAGAATTAGAAATTGCAATATTATTTCACAATATCACAGTTTTTTTTTTCTCTGTATTTTTGAAATAAATACAGCCTTGATGAGCAAGAGACTCCATTAAAAAGCAAGCTCAATTATTTATTAGGTTGATAATATAGGCCTAACATAATATTATATAATATTATATAATATCAAAACAGACTAAAGCATTTAAACTGATAGAATAGAATAGAATAGAATAGAAAACAAACTGAAGCAAAACTTAAACTGAGATCTGTGTAACGTGAACATGTAGGCCTAAATTCTTTAGTTATCTAAACATCGCTATGAAGTACAGTTTGCACAATACACCTGTGTGTGACTGTAAATATCTCGGAGTTTTGTTACCGTTCTGTGCCCATCCTCCGCTCAAGCCACTCTTCTTTAATACATGAGGATGTTTTATTTCACATTTGCGTTGTCTCTCGATTTTAGTTATTTCGTCCGCAACCACTGAAGAATTCAGTTTCTACAGTGACTCATTTGGAGCACATCATTCTCTTTCTATGGAACCTGTAAACCGCATTCACCGGTTCTAACTCTATAGCGATATCAACTCTATAGCGGTTTACCTGTGCTTTTTAGAATTTACCCAATTCTCTTGCTTTTACTACAATTCAATCAAATGGCTTTCACAGCTCATTTTTGCTTGTGCGCGTAGGGGTGGACTTATCCATTAGGCAAAGGTAGGCGACTGCCTTGGGCCCCCAAAAGCCAAGGGCCCCCTAAAATGCTTTTCATATATGAGATGCGCATTAAGCGCGGACACGTGAACGGTTGCTTACGGCGTTTATTACCACGACAGCCGTCTGCATGTCCGAGTTCAACGTGCTTCTTGTGTATCCTGCTTGTAGCAAATTAAAATATTATGCATCTGAAGCTGACTGCCGCACGAGCGCGAGGTCTCTCTTTCCCAGCGCGCGCACACCTTTCTCTCTGCGTCTGCTCTGTTCAGCGAGCTGTTGAAAGGAGCAGCACTTTCAGTTAAACAGATGTTGCTTCTCTAATTTTACATGCAAGTATAGCCGAAATCACAGCACAGCTATTGTCTTTATCTTATGTGTAGCCTATTTGGTTTTATCAGACGACGGCACGATTATAAATCAGGATTTTTGTGCAGATTAAAATCTTGGAAGGGAGAGCTGGTTATGTAGTCTAAGGCCCCGATCACACCAAACGTGTTTTTTAGTTCTGAAAACGCAAGGCGCACTGCACTGCCTTTTTTGGTGACTATTAAAAAAGAGCACTGCGCTGTGTTTTTTTTTAATGTTGCTAGGCAACCACCAAATCAGCTGTCCTGTCAGTCTAATCAAAGGATTATAGCATGAGCGCTCTAAAGTCTTTGTTTTTTTGCTGTTAAGTAAACTGTCATATTAACAAAAACCTTAAAAAATACAGCTCCAGGTAAAACCCGCGACAGACACCACAAGTTTCTTCATCCATCATTGCAGTCTCCGGACTTTCTAAGCAACGGTAAACTTTCGACACCACAACGGAAAGCCCTCCTCTCCATTCATTCGATTGGACAATGGGAAAAAACGCCATGACGTGGGGCGCTTTTCCTCTCTGAGTTGCTTTTTTTGAACTTCAGGCCTCAGAGCGTTCATGCAAAAACGCGAGGCGAGAGGCGCATAAACAGCGTGCAGAACGCTCACTGCCAACAGAAAACAATTCAAAAAAAGGCACCTCTCACTGCAAAAAAAAAATAAAAAAACCTTTCGGTGTGATCGGGGCCTTAATGGGTCGCATTTCAGTCACTATTTCATATTCATCCCGTTGTCTGACAACAGAAACAGTAAAATGTATCAATGAAAACAGTTTTATTGAGAATGTAGCTGCATCAAAATATTAATATAATACTACTAATACTAATAATAAATGTACATTTTGCATGTTCAGAAGAAGTGAGCTGCCCTGTCGTGCGAAAATGTAAACAGGTTTCTGTCAGTAAATTGCTCAGTGCAAAGAAAGAGAAGTAATAGGAACCTGGTATTTATATGTTCTTTTTTTTTTTCCATGTTCTTTGAAAAACATCTGTGACCTATGAAACATGTCTACTCTTCATGCTCTGTGTTAACTATGGTTTCTCTAATAATAAACATATATTGCATAAAGCATCCATTTGTCCATGCCCATGTTGATTAGAGTATTAAAAACTTGTAAAGTATTAATTTAAGGTACATTTAGAACATTAAGTTCGCGAGTTAACTCATAACAATCATGTGATTAATCACGATTAAATATTTTAATCCATTGACAGCCCTAAGTTAAAATTACTAAAATTAAATGTAGGCTTACGCTGGTAAGTCATCAGTGAACTCTCCTCGTCAATATAGGCTATATTTTTAAACCCTTTTCTCATTCTCACTAATTCAAGTTTTTTTTTTTTTATGAATGAACCTCTGAAGGGAACCGATTGTCTTAAGAAAAGTTTTGATGGCATTTTCATTTTACCTGATGAAGTATCATTTATTAGCTGAAAACTCCTTTGTTTACAGCCTTTACCAGGGAAACCGCTACATTTCTGACATTCCAAAAGCACCTCCTACTGGCAGAGAATGAATGTGCATTTTCAATAATCCAGTCTGCAGTTTTTGTTCAGACCAATGTGAAAATTCATCCACAAAAATCCGTTTTAAATAATATAATTTATACTTCTGACTCATCCCTTTTCTTAAAAAAAAATGGTTTAAAGGTTCAGTTGTGAGGTTTATCATTTTATAACTTTTGTTTTTTGTTAAAACTTGTATCTCAGTGGTAAATCAATTGCTATATTGTAGTCTACAACATGAAAGAATAAAAGTGTCTGCTAAATGAATAAATGTAAATGTAAATGAAAGAATCCCATTATAACATGAACAATGTAGAAACATTGAACACAATTATGGGGCACCATTGTGCAGCAGCAAGCATAACGACAAAAAAAGGAACCTCAAGGTTGATCTAGGTAAATGTGTGCAAATGTATTGGGCCCCATTCCTATATTTGCCTGGGGCCCCCAATTCATTAAATCCACCCCTGTGTGAGCGGTACATTATTTCTTGCAGCTTAGAGGGAACATTGCTGCTGACTTATGTTTGTGTGTGTGTGTGTACCTACTTAACCATATTTTGGAGAAAATTTGTACCCAAAAGTGAGCTAAACCTGACAAAATCTCCAAAAACCTCCCTTTGGGGACGTCCTCATTTGTAAAACTGCTATAAAAAAGTAAACAAAGCTTTTATTTATTTTTATTTATTTTTTTTTTAATTGTAAAAATGCAGAAAGTTTCCTGTGAGGGGCAGGTTTAGGTGTAGGGCGATAGACTATAAGGTTTGTACAGTATACAAACTATTACACCTATGGAATGTCTCCATTTAGATAGCTAAGTAAGCGTGTGTGTGTGTGTGTGTGTGTTTCATGTCACACCTCAGAATTGTTACATGAATAATTCAACTTGCATTTATAGTCATGGTAATATGTAAATAATTCCTCAACACTCAGTAGGTTTGTAACAGTTACTGTAGATGTGATGAAAATGTGATGTTACTCGTATGTGATGAAATATATTAATCAAATTGACTCACCTTCAGTATGTCCAGAGTAGATGTTTGAAATCAGGACTAAAACACAAAGAGAAAACTCATTAAAATATGAACAATGAAATATGAACAATGAACTGATAATTAACACATATTAAGATATTGTGTGAAAAAGAAAAGTCGTGACGTATTGTCAAGTACGGTGACCCATACTCGAAATTGGTGCTCTGCATTTAACCCATCCAAGTGCACACACACAGCAGTGAATAGTGAACAAACGTGCCGGAGCAGTGGGCAGCCATTGCTCCAGCGCCCGGGGAGCAATTGGGGGTTCGGTGCCTCGCTCAAGGGCACCTCAGTCATGGTATCGAAGGCAGAGAGAGTGTTGTTCATTCACAATCCCCACCTTCAATTCCTGCCGGTGCGAGAATCGAACCGGCAACCTTCAGGTTACAAGCCCAACTCTCTAACCATTAGGCCACGACTTCCCCACAGTGGGGACTGTATATGTGTCTAGATAAACATGAAAACATCTGACAGGTATTTTAAAGATTTGGTCATAGCAGAGAACTGTTTAGGGAACTTCAAGCCAACAGTTTGATCACAAGCAGAAGAACAAAGACAAACTGTTACTAACTGTCTACTAGTGAGTATTACAACAACAACGACAATAACTGCAAAACAAGCCAACAGAACTGATTCAACACCATTACACATCACAAAACTGACTGACTGAATAAACACACAGATCTACAACACAACCAGCGGTGTAGTCTACGTGATACACAGGTATACGTCGTATACCCACTAGGAAAGGTCAAAGATTTGCATATACTCACTTAAAAAAGTGTGAGGATATGTAACAACATCATTTTGTGACAGACCTTTCACATGTTAATTCACAAATTCACCCCGTCTGTGTTGCGAAGCACCTACTTTTTGATAATCACGCCGTGTTTCTGTTGACGACTATTGCTATTGTGCAACTCTTACACAGCACTGAGTGCACAAGCTTGAAATGAACTAATGTGAATAAGGAGATATGAAACGATTACACTCTTTCAGTGTTTTCATAAGCCTGCCTATGAAGCTGCTGCTGCTTCGGGTGACACTGCAAACAGATGACAGGAACGTTAACATTATAGAAACGACAAAAAATTAGCCAGATAAGGCTGATACTATCCTATACGGTACAGAAAACGAGGCCTATGCTATCGTAACGTTACCTGGTTGGCCTACGTCAAAGTAGCGAATACGTTATCATTAATGTAACTGTAACAGCAGGGGATTGTTGGCATGTAAGAACAATGAGTAGTGATGTTACGTTCAACATGGAAGCTCCGAAGCTTCTATCAAAAGAACAACACATTTCACACTGAAGCCCTGTATCGGAGCTTGATTCGTTTTGCCAAAAGCACATGATCTATGACGTCTGAAGCTTCATTCGCCTGAAAACCAAGTGACTGCTTCAATATCTGTTTCAAACGAAGTGAACCTCAGTGCAATTTGCATTATATTATATTACATTATAATGTGTTAGCATTGTTTTCTTTTTATCGTAATTTATATATTAAGGTCAAATGGATTATGTGTCACGAATTCCTGTTCATGGACTTCCATTAGCTTGCCACCAGAGGTCACTCTTCCATTGTCTTGACTCTCACACTGCACAGACTGTTACACATCACCCTGGACTACATTTCCCATGATCTATTGCACTGATTGCACGAACACAGCTGTACCCAATGAGACACACTTTATAAGCCCTGGACTTCCCCATTATGATTGCCGAGTATTGTTCTGCATTGTAGCATTTGGACCAATCAGACACACATTCGTTCATTAGAATTAACAAGTCAGTTATTCCTTAGATTAACAAACAGTCACAGACCCCTCACCCAACACCAGACTCAGTGCCTATATGTCTGTGAACGAAGTCTAGGCCCCTGGTTGACATGGCAACCAGGAGACTTTTGCCAGGCCAGATGAACTTTACGACCTAATGGCATGTAGATAGCTCTCCCTCTCCCTACCCTTTCCATAGGAAAGGCACATAAGGCACATAAGAATGGACTCTTCTCTAATTAATTCATTGAAAAACCTTTCTTTGAATGAACACACACATCCTCAGGTCATTGTGTATATTGTTACTGTTCTTGTATATTGTCTTTTGTACTGTATCCTGTTTTATGCATGCTTATGATAGATCACTAGTTAATATTACCTCACTTATATCATGTTTGATCTCTATCAATTCGTCTTCGGATGATCTAATTAAGAGTGTATATTATATGTTGCTACCTATGCAACATATAAGTGTTCTAAGAATCTTTAATAGTTTGTATATCAACTTCCAATCCAACCCCATGCAAATTACCATGCTCAGAGACAAAGAGTCGTAAAACCTTCCCTCCAAAGACACTGGAGTCCATTGGCTCTTTGACTCCCCAGAGGTGTGACCTCTATACCAGATAAAGCTCTCACACACAGGTCCGGCCCTCTTCTGCAAAAAGCTCTTCTGCTATCTTCTGATTGCTCCGTGAAGGACTCACGGAGAGCCTGAACCGGTGCGGGCGCGGCCGGTGGGCCCCAACATAGAGCCGTGGGTGATCTCCCCAGCCTGGGAGATGACTCTTGACCACAAAGACCCAGTCGGTGGTTCTGTTAGACCCTAAGAGGATGAGAAAGATGTGAGCTAGAACTCTTCTGGACCATTAAGTTTTTGTGCCAGGCCTCGTGGCCTTGTCTTTCCATTCGACCAAAGATTCTTGGATCTTAGCTGATGTCTCTTAACTCTTCTTCACTTTAACTCCCAATCACCATCGAGTCAGAACATCTTTGGAATTCATCACTCTTCAAACCAGGAAGAACGTGATTGTAAGTCCAAAACCTTGAAACCATCAAGACTTTCATCCGAGACTGCCTTTTGGACACTCGTCAACGATCAAGGCAGTGCAAGTATAGTACATTTAACTAAACGAAACAGAGGTTTAGTATAAGTTATAGACCCCGTTATAAACGGCGCTGATGGTTTTACTCAGGTGGTTAACTGACTCTTTCCATAACTGCATTCTCTGTTTTCTCTAATGGCTTCATCCATCAACTCTCATTTGCCCTTTCCCCATGTATGAGTGATTGTATGTTTGTTTGTTTGTTAGACTAGTTTGTGTTAGTGTTTAGTTAATAAAACTCTTGTGCACAAATTACATTTCTGATTCTGCCTTGCAAATTAATGTCCCTTTACGATTTTGATCCTTACTACATGTTCTAATGTATTAATACTTAGGAAAGTATTTTCTGTGGCCAAGAAAATATCCTTTCTTAGAGTTGATATGAATTTACACTGAATGTTCGCTGGACGGAGAGATCAGTTGATGGCAATTTAATTTTGCTACAGTTATTACTGTCAGCCGATATAAATAATTGTAATTAATCATAATTAATTGTAATTATTTATATACAATTCCCTTTTAAGTTAAATTTGCTACAGCGTTTATCACTCACCTTGTGATAGCTGCCTTACGAAGCCATTACGAGTTTTCATAGTTTAGTCTAGTCTTGTTATTACCTGTTTTCTGATTCCTGCCTGTGTTTCTTGGATCAGCCCTTGTCTCGCCGTTCAGAATCTGTTTGTACCTCGCCTGGACTATTGCTCGAGTTCCTGGTTTACCTCTCTTGTCAAGCCCTCTGGATAATGTTCGCTCGTCGACTGACTCACACTTGTTTTGGTTTACTCTTGTGTCTTGTCTGTGCCATACCTGTTTGCTGGTGTTTCGACCCTGCCTGTGTTATTGACCACGTCTCTGTTGAATAAAGCTTGCTAATGGATTCACACATCTCTCGTTTCGTTTGCCCTGTTACAGAATAGTCGGCCACACAAGGATCCAGCAGCTTTTCAGAGGAACATTGGCCAGCTATGGACAGCACGTATATTATTAGCTCTTAAACAAGGCCCGCGTTTGCTGGAGAACTATATTCAAGAGTATCTAGCCATTGCCTATTACTCTGATTTACCGGACTGTTTGTTGATAGAGTTTTTTTGCGATGACATTAATCAACCACTGAGGTCTAAGCTCAGAAGCGAGGCTCTGCGTTCATCACTTTGCCAGTTTATGGACTATGCTTTGTTGTGTGTTGGCTCTTTATTCACTGTGGGTGTCACGGAGGAGTAACTCGACACTGCGTCGTCTGTGACTGAAATGGCAGCGACAGTGGATTTTGTTCTCAAAATGGCAGCCACAACAAACGCCCCATCATTTCTCAGCTGCCATACCTGAGCCAAGTCAAGTCACAGATGATCGTCATGAGTCCAGTCAAGTCACAGTTGATCTTCACGAGTCAAGTCAAGTCACCGCTGATCTTCATGAGGCCAGTCAAGTCACCGCTGATCATCCAGAGTCTCTTCATGTCTCCGCTGATCGTCCAGATTCTCGTCTCGTCTCGTCTCGTCGCGTCTGTTCATCCAGAGTCCTGTCACGTCCTGTCTCTTGCACCCAGATCTTCAAGGTCAGTCTTTCGGCATCCCAGTCTGGTATCTAGTGTGTGGGATGCACCGCTGGTGTCTGCATACACAGCTGGTATCCCCAAACCCACTCACTCTAACCCTCCTGTTCCTGAACTAATTCCCCTGTCTAAAGCGCTTCCCATGATGGGAATCGCTTTATGTTGCGTTTGGCCTGCGTACACCACCACAGAACTGCCTGAGGTGGCGGCCACTGTGATGTCTCTAGAGGTGGCGGCTGATGCTGCAGAACCTTCCGAGGTAGTGGCACACGCTGCTGTGTTCCCCGAGGCGATGGCGCATGCTGCAGATGCAGCTTCATCTCCTTGCGTGGTGGTGGCACCCAGCAATGATCTTTCAGCCGGTCATGTCAAGGTCAAGGTCAAGGATGTCAAGGATTTCAGTTATTTAAGTCATTGAATATTTCTATATTCAACATTTTATATTTAAAACATTAATCTCAACATGAATTTATGAATTTAATTGCACTCATGCCACCTCTGAGCCTCATTAAATGCCTGTAAATATACATACAAGCCACTTTTGTGTTCTTCTGTGCCACCTCTGCAGTGCAAATTAATTTTGTTAATACTGATTTTATTTGATCGGTAACTTATTCTTCTGATTCCATTGTTTTAATTAGAAATTTTGAAAAAAAGCTTATAAAAACACTTTTGAATTTGACATAAAAGATAACAGACTTCCAATAAAGAGAAAATGCCCCTGTAAATCAGGAGGAGTCCAATATTACTTAGTAATGGGAAGGCTAATTTTGTTTTACTGTGCTCCTAATTTTTTTTTTTTTTAAATTAGCAGCACAAGTGCTCCTAAAAATAAAAGTAAGCGTAGAGCCCTGTTTAGTCAGTGTGGTGGTGCTTATGAGGTGCTGCTCTGGGACGGGTGAGTATGAGGCTGGGTGGGAAAAATCACAGTATACTCACTACAAAAAACTAGACTACACCACTGAACACAACAGAGTGCATTTCTCTTTCACAAACAGCACTAACTGCACACTTCCTCTCTCAAACTCATCCTTCACTCATATATCATGGACTAGAGCTGGATCTGAAAAGACACAAATCTAGGAACACTAAAACACTTGATCAATTACACAATATAATAGCAATTCCACTGAAATACATTTAGAGAAAATAATACTCACAGAGCACAAGAGGAAATTGACTGAGCTCCATACTGACTGAATGATGACAGACGGTTAAAGACACAGACTGTGTTAAAGACTCAAGACTTCCTGGAACCTGCAGTCAGATCTTTAGGAACATTATGACAGATTAAATTCATACACATGTACCTCATGTGTTACAGAAGATCTTTTAATAATGTAACATGTTTTCACAAAATGTCACACTGACTAACACGACCCAGTTTTTTCAACTTCTTACATTTTCAAAACTCTTTTTTTCAAAACTTTACACACAAGAATTCAAGAATCCAAGAATTGCAAAATCCAAGAATTGCAAAATGCCTCACATCTCTTACAAAATGAAGCACTGCATTCAAAATATCACACAAACATCTCAAAAGCAAACATTTGCAAACACCTTTGCCATAATATTAATTCCTGTTAGATTTTTGTGTGTTGACTCATTCCAGAATTGCGGGTACATTTCAAGCTGAGAAAGAAAACAAAAAATATGAATATTTTTTGTTAAACTTTTTTTTAATTTTCCTAGAACACACTTTAAATTTAATATTTTCTATATTTGCTAATCTTAAACTTGTAAGATTTTAAATATTTATTCTGAAAATCAATGTACTAACAGAAAAATCTGTCAACTCTTTTATAGACAAATTGGGTCAAACATATACAGTTAGCAAATGTCCCACAATTTAAAACCCTGTCCTCCTTAGGATAAAATCTGCCTCTTAATCCATTAATTCAACTTTAAATCTAATAATATATAGACTTTTTGTTTTAGAGTAAAAATATCAACACGTTTAACTGAAAAGTTGCCAACGTGGTGTGCATTTTCTCTAAACATAGCTTTAAAAATGAATGAAATTCTTTAAAATTTCATGTAGAAGTAGTACTATTTAGGTTAATTAGCTTCTGATCAATTTGTTAACAATAAAACACATATAATTATCATTTTTAAAGCAAAACTTTAAACAAACAGAGTTGACATTGATGGTAACAGAGTTGACATAAAATACAGAGTTGACCACCTGTAGTTAAAAGACCAAAAACAGCAACATTTTCTGCCAGATTCTGAAACTGAAACCATTTTAAATGTAACAACTATTTAATTTGATCAAATACATGTGAATTACAGATCTTTCATGTAATTGAAAATTAACTGCATGTGTCTCATGCATTACAGATCTGGAATATAAAACGACATAGCTGCTCCTCACCCTGGGCATGCAAATCAGTTATTGGCAATCTCTGGCCATATGTCTTTATTTAGTATTTAAATGTGCACTATGCAAGTTTTTTTTTATAGATATCATAAAAGACAGAGCTCTTGATTCAAGGAATAGCAGTTTGCAAGAATTTTAGATTTACTTTGAAGCCATATGCTTACATTAACATTTATAAACATCAGAGCAAAACAAACTTGTATTTTGAGTAGTGGTGCTTTTTTCCTTTTGTGCCGTCTATATTGGTCTATTTTCTGCCTTCCTTACAGGGTCAGCATGTTGCTGTGCCCTCTGTTGCCCTTGCCTTTCTGCTGCTGAAAGTTTAATTTACCTGTAATTCAATTTCTTTAGCCTGTAATGATATAAAACAAATGTATCATTTACAGTAAAATGACCCAGAATCCAAAACAAACATAATAATAATGCAAAATACTTAAATGTGATTGGGAACATTTGACTCTGTTACTCAGTCAGCTCTGTTATCATTAAACTTTTAAAACCACTAACAGAGTTGACCATAACAGAGTTGACAATTTCCACAATTTTGTGCTTTAGCTCAAGATGCTAACCCGCAAACCAGATACCACATGACATGTCTAAAACAGAATTTTATGGATTTACATCATATTATTGTTCTTAAAAAGTGAATGAGAGATTCACTGCAAAATCACAATGACAGATTTGACAAATAATTAATCTACTATTGGTGTATCCTAAACATTTTGTAAAAAAAAATAATGAGAATAAAGTATAAGACATACATCAGTGCCTTCCAAAGATTCCTACCAAAGGAAGTGACATCACTTGGTGCAAGTCACATGTTTTTTCTATGAATGCTTTAAAGATTGTTATGCCTTTTTATGACCGAGGTAACAGAGTTGACCAGAACGTAGGGACAGACACATTTTTTTTTTTTGAATGAAATTACAAATATTACAAAAATTAGATATTTTATGAAATTGTTTATGTAACTTAATAGAGTAATATGAAAATTAGACTTAATTATTTCATGATAATTCAAGCTGAATGTATGGAGGGCAAAGACAGTCAATAATAGGTGTAGTGGCAGTCTTTCAGTTATTATTTTCAAGACAAAATGTCCCTTAATATTCATTGTTTTGGTGATAGCTTAATATAATTTGTGTTATTATTCAAATTCAGTGAAGTTTTTGTTTTTGAAAAATAACAGAAGGTTTACCTGGGAGACGCAAAATGTACCCCCAATTGTAAAATTAACCTGTTACATAGAGAATTGTGTGTTGTGTTTTGCAAAAAGTGTTTTATGAAATTGAAAACTGAGTCAAAGGTCGAGAATTAGTGTATGGTTTTGCAGATTTGGTGTGTGGTTCTGGTGTTTGTCAGGTTTCAGAAATTGTGTGGCAAGTAAAGATTTTGTGTGTAAGCAGTTGAAAAAAAAACAAAAAACTGTAAATTGAACAGGATTTATTTGCTCTTATAAAAAGCTGTATTCTGGTGTGCTGAATGAACAAGGGAAATGGAGCAATATTTTGATGGCTCTTTATTGTAATGGTGGTATTAGCTGTGTTTATAATGATGTATTTATGTCACAATAAAGTGTACAACTGCTGCTCCTCACTCAATGGTTAGTGCGGTGGAGCAGAAAGAGAACAAACCAAACCACAGTTATGAGCTCACATCTATCCAGGGGCGGATATTTTACAAACAGTTTTTAGTGTGGCAAGGGGGTAGCATGAGGATTGTGAAGGGTGGCAACACCAAAGCAAACAAGCATTTAATCACCTACAGTATACTTAATCTATAGTATATCAATGACATCTATACTACAAATACAGCAACAAGCACCAATCATCAGGTTCCAAGCACCAATGGCCTGTGTGCATGATTAGCAATCTAACTGAAATTAATTTCATAACACGTTTTTTACAGGACAACTTGAATCTTCACTGAGAGTTAGGGTTTGATGAAACAGGTTACATCAACACACAGTTGACAAAAAAAGGAACTGACTTTCAAAAGAAACCACTCCCTCCTACTGTTTAAATGAGAAGTCAGAAATGTCCCTCTAAACATGTTTATTCTCATAAGATATGTGATCATAATATGTGGTGTAAGTGTGGACTTATTCAACATTTGGTAACACTTTAGAATACTGTTCCAACATTAATTAATAACTACACAAGAAGACATGAGTAACGCAATATTAGCACTCTAGTAACTACTAGTAACTAACAAGAAACTCTGATTAATGAATTAGTAAGTGATAGTGCTTAGTCGAATGTGGTAGTTCACTATTAGCTTATCAATAACTATTATTTTTTTCATACCTCCCCAAGAAATACTAAGAAATACTGTATACAGGTTCATAATTAATATGAATAATACATAATGTATAATTACTTCTAAAGTAAAGGTCATGGTAACCCACTAGTAATGACTGAAGTTTTATGGAATTCCTCAGAAGGAATTACTAATTGTTTGGATCAGTATTCTAAAGTGAAGATCGTGATCACTCCCTAGTAATTACTGAAGTCATTGTAAATTTTTTTAGGTTTTTAGTAAGGTTTTGGTTGGTAATCCATTTTGCTCGATTTGGTAACACTTAAATCATTACTAGTGGGTTACCGTGATCTTCACTTTAGAATACTGATCCAAATAACTAGTAATTTCTTCAGAAGGATGTAGTAACACATGAGTCATGAGTCACAGGATATATATATACATATATATATATATATATATATATATATATATATATATATATATATATATATATATATATATATATATATAAATAGTAGTTATTGATTAGCTAATAGTGAACTACCAGTTTCAACTGAGCGTGATTACTTACTAAATCATTAATCAGAGTTTCTTTTTAGGTAATAGTAGTTACTACAGTGTTAATAGTGCATTAGTCACTTGTTCCTGTGTAGTTATTCATTAATGTATTCTATAGAATGTAACAGTATTCTAAAGTGTTTCCCAACATTTATATTTAGACAAATTGCATGTCATAGGATGTCAATGAATGTGAAAATGTCATTTGCAGCTCCAAACTTTATCTGAAGCATTTATCTCAAAGCTCTTTAATATTTTATCATTTATTTCTATTATTATGTAAAATAATGTTTGTAGTTTAAGTGTTTGTTTTATTATTCATACCACAATAGTAAATAACTGTCTTATAGAAATTTTATAATATATGTTATATTGAAAAAAGAAAAAAAAAAGAAAGTCTCTTCATTTTAAATGGATAGCAATTTATTTAACCATGTCTGGCAACTTAAATTAATTCTCTAAAAATAAAATAAATATTTAATGATCTGCATTTCACAGATTTCACTGTACACTAATTATATAAAACTACACTGTCAGTACACCATACTTATACGAATGAACTAAACCTATGCATACAAAGAGATGGCAACTAATAGAAAAATAAATTAAAAGATTCCTTATCCTGTGCCCCTCTAGTGGACAACATTGAACACTGAACATCTATCTCTTTGAATGGTGAAGCATTAAATTATCCAAAACTGTTCAGCAAGCTTATGATTAAATTTCATATTTGAAATCACCAATGAAATCTGACAACAACTGCCTCATAAATGTTGTTTCTTTTGCTCAGATAGCATTAAAAAAAAGCTTATTTTTTTCAGACTAGACCAGTCAGTGCGCATGCACAGTCCTGAACACACATCTCAGAACGCTGACTGTAGGTGCGTTCCATTCGACCGTAAGTGGACTTCACAGGGTATTCTGCCATCTTAAATGAGATTAAAATCCAAAGGGAATGAACCTGTTCAGTTTGAAGGGTACTGTGAATGGCTTAGGGAATAAGGGAATATCAATACATCACTTCACAGGAAGTGGAGAGGGATAATCACCCAACTGTCATTACGCACCACATCAGCAGAGCCGTTAAAAGAGTTTTTTTTAAAGGCTCTGCAATGGAGGTGTTGCAATAAATGTTGTTATTATTATATAAACTAGAGTATTTATGAATGGTAATGGTGATGAATTATATATTTTCATATTGTATTGTATGAATAGATGAAACTAAGTAAAACCGGTGAGAAAAAGCTGAGGCTCTATCATTTTTTTATTTTATTTTATTTACCTCAGGAGAGTTAATGTGGTTGCGTGTGGGAAAGAAAGTGCTCGAGATGAGACCACCACAATTTGTTAGTAGTCTAAACATTAATTTTGACTATATTTACTAGACACATAATATTATATGTATTTTATCTGTATTTAAATTTTAAAGTAAAATAAATTATAATGTTTATTTTTATGTTATATCATAATCTACGTGACCCCATCATTGCCTTTCTTTGAGGACGTTCCAGGGCGTTCCAAATCAGCCAAGTCACTTCAACAGATATACCGTGCTTATTTTTTATAAATCGTTAAAATATTTGTTTCTGGGATGCTGTGAGCACAGAGACTGTAGTGTACACTGTCAGTTTTTAAATGTTTAGCTTAAATGTGTAATATGAATAAATAGTGCTCATAAAGGCTGTTGAGATGGTATTCTCAGGTGAAACGAGTAGAGGCTTGGCCCTGGAAACAGCATTCCTTGCGTCATGACTTAACAAACGGATAGCAACTGGGACTTCTAACAGCAGCTGCAGTGACACTGTGACTTTACCGATTGGCTCTTTTATTCAGAAGGTGGGGTTGCCTTCGATAGAGCGGCCAAGTTGAGCGTTGCATTTTTCCCTATTCAAAACTATACGAGTGACAAGTCTTGGGTATTCTATAGTCTTTGGTCTTATTTCAGAAATATTATGTGCTAACTCTAGAATCATATCTTGGTATCTGTTTTGTAATCATGGTATATAATTTTAGTTAAAATAAGTTATTGTTTACAAATAAACGCTTGGTGACGGCACCTCTGGGATCTTCAGGCCGAATAGCACTTTGTGCGGATCAGCACAGAGTTGGGATTTTATGAGCAAATTATGATCAGATGAGATTGCAAACTTAAACTGGACCAATCAGCTGTGAGCAAGGTAACATATCTGATGCAGTGAAGCCACTTTCCAAAATCTCTCACTCCAAATTAAAGCAGAATTTTAGAGACAAAATTGCCTGACTTTTGCAGGTACTTATTTATTATATTTATATTATATTAATTATAACTGTTTCTAATATATAATATTCATATAATTGCTATATGAAGTGGCAATTCATTTTAAGTTTTGCATTTAAATTCAATTAAATATTGATACATATAGACAAGCTTTAATATATCCGATCTTTAAAATGACTAACCTTATATGTTTTCCTTCTGAGCTCTGTGTGAAACTATATAAATAAAGTCAGTTGATTCATAGTCATATATTGTCTTTCTGCTGCCTTCTCAAGCTTTTGCTACAGCAGAAGTGTTTATTCCTGCCTTGTAAATGCATTTAAATAGATTTTTAATAACGACATTTCTTAAGCTTCAGCAGAAAAGTGAATCCAACTGATGCTTTGCTGATGCTCTCCACATTTCATGTGACTGGCTATTTGTCACACTTTCAGGTGCACACGCTCCAGAGTTAATCACAAACTCTGGATCAAACTCTGAGTAGACAAAGAATGTTTATATCGAGCTTTGTGAGCCCACTGATCCTGATATAAACCAGGTTGGATTTGTTTGGTTTTGTCAACTCTAAAACTACTCTGAAACTCTGAGTTTGGTCATCTCGCTTCATGCTACAGGCCACAGGAATTAAAAATACAATTATGTATGTATCCACCCCTTATCAGTGGTTATCATCAAGGGAGGTGACAGAAGCTAAAAACGATAATGATATTTATAGATAGATAGATAGATAGATAGATAGATAGATAGATAGATAGATAGATAGATAGATGTGTATATCGAAATGAAAAGAGTTTAATCCTTTTTTACTTCATTACTTTTCTCACTTCAGGAAAAAGTGTGCGTACGCACAGTCAAGAGCATCCGTACAGTGTGCACATATTTACGCCAAGTTTATTTTTTATAAATCCAGATACGTGCGTGGAAAACAGTGTACGCACATTTCTATGCCCATTTTGTTTATACATGAGGCCCCTGGTGTTTCCATAATCATGAAAACCCTGCTACAAATACATTTGAGATCAAGAAGAACAAAAGAGAAACTGAAACGTTCACAACAGTCAACAATTCTCTCCCACATAATGACATAACCTTTAAGATTACAGAACAGAGATAAAAAGACAATCACAGACATTAAATGCTGATAAATCTATTGCCATCATGTGTTCAGCATCACAAAGATGATAAAGAATTGATGATCCTGATCATTCTCCAGCACTTCTCAGCATAAACTCATCAGCGTCCTGGGATTGAAAGTTTCTCCTCCAGCCATTTATTTAATCTGAGCATACGTCACATCACTAGATCTAGCAGCTGAAATATGTGTAAACGAGTTAAAAATGCCAAAATGCACATCTTGATTTGTGCATAATTCTTTTTTTTTTTTTTTTTTTTTTTTAGATTCTCAATGATGCTTGTAGTTGCAGTTTCAGTGGCTCCTTGTGAATTGTTTTTACTTTGAAACTTACCTTGATGGGTCTCCAGGTTCAGTTTAGAGTAAACAGTGTCAGAACTTTCACTGGTTTTCCCTGAAAGATGAACAGCTAATATCACTAGTGCTTACTGTGTGTCCAATATTCATTTTATATTCATAAAATATCTACAGCTTCTACAGAGAGAATACAATTATTTATTTTAAAACAATCTGATCAAACAACATATTGTAATTTGCCTGCAAAGACCTTTATGGATCAGACTGATTTCAGAACAGGTGTTTAGGAAAAAGCTGGTGGTGTTTGTTGCTATTTAGTGTTGTGGGAGAAATTAAAATCAAAGGGGCTTTTTACCCCAGAGGTCTTTAGCTCTGCTGAACACTAGTGTCATGATCATAAAATACGAGTTTCAACTTTTGTTTCAGTTTACCTTCGTTTTCTTTCTTTTTCTTTTGATTCTCTTAAGTAGTAATACCATACACCATGTGTCAGATTGATGATTTATGACCTGATTTATGACCCCTGTCAGCATTGATTGACAGGTTGTCATGTGTCAGATGTGTACATGGTCAGATTTATGACCTGATTTATAGCTATATGACCCCTCTGTCACCCTGAATGTCATGTCATCGGGGTCCTGTCACCCCTGACTGACATGACAGTAGGGTGTTGTAAATCAAAAGATCAAAAACAGATCTGATTTTGATGTATTTATGACTGTATTTATGATGTTTTTATCTCTCACCGGTGCCATGGGGTTTTTTATGGAGTTTCTTCCTGACCTGTTGCTAACTTCCAGTGGTTCAGGTGTTGGGTTCTTCCTGATTGTGGAAAAATGGCTGAGCAAAGGGTGTGTATTGTCACCTCAACAGGATCGGTGTTGTTTTATGTTAATGCCTAGACGCCAACAGTGTGTATACCGGCCCGTCTACATGTAATATGTAGATATTAATCCAACTGAAAAAAACTTGTGAAAAGATATCTTTCAGTTGGTCAAATAGCAAATAGCAAATAGTGGAGCTCTGCAGCCATCTACTGGTAAAAATTATATATTTTTTACTTTTAAAACTGCAATTTCCAAAAGATGGGCAAATATTTTACACCAAACCATGTCAAATGATCCATGTTATCCCCATGAATGAAAGTTAGAAATGTGGGTCTTTTATAAAGTGAATTTTACATAAAAAGCTGTTTTTTGGATAAAAAACCTATATAAAAATATTAATTTATTTATATAAATTAAAAAAATATATCATAAATTCTCCAAAAAAACTACACAAATGTGGAGTAAAAAGATTAATAAACAGAGTAAAATTACATTTGTTTAAAAAAAAAACAAAAAAAAAACAAACAAACAATTATTTTGTTACAAAATTACATTTTGTTGCCTGGGGTCTCTAGAGACCCCAAAGTTCATGAGTGCACAACCCAAAATGAAGACTGCATAAGGGTTAAGGTCATGGAATGGCCTAAACAGTCTCCAGACCTTAATCCTATAGAAAATCTGTGGAGGGAGCTGAAACTTTCCAAGTTTCCAAGAGACAGCTAATAAACCTTATTGATTTAGAAAGTATCTGTAAAGAGGAGTGGACCATAATCCCTCCTGAGATGTGTGCAAACCTGGTGACCAGGTAAAAGAAACGTCTGACCTCTGTGATTGCCAACAAGGGTTTCTGCACCAAGTACTAAGACATGTTTTGCTTGGGGATCAAATACTTATTTAACTTACTAAAATGTAAATCTTTTTTTAACATTTGTATGCTGCTTTTTTTCTGTATTTTTTGTTTGATATTCTGTCTCTATCAGTTAAAATAAACCTACCATAAAATTGATAAACCCTTCTTTTTTTTTTTTTTTTTAAGTGGGCAAACTTACAAAATCAGCAGGGGATCAAATAATTATTTTCCCCACCATAATTCAAATTAACAATTTGTTTCTACGACGTCAGCAGGTTTGATTATTTTTTAAAATTAATTTATTATTATTTATTAATTTTAAGCAATAATAATTTTAATAATTAATTACGAAATATAATAATTTGTTCCACGATTTAGGCCTACTAAAACTAGAGAACGAACGAATGAATTTGTGGCAGTTACGCCTAAACAAGAGGACGAATACTTAATTTGTGGCCATAATTTAGACTAAACGAGAAAATTAATTCTTCATTCGTGGCTATAATGTAGGCTAGAATAAAATTCTAAATTAGTGGCCATGATTTTGTCTCTGCATGTCATGATCGGGGCTCCATACAACAGAATATAACCTTAGTCTACCTGTTTAACTATTCATTTATTATGGTATGTAACTAGCTCACCTTTTGCTGCACTACCATGTTTGCGTAGCACATCCTTGTGCTTTCTGGCAATGTGCCGCTTCAGATTCCAATATGAATCACCCTGCACTCCCTCTCAGTTTCTTCTGCCTGCTCATTCTTAACTTTGATTTTTACTTTACATTTATGTATAAGGCTTGCAACTTCGTTGAAACAATATCTGAACTCTATAACTTACTGCTCTGCTATTGCTGACTATTTCACAGATTCTCGATCTCGAACAAGCAAATCACCAAAGGGCATTCTGGGTTGAGCGAGCGGAGCGTAATCTTCAGAAAGGTGCCCTGCGCTCTTAGGCCCCGTTTACACTAGTGCGTTTTCGTTTTAAAACGCATAACTTTTATTAAGGTTACGCCTATCATTTACACTACTCCGGCATTTTCGAGGTCGAAAACGGAGACTTCTGAAAATGCTGCAGACCCCGTTTTCGTTTGAAACTTTTGAAAACGATGGCGTGCCTGCCCACATTGGGTCTGCGTATCCTTGATGACTGTGTAAACAATAACATCATGCTCGTTGTTGTACCCATAGATATGTGTTGGTAGATTCCCCATTCGACTGCTCCGAGCATGCAGACGCGTCCGCGAACTAAATAATAGGGAATCTACCTATACAAATCTATGGTTGTACCTGCATGAATGGTCATGTGACATATGTTTTAGGTTGTGTAGTGTAAACGGAGATCGTTTCTGAAATGTAGCAGAAACGCCAGTGTAAACGGGGATCGTTTTCATTCTAAAACGCCGTTTTTAAAACAAAAACGTAAAAGGGGCTAGTGTAAAAGGGGCCTTAAGGTAATATTACCACTCCGCTCTGCGAGAGAGAGAGAGAACCTTTACAAGAGATGGCTTCTTAAAAGAGCTGCTGGAGTATGTGATCAGAAAGATTTTTTAAAGAAGTTTCTTATGCTCATCAAGGCTATGTTTATTTGATGAAAAATACAGAAAAAAATGTCAGAGGATTCGAACCGGAGCTCCTCAGCTCTCAAGTACGTCTCCGTACTCCGTGAGCTACTGAACAAACCGACCATCTTCGAAAACCCATATATATGAAGTTGGATATGTGTGATGCTAACGTTCAAAGGCATCAGTTTTCAAATCTCCCAGCATATTAATATTGTTTTGAAGTCGTAACATTATATTCTTCAAGTAATTGTGCGAAAATTACGCTTTATTAATCGAAACTCTGTAAATTTGTGTGAAAGGGAATAAAAGGTGTCGGAGTTTTACTGCCTCTAGTGTTCATTTCTTTTGGAAACTGCAGCGATACGTACTTATTGTTGCATATTTCGCATGTCGCTAAAAAGTGCCCCCAGGTACATTTATGCCATGAGACCAGGTAGGATGCAAAGCTGAATTTTCAGCGTCATTACTCCAGTCTTCAGTGTCACATGATCCTTCAGAAATCATTCTAATATGCTGATTTATTATCAATGTTGGAAACAGTTGTGCTACTTAATATTTTTTTGGAACCTGTTATATATATATATATATATATACATGTTATATATTTTATATATTTTTTCAGGATTCTTTGATGAATAAAAATTTAAAAAGCACAGCATTTATTTAAAATACAAATATTTTCTAACAATATACACTACCGTTCAAAAGTTTGGGGTCAGTAAATTTTTATTCTTTCTTTTTTGAAAGAAATGTATACTTTTATTGAGCAAGGATGTGTTAATTTGATAAAAAGTGATAGCAAAGACTTATATTGACAGAAAAGATTTATATTTTGAATAAATGCTGTTCTTTTTAACTTTTTATTCATCAAAGAATCCTGAAAAAAGTATCACAAGTTCCAAAAAATATATATATTTGGCAGCACAACTGTTGCCAACATTGATAATTCTAATAATAAATCAGCATATTAAAATCATTTCTGAAGGATCATATGACACTTAAGACTGGAGTAATGGCTGATGGAAATTCAGCTTTGCATCACAGGAATAAATAATATTTTAAAGTATATTAAAATAGAAACCATTATTTTATATTGTAATAACATTCTTCAATATTACAGTTTTTTCTGTATTTTTGATCAAATAAATTTAGCCTTGATGAGTATAAGAGACTTCTTTAAAAAACATTACACGTCTTACTGATCCCAAACTTTTGAACGGCGGTGTGTGTATATGTGTGTATATATATATATATATATATATATATATATATATATATATATATATACAGTGGGTACGGAAAGTATTCAGACCCCCTTCACTTTTTTCAATTTTGTTATGTTGCAGCCTGATACTACAATTGTTTAAATTCATTTTTTTTCTCATTAATCTACACTCTGTACCTCATAATGATGAAGTGAAAACAGAATTTTAGAAATGTCTGTAAATTTATTAAAAAGAAAAAACTGAAATATCACATTTACATAAGTATTCAGACCCTTTGCAACAACACTTGAAATTTCGCTCAGGTGCCTCCCATGTCTCTTGATCATTGCAGAGATGTTTCTACACCTTGATTGGAATCCGCCTGTGGTAAATTAAATTGATTGGACATGATTTGGAAAGGCACACACCTCTCTGTAAAAGGCCTCACAGCTGATAATGCATATCAGAGCGAAAACCAAGCCATGAGGTCAAAGGAACTGCCTGCAGAGCTCAGACACAGGATTATATTGAAGCACAGATCTGAGGAAGGCTACAAAAAAAAAAATTCTGCTGCACTGAAGGTTCCCCAGAGCACAGTGGCTTCCATAATTCTCAAATGGAAGAAGTTTGGCACAACCAGGACTCTTCCAAGAGCTGGTCCCCAGCCAAACTGAGCAATTGATGGAGAAGGGGCTTGTCTAGACTGGTGACCAAGAACCTGGTGGTCACTCTAGTTGAGCTCCATGATCATATATGCAGATGGGAGAAACCTACAGAAGGACAAACATCACTGCAACACTCCACCGATCTGGGCTTTATGGCAGTGTGGCCAAACTCAATCCTCTCCTCAGTGAAGACACATGAAAACACACTTGGAACTTGCAATAAAGCACCTAAAGGACCCTCAGACTCTGAGAAACAAGATTACCTGGTCTGATGAACCTCAATTCTAAGCATCATGTTTGAAGGAAACCGGCTCTTCTCATCACCTGCAGAGTACCATCCCAAAAGTAAAGTGTGGTGGTAGCAGCCTCATGCTGTTGGGCTGTTTTTCAGCGGCAGGGACTGAGGAACTCATCAGAGTAGAAGAAAAGCTCAATGCACCAAAATATTGAGATAGCCTTAATGAAAACCCAGTCCAGGGCATTCAAAACCTCAGACTGGGCCGAAGGTTCACCTTCTAACATGACAATGACCCTAAGCACACAGCCAAGGCAACACAGGAGTGGTTTAGGGACAACTCTGTGAATGTCCTAGAGTGACCCAGCCAGAGCCCTGACTTGAACCCTATCGAACATCTCTGGAGAGACCTGAAAAAGGCTGTCAACAGACGGTCCCCATCCAACCTGACCGAGCTTGAGAGGATTTGCAAAGAAGAATGGCAGAAATTCCCCCAATCCAGTTGTGCAAAGCTTGTTGCGTCATACCCAAAAAGACTCGAGGCTGTAATTGCTGCCAAAGGTGCTTCAACTAAGTACTGAGTAAAGGGTCTGAATACTTATGTAAATGTGATATTTCAGTTTTTTCTTTTTAATAAATTTACAAACATTTCTAAAATTCTGTTTTCACTTTGTCATTATAAAGGACAGAGTGTAGAGTAATGAGAAAAAAAAGAAGAATTTATACAATTGTAGTATCAGACTGCAACATAACAAAATTGAAAAAAGTGAAGGGGGTCTGAATACTTTCCGTACCCACTGTATATAAATATATATGTGTGTGTGTGTGTGTGTGTGTTCTTACAACTTGTATGCTAGTCAAGTGCAATCACATCTTAATCTTTATTGTCATTTTTACTAATCTCATGGTAAATGATAAGTTTGTTGTCTTAGAAAATTCACTCCAAATAAGTGAAGATATTTTAAGATTAAGTGAAGAAAAATTATGAGGAAAAAAATATGATGCATCAAGTTTTGTTCTATTCACATTTATTTGTATAGCACTTTTTATTATACACATTGTTTTAAAGCAAGCAGCTTTACAGAAAATGAATGTTTCTAAATTACAAATAAGAGTTCTGTTAACTGTCAAAGTAACGTTCCTATGGCAGAAATGTTCTAAAATTAGGCTATACGAATCATGCAGTTAAGTAATGTCATGCATTCAGAAACAATGAAACATATACAGAAACAATGAACACATTAAAGCAATGGTTACATGATCTGATCATGTTGATTACAATGAAAGGAAAATTGAGCAGTTTTGTATGTTTATTCAGAGTCAGCTTCATCCGAAGTCCTCTCAAGGCATCATCTCTTTACGGGTGCTGGGTCATCTGAAGTCTTCATAAGAGGCTGAATATAGTCAGCAGGAGCAATCTATAGATTACACCAACAAAATGTGATGGAATCATACTTGGGAACTGGCACTTTTTCACAAAGACACAAAGAGCAGAAAGACTTCCAAACCCAGTGAGCTGAGACTTATTGTGAGAGTGATGTCTCATTATACCGACCTTCAGGCAGATTATACCGACCTACAGGCAGAAACCTACAGGCAGATGTCTCGTTATACCGACCTACAGGCAGAAACTCAAATCTGGAAAAGCTGTATTAAGAACTGATAAAAGATGGACTAATGAAACAGAGCGGGTTTTACAAGCCTGTATCTCTCTTACTGATTGGACTGTTTTTGAAGCTGCCGCAAATGATCTGTACGAGCTTACAGAGACTGTAACATCTTATATCATTTTCTGTGAGGATATGTGCATTCCTACCAAGACTCATCTAACTTACAACAATGACAAACCATGGTTCACTGCAAAACTCAGACAGCTCCGTCAGGCCAAAGAAGATGTTTACAGAAAGGGGGATAAAGTCTTGTATAAACAGGCCAAATACACACTGGAAAAGGAGATCAGAGTAGCAAAGAGCAATTATTCTGGCAAGCTAAGGAAAAACTTCTCTTCCAGCAATTCTGCTTCAGTGTGGAAAGGTATGAAAGAAATCACCAGTTACAAGACACCATCCCCCAGCACTCTGGAGAATCAACACCTGGCAGACGATCTGAATGAGTTCTACTGCAGGTTTGAAAAAACACCCCACACCCACCCTAAACACCTCTCCACACAACCATTCACACCTCCAGCAACCCCCCTCTCCCCCACACCTACAATTCAGATCAGCGAAGATGAGGTGCGCCAGGTCTTCAGGAAGAACAAAAGAAGGAAAGCACCAGGCCCAGACGGTGTGTCACCAGCCTGCCTAAAAATCTGTGCTGACCAGCTGGCCCCCATCTTCACACAGATCTTCAACAGATCACTGGAGCTGTGCGAAGTCCCCTCATGCTTCAAACGCTCCACCATCATCCCCGTCCCAAAGAAACCCAAAATTACTGGACTTAATGACTACAGACCTGTGGCTCTAACGTCTGTGGTCATGAAATCATTTGAAAGACTGGTTTTGGCTTATCTGAAGGCCTCCACTGGACCCTTACTGGACCCCCTGCAGTTTGCCTACAGAGCAAACAGGTCTGTGGATGATGCAGTCAACATGGGACTGCACTTCATCCTGCAGCATCTGGACAGACCAGGGACTTATGTGAGGATCCTGTTCGTAGACTTCAGCTCCGCTTTTAACACCATCATCCCGGACACCCTTCAGAATAAACTGACACAGCTCTCCGTGCCCACCTCCATCTGTCAGTGGATCAACAGCTTCCTGACAGACAGGCAGCAACTAGTGAGGCTGGGAAAATTCTCATCCAGCACCCGCACCATCAGCACTGGAGCTCCTCAGGGCTGTGTTCTCTCCCCACTGCTCTTCTCCCTCTACACCAATGACTGCACATCTAAAGACCCCTCTGTCAAGCTCCTGAAGTTTGCAGACAACACCACACTGATCGGCCTCATCAAGGACGGTGACGAGTCTGCCTACAGACAGGAGGTTAAGGCGCTGGCTGTCTGGTGCAGTCTTAACAACCTGGAGCTCAACACGCTCAAAACTGTGGAGATGATCGTGGACTTCAGGAGAAACCCCCCTGCTCTCCCCCCACTCACCATCATGAACAGCACTGTGACTGCAGTGGAGACATTCAGGTTCCTGGGCACCATCATCTCTCAGGACCTGAAGTGGGACAATCACATTGAGTCCATTGTGAAAAAGGCCCAGCAAAGGTTGTACTTCCTTTGCCAGCTGAGGAAGTTCAACCTGCCACAGGACTTGCTAAATCAGTTCTACTCCGCCATCATTGAATCCGTCCTCTGCACTTCAATAACTGTCTGGTTCAGCTCAGTTACCAAATCTGACCTCAGAAGACTACAGAGGGTAGTCCGGTCTGCTGAGCGAATCATTGGTACAACCCTCCCGACTCTCCAAGAACTGTACTTATCCAGAGTGAGCAAAAGGGCTGGCAAAATCACTCTGGACCCCTCACATCCAGCACACTCCCTCTTTGAACTGTTACCGTCTGGTCGACGCTACAGAGCTCTGAGCACCAGAACGACCAGACACAGGAACAGTTTCTTCCCTCAGGCATTCCATCTCATGAACACTTATCATTAAACGTGGAACACACAACACTATTATAAATTATTTATTCACCACACATACTTATTTTTTCATTTCATATTTGCACATATCAGACCTGTACACCATAATTGACTATATTATACATTGTGTTTTTGCTATTTGTACATTGCCTATTTGTATATTTGTATATTATTCTTTTATTATCTGTGTCCTGTCCTGTTGCTATCTTTCTGTTGCACTGTAGAGCTTCTGTCACTAAAACAAATTCCTCTTATGTGTAAACATACCTGGCCAATAAAGCTCATTCTGATTCTGATTCTGATTACAGGGAGTCTTCAGGTGGTTCTTCTTCTGAAAGCAAGATAGAGAAGGAGAAAAACACAGGAGAAATGGTTAAGTGATGCTCCATCACATTTCAGTCCTGTGGCATCACTGCTCCTCCACCACACAGTGATTCTACAGTAGCTAAGAAGTTTAAGTATAAAATACAGTAATAATGTACAGGTTTACTGTGATTACTTCTATAATACAGTAGTGGTATATAATACGTTTTTGGAAATTTAGCCTAGCATGATTCTGAAATGAAAACTGCTCGCCTATTTTATACTTTTTTTATTCTCACTTAGGTCCATCAGCATCCTTTGCAATAAATCCAAGTCTATTAAATAACTCATGTTTAACAACATGTTTAGAAGCCTTAATTACACAACGATGAATGAAACTGCATGAAGAGAATGAATAACATCCCATAAATCTACTAATTACGTGAGGAATAATCTAATAATAATTTGTTGTAATGCACAAGGTAATTTTATTAGTTGTGCTGATAATATACAATTGTATTTTATAAATGCCTTACCTTTTAAAAGTTCATCACAGCGGTCTCTTCTGCTGCATCTCTACGACGCTGACAGTATAAGCACTAACTTCCGGGAAATACTGAGTGGCTCCACGATCCGCCATTGCTGTAAAATACTGGTCCATTGGAGTAAACGGAGTTGTCGGAACTCTCTCTCTCTACGGCTCTGTTTAGGGGGACCCCCCAAGAGCTTTGACATAATTCGAACACTGCATACAAATGTACCTCATGTGTTACAGAAGATCTTTTGATACTGTTGATAATCTTGTAACATTTTTTTCACAGAATGTTACACTGACTAAAATGAAAGATTTCTACAGAAATGTTGTCATGACCCATTCAGTATTAAGTTGAAATTATTATTGTAATAGTGGTATTAGCTGTGTTTATAATTATGTATTTACATGACAATAAAGTGAACTGCTGCTGCTGCTCCCTCACTGGTTCGTGCGGTGGAGCTGAAATAGAACAAACCAAAACAAATCAAACTATGATCTTACATCTATCTATTTCTATTCTATCAGGCCTCTGACACTGATTTTGCTGAGTCTGACACTGATATATTTGTACCTGTGAATTGAAACAAATCAATTTGTTCAAAAATACAATAAAAATGCAGATCATACTTAAAAATGCAGTTAAGAAATGAGGAATATACATGCTTATAAATTACCGTGTGGATCCATGTGGTTATAATTTGTGAAGCAAATAAACATCACAGAGGCTGCATAGCATTGCTATACTGATCCTTATATTAAGACTGAACTGCTTTACGATAGGGGTGTGCGATATGTACCATTGCTATGCTAATGACACAGCTCTACGTTTAATTTCAAGCAGATGATCCCAAAGTAGCTACACAAATCTCAGACAGCCCGATGGACATTTCGGCATGAAAACCCTTCATCTACAACTCAATCTAGTGAAGACAGAGCTTCTCGTCTCTCCAGCCACTCCAACAATACAGCACAACTTCACCATCCAGCTAAAATCATCAATAATCAAACCAACTAGATCAGCCAGAAATCTTGGGTTAATATTTGATGACAGCTGACCTTCAAAGACCACATTCAAAGCATCTACTACATGAATAAATGTAAATGTACAATCTATGACTGAGCATGTCGCTCAATTTGGAAAAATCTAACAAAAACATGCCTTGAGAGTCCATGCATTCACTGACTCATGAAGCATGAAGGGGGCAAATATCACCCTTAAATGGAAAAGTTAATTTCTGTGACTAGTGTGAACCAACCATCACACAACATATGAAGAATATGAGTCAGCTGTCGATGACAGGCCTAAACCAGCCAAGGTACCAGAACAAAGATACACTTAGCAAATTATTGTCTAATTATTGTTATCAACAAAATCCCAGATAATATATATAACATTTTAGTAATCAATATTGCACATGTTGTGGAAACAAACGATGGTCTTCTCAAATTTGTCAATAAAGATCAAGAAGCAGAGTTCCAGATGTCAAAATAAGACTTTATTGACCACAGCAACAAAGCCGAGATGACAGCTGCCGCATCTAATCTCTGTCCGTCGGGGCATTCACTTTTATATATGTCTAAGCGAACCATATTTGGTAGTTCTGCTTTTTTATTGGTTATGCCTGTCTGGTTTGCCACAATTTATTACCAGCCCACCTTGTCCATTTTTAATGGTGAAATTTGGCCAGATCCGCCATTAAAAAAAAAAAAAAAAACTTATTCTATGGCCTCTTATTGGTTGGAGGGGGTCACATGATACTTATATCAAAGTTGTTTAATTGTACCTCTCGTATCCTGGAAATCACCCAAAGTTCATCGGGTTATTTAAGTTCACTGGTACAATCTAATGGAAGACACCAGTACTTTCCACTGGATGGCCCCTTAAGACTCAAAGTCTGTATTAAGACATCCAGTATTGTAATAATCAGCATATTGATCAGGCTATTGATTAATTTTATAACCATACATAATATTTTAAGTAAGATAATACTATATTGAGTAAATAACATATTATATAGTAAAATTACACGATATATTGCCCCCTCTGAGACTTTACCAAGTCTCACCACTAAACCCTTTGCCCAGAGTGCAAAACCATAAGTCCACCTATCCTTCTATCCATCTATGAACCAATAATGGTCCTCCATTACCTCTTAACAAATGGATCCAAACATCTCTCCTCACAATTGACTAGAGAAGAGTAAAAGAATCCGCTTCCCTACCTATACATTCTTGGGGGTCAATGAACAATGAATCAATCAGTCATGTGTATCAAAGCATGTGCATGGAATGATTTAGCCTTGCCTGTGGTTGTCATGGTTATGTAAAGTATATGAATGATTAGTCAAATGATTAAACTTATCAAATATCAAAATTAGTAAAAACAAAATTAATGTAATGCAATATATGATGCACTGGTTTATCCCACGCTGGCAGAAGAACTCCAAGCATTTCCGGTAGCCTGGAGCGCTATCTGGTGATGCTGTCCTTCATTGCCAGAGGAGCTTTTAGGCAAATCTCATTGCCCCCAGCACTATCTGGTGTTGGAGTAGATAGTGGGTTTTTAAACCTACTCATGCTGCTCAGCACTGAGGTGCTCGTCAATCCTTTCTTCTTTTCATATTTTCCAGTGATGACTTTCCAGTGTTAAAAGAAACAGGCTATATACTGATAATGAAGGTCAAATGATGAATACTTTCAAATAATAAGTAAACATGCAATCTTTCTTTATCGTCCCCTTTTCTGGTCGCATTGCCTCGTAACATGGACAATGACCTGCTTAAGACCTTCAGCGTCCCCTTTCTTTCCAACAATAATCACATTTTACATTTGATTTATTTAGGAGAATAAATGGTCTTTAAAAAAAATTATTCAAAGATAAATGACTTCAAAAATGAATGGCTTAAGGAGTAAGTCAGATTTCAGGAGTGGCCATTCAACTGAGACTGCGCTACTCTCAGTCACTGAAGCCCTGCGAATTGCAAAAGCAGACTCCAAATCATCAGTCCTCATTCTGCTGGATCTATCTGCCGCGTTTGACACTGTTAATCATCAGATCCTCCTGTCTACCCTCTCATCTCTGGGCATCACTGGGATTCCACTTCGCTGGTTTGAATCCTATCTCACTGGTAGGTCTTTCAGGGTGGCCTGGGGAGGGGAGGTATCCAAAGCACATCAACTGGTCACTGGGGTTCCTCAGGGATCGGTTCTTGGACCCCTCCTCTTCTCCACATACACGACATCACTGGGTCCCATCATACAGGCACATGGCTTCTCCTACCATTGCTACGCTGATGACACACAGCTCTATCTCTCTTTTCAACCAGATGATCCAACAGTAGCTGCACGGATCTCAGGCTGCCTGGCGGACATCTCGGCATGGATGAAAGAACATCACCTACAGCTCAACCTGGCAAAGACTGAGCTTCTTGTCTTCCCTGCTTCTCCAACTCTACAGCATGACTTCACGATTCAGTTAGGTTCATCAACAATTGCCCCATCAACTTCGGTCAGAAATCTTGGTGTAATCTTTGATGACCAGTTGACCTTCAAAGAGCACATTGCAAAGACTTCTCAATCTTGCAGGTTTGCACTACAAAACATCAGAAAGATCAATGAGCCCAAAAGAGCCCATGTTACACCTCTCTTTATCTCCTTGCACTGGCTACCAGCTGCAGCTCGGATCAAGTTCAAGACACTGATGCTTGCATATAGAACAACCACAGGCTCAGCACCCGCCTACTTCCACTCAATATTACGAATCTACACCCCCTCCAGAAGTCTGAGATCTGCTAGTGAGCGACGCCTCGTGGTACCATCACAGAGAGGCTCAAAATCACTTTCCAGAACATTCTCATTCACCATTCCTGGCTGGTGGAATGATCTTCCCACCCCTATCCGGAATGCTGGATCCCTATCAATCTTCAAGCAACAACTGAAAACTCATCTCTTTCAGCACTACTTGACTTCATCTTAACTTTATATATATATATAAAAAAAAAGAAAAAAAAAAAAACTTTCTTTCTCTTTATTTATTCCTTTCCTTTCTAGCTTGTACTTATTTGAACAACACCTGAGACTTGTTGTTACGAGCACTTCCTCTGTCTGATTGCCTCTTCAAGATGAATTGCTTTATGTATTCCCCAATTGTAAGTCGCTTTGGATAAAAGCGTCTGCAAAATGACTAAATGTAAATGTAAAATGTAAATGTATACGACTTCAGGAAGGGGCATATGCCAAAATAAAATGCATAACACCCTCTAACTTCCTGCCTACTCTATCCAAGTATTCTAATACTACTACATAATATGAAAAAGAAAATACAATGGAGATATTAACTCCCTTTCTATCAAAAGTTACAATACAAATAAAAATAAAGAATAGAAAATACAAGTCACCCCTTCCCTACCACTCTACTGTATTGTTTTTCAGGAAGGCTTTACACAAATTCATCCAATTCATCCAGTCCAGGTCCCACTGTGTGCACGATGAAACACCCAATGTCAATTCCAGTTGGTCTTACTGACACATTAATCATCTGTTTGGCTGCAGCACTGGCCAGCTGTCACAATCGCTGGAGCCAGGAACGAGGAGACACGGAGAATTCACAAACTAGGAGTCTTTAATCCATATAGGGAACATGGAACACAAGAAGACATTCAAAGACCGACAAACGCTAACTGAAAGGACTGGGGCTTTTAAAGACAGGACAATCAAAGAACTAAGGAGACACACCTGGAGCAAATTAACACAATCAGACTGGGGAGAAACTGGGTCACAGGGAACACATGGGGAGCAAAAACCACAACAAAACAGTCCAGGGGCGTGACACCAGCATTGATCTGATGAAAGGTACAATACAACAGAACAACAGAAGAAACACAACAACGGCAATTCCTATTATGAAGCCCACTTTAGTTAACCATGTCCCCCCTCAGGTAATTTAATGAGTACTTTAATTGAATCTTGATGGCATTGTTCCAAAGTCATTGAACAAAGCAATAAATCATCTACATATTATATCAATGTGCAGTCCAGCCTAAGATCACTTAAGTCTTCTTTTAGAACTTGATTGAACACCTGTGCTGAATGTTTGAAGTCTTGAGGCATTCTCGTGTATGTTAGTTTTTTACCTTGGTAGATGCATACAAATAATGGTCTGCTTGCTTCTGCTAAGGGAACGAAATAACGATAGAATAATGACATTGACAATAAATCTGTCTACATCTGTCTACATCTCATCTGACCGCAGCTACTGAATCTGGACAGCACATTTTTCTCAGGAATTGTTACTGCATCTGACAGAAGTGTCAACAGCTTTCATGCACATCTTTTAAAACAAAAGTCTCGCATCAGAAGAAAAAAAAAAAAACATTTAGAATTACATTTTTTGTTGTTGATGTCATTTCTTTGGCCGTACACTCCGTGATCCACTCAGAACGGTCTCGCGACCCACTTTTGGGTTGAGAACCACTGTCTTAGTCCATACATAAAGTCTCTGCCCAATAAATTAATGAATGTATGTTCTGAGACTAGAAGTTGGATTCTTATTTCTTTTAGGTTTATGCTTACAGGGGCCATCATAGGAACTAGCTGCATTAATCTCAGGAATTATATTGTCTTTACTTATTTTTCAGACTTGAGGAAATGCAAGGCATACATGTTAAATCATGTAAAAGCAGCCCCATATTGATCATGACTGGCTTAGTCCTGCCTTTGATTTTAACCTGCAACATTGGTTCTTTGTCAGCATCAGATAATATCATTGGAAGCTGATTCCTCCCCATAAGAGTCTCTGGGCAGCCCTAATAACCTTGGTCAGGCACTCGACATGGGTTGACAGGGCCTAGAGCTTGAGCTTGCACTTGTTGTTGTCCATAGTTGACTCCTGGGGCCATTGGTTGGTTCAGTTGCCAGTCTCTTCTGGGGCAGTCTCTTCTGTTGTGTCCAGGTTGATTACAACCCCAACATACTCCTGGTGTGCCACCAGCTCTCTGTTGATTGTTGTTAAATTTTCCTCTGCCACCTCCTCCTTCTTGTTGTTGTCTGTTCCAGTTCCTGTTGTTTGACTGCTCTGGCTTGATATAGATGACAACTGGTGCTGGTCCTTGCTGAGAATTAACTGTTCCAGTGGGTGTTGCCTCCGCTGCTGTAATCTGATTTGCTAATGCAGGCACATTCACTGTTGCAGGTGGACTGATAGGCACTGGAGTGTTAACTGGTGCCATCACTGCTGAATGATCATCCTTATGCACAGCTTGGACCTTTTTCTTCTTGTTGAGCAGCTCCTCAAGCTGTAGCTGAGTCAGCTTTCTTTTCAGTTCCTTTTCCTGGTTCTTCATATTTGGTCCTTGTCTTCTGTACTGTTCCACAGCATGGACCACATGGTCTCTGAACTCTTTGTGTATCTTTAAGTTCAGACCAACCACGTCCCTTAGCTTAGCTCTTACTGCTGTAGGCATGGATTCCACAATGGAAGTCCCGAAGAGTGCTGTCAGTACCTTGTCTTGTTCTGGATCTCGCTCCAGCTCCTCTTTCCAGCGTCTCAGTTGTCTCTGGATGTAGGTGGTGGGGTTCTCAGTTTCCCCCATTGGCTCCCCCTTCAGGAACCCTGGGTCAGTTTGCATTGGGTATTCAGCCCTCAGCATCAACCAGATGTCACGTCGATGCTTGTCAAAGGAGACTCCATCTGCCTGAGGCCTGTCTACTGCTTGAAGAAGGCCAGACTGCTTAAGGATGTCATTCATCTTGGAGGCTTCCAGGCATTTGGCAAGCAGGGCTTTAATGTCACCCAGGGCCAGAAGTTTTCCAGTTGTTTCTTCTTCAAATGTTATGATCCATTTTCCAGCACCTTCATGAATGACTGAAAGGCAGGAAACCAAAGTGTCCAAGTTTTGACCTACCCAGGGTATGTATTGGGCGTGACCAGGGCTGGACTGGTAATCTGGCATACCGGGCATTTTCCCGGTGGGCCGACGCACTTTTGGGCTGGTGCAATTTTTTTTTTTTTTTTCGCCAAGGACCGGCCCATCATGCAGGGACAGCGGCCCATCACAAAGCACTATATAGATGGAGTGATACGGGATCTTGCTCTGCCTATGTAAATATCGCTTCACCTCTCTTCCACCTTCCTCTCAGTCTCTCAAAATGGACAGACCAAAGCGAAACGGTGGTGCTGAAAAGCTCCTTGTCGTGCCTTGTCGTCGGCAGTTCCGAAATGTATACAGCAGCGTTAGGGCTGTGCGATATGACGATATTTATGAGACAGAACCAGGTGGAGAACGACCAGCCAGGACAAAACGAGGAGCTACATGTGTAGCGTGGACATGCGTTTTTAAGCACTGCAGTTTTAAAACAACCAATTTTAAGCCGTTGGAACACAAACAACAGAACTCTATGCGTACGCTGTCTCTGTTTCTGTGTGAGAGGAGCGCACTTTTTTTTTGTTGCTTTATTGGCTTTGAACAATTACATAAACACACATATATGCGTAATAATCCCCGTCTTTGCAAGTATCCTCATAAACACAGTGATTTAGGTCTTAAGAGAGAGTAAACAGCTGAAAAAGAAAACGCATATGTAACAGTATATTGGATACGGACTTCGGTCTTAAAGGGGACGCTGTCCAATGTTCGTCCTGTCTGCCATTCATATTAATCAAACAACAGTGAGAGAAAATATCTCACTCCTCTTGACTAAATCACTTTTGTAACTTTAATAAGGAGAAATTAAAAAATTATATATATATATATATATATTCTTATCCAAAACAACGAGATGGGATATTCTCACAGACACACAGACACACACACACACACACACACACACACACACTCACACACACACACACACACATATATATATATATATACATATATATATATATATACAGCACCCTTCTCACCTGCAAAGCCCTCTGCCATTGCAGGTGATCACACCCACCCGACACACAGCTTCTTCAGTTTGCTGCCATCAGGGAGGAGACTGCGGATTCTGCAGAGTCTCCAGGCTAGGACCAGCAGACTGAAGGACAGCTTCATCCATCAGGCTGTCAGGAAGCTAAACTCCCTCCTGACCTTGCCCCCCCTCCCCTCTTTTGCCCCACGCATCCCAGAATTGACAATAAAGCAGACTTTGACTTTGACTTTGATATATATATATATATATATATATATATATATATATATATATATATATATGTATACATATATATATATATATATGTATACATATATATATATATATATATATATATTTATATATATATATATATATATATATATATATATATATATATATATATATATATATATATATATGTATGTGTGTGTGTGTGTGTGTGTGTGTGGTACGTGGTGGTGGTGGGCCGCCTGGACCAAAAATTGCCAGGGTTGATTTTTTGTCCCAGTCCAGCCCTGGGCGTGACCTTGCTTGATGAGGATTGGGCACTCAAATTTTGGTGTTTCAGCCCTTCTCAATGCACTTGTTGATCTGTGTTCTTCTTCTCCTCTTTGTCTTTGTGTTTGGAGAACTTGAAACCGGTCATCTGGATATTCTAAATCTTGCATGACCAGTGTCCCAGCTACTTGCTTGTACTGCTGCCGCTGGACGTAATCATGTGGGCTTGGGTGTGGTTGCATTAGTTCACATCCACCTTCGAGTTCATCCAGCTCTTGTTTCAAGGAGTCCATTGTCTCTTTGATTCTTTCTCTCATTTTGTTGGATCTTTCTTCCGTCTCATCCAGTGCTTCCTGGACAGAGTCAGCAGGTGTTGCTCTTCTTTCAGGTGTGTCTTAAGGCTCTCCTGCCTGATAGTTTTCCTAGTCTCCACAGGCTGATGTCAGATGTCTGTGACAGTCTTCCATGTCTTTAAGCATTTCTGACAGATAATGATATGTGGATGGCTCACCTATTTTCTCCTCCTCATTATGGTCCTTGGCACCTCCTCTTTTAAGCCTTGGCTCCACCTCGTGGGCTGCCCTCTCTCTCTCTTTCTGTCTTGTTTGAGGCATTGGTGTGGATGTTCTCAGTCTCTCTCCCTGTGACTCCAGCCCCTCCCTCATGGCTGTGTGTGTCTCTTTCTTCCCTGTTGTCTGCCATTCTTCCTCAATTCACCTCTGCAGCTCTGCTTATTTGTTTCAGTTTCTGTACTTATATCTTCTACATATCCCTCAAATTCTGTTGGCCCCTTTAAATCTATTGTTCCCTGTACTAAAGGCATTCGGTTTACATTTTGATCGCAGGAAGGAGCATATACCTTTCTTCTTTTGTGTCATTATTTTTATTCTCTTTCTCTAGTTTCTCCTATTTTAATAATTTTATTCCATATTGTTTAAACAGGGTCAATACCCCTAATTCTTGTTCTCTTTTTTTTTCATTTCTCTTTTTAAATTTGTCATTGGTCTTGTAATTTTTTAACAAGACCTCCATTTCTTTACACTTTACCACATCAAATGTTCCCTCTGCTGGCCATTTAGTAGCCAATTTCTTTGTTCTCTCTGCCCATCTTTTCGAGAGTTCCCTTATTATCTCTTTACAGGCTGGATTTTTAGAAGCGAGTTGACATTTTTTAATTATTTCTTTTTCTTTTTCTCTCAGTGATTTACCTCTCTAATCCCAGTGTCCTAATTAATAGCTAATCTTCACCAGGCTCATCAGACAAGGATCACTAAAAGTATATGACCCCTGATTTCCGCCTGGACTTTTGCTTGGTGGAGGACTTGTCACTTTTGTGGGATTTGGTTAGCTTGTCTCAAATATTTCAAAATAATTGCAATATGTTTAATACTTAGTAATTTGGAGGGTAACACAAGGCCTTTTGGTTCTTTCCATCGCAAACTGCTTTTTGTCCAAACTATGTTTTCTCCCAAGCTAAATGCCTCAAAACTCCACAGCCGCCTCAAATGAAGCCGTCACTCCTCCTGCCCAAATTGAGTAAGTGAAAGATGGGGTTGACTGTATGCAAAATCCTCCTATACTGAATATTCCAATGTTTAATTCATCTTCTGTACAATATTTTAAGTTTAATGGTTCCATAAATTCAATTAATAATCTTTTTTCTTGTATTGATATAATTTGTCTGCCCCTTCTTCCCCTTCTTTTCTTTTTCTTATTTACAACAATTTCATCACCCATTTTTCCTTTTTTTTTCTATTTAAATCGATTAAGCAATGAACTCAACATCTGCTGTTGTATTTCTTAATGCTGGGGGATTTCTACCAACATATGTCCATGTGTAATGGTCTACTTTTCAACACAATCATCATCATCATCAGTCGTCTCAGTATCTTGCCAGTTTTATGCAATGCCAGTGCACTCCCTGTCTCATTTACATTAACCCTTATGTTATGCTTGGGGTATAACATAGACCCCAGACCCACTTTATGTGGTGAAAATATGTATTGTTAGTTTTTATCTTTTATTATTATTATTATCCTGATATTTAATGAATTTCCTAATGACATAAGATCATTTTAGGAATTTGTTTTTACTTAATAATAATGTTTCTGATGTCCGTTATGACATACATGCATATAATGTTTGGGGTCATATTGACCTCAATAACAGTATAAATGAGAGCAAAGGATTTTCACGTGTTTTGAAACTGTTTGGTATCTAATGTGTAATTTCTTAATACTAAACTCTCTCTCTCTTTCTCTCTAATACACGCTCACACTGCTCTGTTCTCCTCCTCCCTGCACTTCTGCTTTTGCTTTCACACTTTGCTGACACTCACGGAGACACTTTCACTCTGTCACTCACACAGAGGTTCCTCGCTTGCACGCACGCACACACACACACACACACGCACACACACACGCGCACGCACGCACACATAGAGAGAGCTACCTCTTCACTCCCACTCAGTGCTTCCACTCCCTCTGTCATGCACACACAGATCAGATGAGAAAGAAGCACAAACCAACTTTGGTCTCTCTTTTGCTCTAGGATCGAAAAACCAGTCACTTTTTACTTTTTACCTTTTTCTTTATCAATAATTGTGTTTCACAATTTGGATCACATCGTTGCCAACTTGGATGATGTCCAAACACCCAACAAAGCCAGTTCTTTGGATAATGTATAATTATCTTTATACACTCTTTACATTCCAATTATCATCTTATTGCCTTCTTTATTATTTTACAATTGTTCACACTGGTTTTTCATACCTATTGCAATCATAAACAGTCACATAAAACATATAAAATCAGCACATTTAGCTTCATGCAAAGCCCAGTACAGTTAATGTGGTTAGTATCTCAGCCAAGCAATCAGCGCTTAATGTATCCAGCGTGCAGCAAGCACACACACACAATTCTCTCTCAACATTCAATGGACAGACAAAGACTAACAGTTTAACACTTTCTCGTCTGCAGACACCTGTCCGAGCAGCCCTTCCACTGTGGGGGTCCACCAGGGCCACACTTAACCATCCCACAAGCAGCTCCCTGGAATCCCTTGGCCCCCCTACATAGGAAGCATCAACCATGGGCTTTTATGCCTCTCTTAGGCACCGTGCGCCTCTTGTGCACACACAAAAACTCTTTACTACTCTAACGCATGTGCGTCTTTTGACATCTGGAGCCTTTTATGCCTGTTATTTTAACTTAAATGATCTAGATTCGATTTGGTGAAGCCCTTTCTTCGATCAAACCACCACCACAGGTTTGACCTTAGCAACCACGCAAACAATTCACCATTTAAAAAAAAAAATACTCTTACCTCATTAGTCTTTTATTGTTTGTGTGTTCGCCAGGCATTCACCTGCTACAGCTCTTGTCAAGGTCAGGCTTCAAGCCAATCCTATTTGTGACGCCAATTTGTTGTGGAAACTAATGATGGTCTTCTCAAATTTGTCAATAAAGCTCAACAAGCAGAGTTCCAGATGTCAAAATAAGACTTTATTGACCACTGAGTAATCTATTCAGTATAAGCAAACAAGCATTAATGGAGTAGGTATTGAGAGTGTTGAACGTTACAAGTATTTGGGTACTGTTTTGGATAACAAATTGTCCTTTTCTCCCAATACTTATGTTTTGTGTAAGAGGGGGCAGCAAAGATTGTATTGCTTGCGGAAACTAAGGTCATTTAATGTGGACAAAACATTGATGTGCATGTTCTACAGATCCTATATTGAGTCACTGTTATCTTTTTCACTGTTGTGCTGGTTTAATTCTCTATATGTGAGAAACAAGAATTGTCTTGAGAGGATTGTAAACCAGGGAAGTAAAATAACAGGGAGGAAGCAGATGACCATGGCCCAGTTATATCATAGACAGGTTTTGGGTAAAGCCCAGAGCATTTTGTTTGATGATTCCCACCCCATGTATCACGAGTTTAACCTTCTCCCTTCTGGCATTCGTTATAGAACCCCTATTAGTAAAACAAATTGGTTTACACAATCATTTATCCCCTCAGCTGTAAAGTTTTTAAATTTAAGGTAAGAACTTTTTAGGAAGGAAATGGATTGTGTTTTTGTTGTTTATGTGAAATGCTTGTGTGCTGCAACCAAATTGCCTTCGGGAAATGAATAAAGATGAACTGAACTGAACTGTGCTGAGTGCTGCTGATCTGTACACAAACATTGGTGTCTTGAAACGTAATACAGCAAGCAATAGCCAGTGAAGACAGACAAAGAGAGGTATAACGTGAATTATCTTTGCCTCATTAAAGACCAGTTGTGCTGCTGTGTTCTGGATCTTTTGAAGAGGTTTGATTGCACATGCTGAAGTGCAGCCAGAAGAGCATTGACAAGATGACAAGAGCCTGGATGAGGTGTTGTGCTGCATGTTCATTTAGGAAGAGGCTGATCTTCCTGATTTTGCTTAGTGCAAACCTGCTTGACAGTGCTGTCTTTGCAAAGTGGTCTTTGAAGGTCAGCTGGTCATCAAAGATTAACCCAAGATTTCTGGCTGATCTGGTTGGGATGATTATTGATGATTTTAGCTGGATGCTGAAGTTGTGCTGTATTGTTGGAGTGGCTAGAGAGACGAGAAGCTCTGTCTTCTCTAGATTGAGCTGTAGTTGAAGGGTTTTCATGCAGAAATGTCCATCATGCTGTCTGAGATTTGTGTTGCTACTTTGGGATCAACTGGTTGAAATTAAAAGTAGAGCTGTGTGCCATTAGCATAGCAATGTTACTAATCACACACCCCTATCGTAAAGCAGTTCAGTCCTAATATAAGGCTCAGTATAGCAATGCATGCAGCCTCTGTGAGGTTTGTTTACTTTACAAATTATAGCCACATGAATCCACACTGTAATTTATAAGCATGTATATTCCTCATTCCTTAATATAAGTCTTCTGACTTTTATCACTGCTTTGTAGCAAATGCTTTGTAGGTTTTTCTTATTTTGAACTGTTCATGTTTCCCTTTTTTTAAATTAAGACAGTGCCTAATTTTGGAGCTGATGCTTTGTTAAATATTCTTGCAGTGTCACAGTAAAAACAAATGAACCATGACCTCTTACTGCAGTCAATCAGGTTTTACATGTCAATTATTTTGCACTTTGGAATAAAATGCTACATATTTTTCTTTACATTTAACATGCAGTTAAAAAGAAAACTATCAAATTTTAAGCAATTTTTGAGTTTGCATTTTTGTATCCACAGGCTATTAATTCAACTGTGATTCTTTTTATGTATTTATTTCTTTTTTTGCCACATCCTGTGGTTCAGACTGCAGTGTGAAAATTCTGAATAGAGCTGTGAAACACCAGAATAGTGTTAGCCTCACAGGGAACACACAAATAACACTCCACACCTAACCACTTACAAGATGTAGTAAGATACTGTGCAGATCTTAAATAAACAATGTCAAGATATATAGTCCATTATAAATGTAAAAGTAGATTTAATATGGTGTTCATTGTGTGTTATAAATAATCAGTCTTAAAAGTTATTGTCACGACACAGGCTAGGAGACACAGAGGTAAGTGGTCAAACAAGAGTATTTAATTGAATGAGACTGAGGGGTAACCAGGAGGTGACGATAGGTGAGTGAAGCACAACATTACAAGGTCCAGATAGCTTAGCTTGCAGTGACTGTAACTGTGATCTCTTGCAGGAATCCGGGGAGCGGTGGAGAAACTGGAACGTCTGAGGTAAGGAAACACACAGGTAAGTACAAAGGGGCCTGACTTGGTTCAGGTATGTGAATGGTAGACCGGACAAGGAGCGTGTGTGGAGTGAGCACTGATAAAGGGGAGCTTGATTAGCTGCAGGGGAATTAGAACTCAGGTGATTGTGATCTTGTGAACGTGGGTGATGATGACTGTGATGACTGCGGTGACTGTGGTGACTGAAGTGACTGTGACTCTCTGACAGTTATAAGCACAAATGCGTAAACATTATAATGTATTATAATTGTTGTTATGATTATTATTTATAAGATGATATAACATATTATAAGGATTTTTATAATGCATTATGCATTCATTATAATGCCTTAGGAATACCCTAATAATGTATTATAAATATGGGCTTCATAGAAAGTGTTACCAAAAAAACTATATTTTTATATTGATGCTTCTCAACTGATTAAAATTCTTATGTGTTTAGTTTTAACGACATTTCTCATTCTGCAAGAAGCGCTAACAAATCAAGATCTGAAAACCACTGATATGAGCTTCTCTTCACACTGCATGTGGTTTATTTGGCAGCACGGCATCAACTAGAAATTCTTAGTAATGTGTCCAAGTTTATGCAAGCTGTTTATTCATTCTCTTGTACTTCCTCTTTCATATCATTCTCTTAGTTAAATATTGATGCATGTCTGATGTCAGCCATATCTTTCTAAAAAAAAAAAAATCAAATAAAGGTTGCTTCAGATTTGCTACAGTTTTTATCAACTGTGTCACTCCTCAGTCAACAGTGTAAAACATACTAGTGTAGTCTGCATTGTTGTAACTGGAATCATAATCATTAAATTGGTTTCAATGCCCATCCCTTGCCTTGGTGTATGAATATTAAACTGTGTTCACAGGTACAAATATATCAGTGTCAGAGGCCTGACAGAATAGAAATAGATAGATGTAAGATCGTAGTTGTGGTTTGTTCTGTTTCAACTCCACCACACAAACCAGTGAAGGAGGAGCAGCAGTTGTTCACTTTATTTTGACATAAATACATCATTACAAACAGGGACGTGCAGAGACATTTTGAGGGGCAGGGGCTCAAGTGGAAAAAAAAGGCACTTCTCATATTTATTTATTTTTCTAAACAAAACGTTAAACATATTAGGGGTGTGCGATATTGACAAAAAATATATCTCAATATTTTCTGGGATTTTATCGATAATGATAATTAGACGATATTTTGCTGAGTGTGTTATTGTGCTGATATCTTAAGGACTACCATGGACAGCTGACTCCTAAAGTTTTTGATATTCTGCATATTCTGTGTGGTCATCAGTTCACAGCAGTGATAGAAATTAATCTTTTCCAATAAGTTTAAATTTATTTATTATTATTATTATTATTTACCTTTTGTGGAAATTTTTACCTTTATAAAGCCTTTTTTCTAAAAGTGTGCATCATCTTTTCAGTGAATCAGTCAATTAGAATAAGAAGTCATTTGGGATGTTACCAAGCAAATGAAATCAGTATTGACAAAATTAATCTTTGCAATGCAGAGAAAACACAGAAGCTGCATTAGAAGTGGCATTTAGATGTATTTACACACTACTGTTTAGTGCAGAACATGAATGCCTTTAACCTGCAGTTATAAATTAATTAATATTGTTTTGATATTTTAAACATAAAACGTTGAATACTGATATTTGAAATTATTAAAAAAAAAAAAAATGAAAAAAGATACTTTAAATGTTAAATTAAAACTGACAGTAGGTGGCAGCAAGTCACTGTTAATAAGTGAGTGAGTCATTGCCACAGAACCGAATCATTTAAACGGTTGATTCATTCAGGAACAAAAACAGGGTCAGTGTTGCTCAGAGACTCAAATTGGAATTATATTTGTTGGCGAAGTAGATCAAAAGCAATCAATATTGTGTCTAAAACGTAAGTGTCTTAATATTAAATTCTTGTTTATTGAACTGCTGTATAAAATCAATATCACGTTCGTAATCATGCTGCTTTTGGTGGAAAAAACGTCAGCCTTCGCGTGATACTGATTAACTATATGAAATTATATAAATATATACATTTCTGCCCCCATATCTTGAATTTTGTGATCATTCTAAACGCATTTTAATAAACTGAATCATGCAGTGAAAGAGCGCACTGGTCTAACCTACTAGACTTCCTATTACCTTAGCTAAACTTTAGCTAACTTACTTGGTAGCTCTCATGAGTCATGGATGTTAGCAAGACAAATTAACTATATTTGCCTTTTGGATAATAAGCTATAAATTCGAAGCACAGGTATTTTGTTCATCACCACTCACTTCCACACCAACACAAACACAACTGGAAAGGAAGGGAGGGCTTCACTTCTGCGGCTCTCTGCCTGATAAAATACTGTGCTGCATGGAGACGCGGAGGGAGAAAGGCATCGGAACTTGACAGAGTCTCAACATTTCCCAACCTGACCTGATATTTTGATTTTTTACAGGGAATGCTGTGCGCAAACAAAAACACACATGCACACATATATACATAGGCCTACTTATATTAATTTATTTAAAAAATAAATTAATAAATAAATAAAACACTCCCCAGAAAAAAAGGGCACTTTCTCTCGAGAAAGAAAAAGGGCAGGTGCTCAAGCCCCCTTTTATGTCTATGTGTGCACGTGCCTGATTACAAATACAGCTAACACCACCATCACAATAAAGAACCATCAAAATATTGCTATATTTCCCTTGCTCATTAAACACACCAGAATACAACTTTTCATAATAGCAAATAAAAACTGTTCAATTTAATACTGAATGGGTCATGACAACATTTCAGTAGAAAGCTTGTATGTTATTCAGTGTGACATTTTGTGAAAACATGTTACAAGATTATCAACATTATCAAAAGATCTTCTGTAACACATGAGGTATATTTGTATGTCTTTAATCTCACAATGTTTCTAAAGATCTGACCGCAGGTTTCAGGAAGTCTTGAGTCTTTAACACAGTCTGTGTCTTTAACCGTCTGTCATCATTCAGTCAGTATGGAGCGCAGTGAGCTTCCTCTTGTGCTCTGTGAGTATTATTTTCTCTAAATGTATTTCAGTGGAATTGCTATTATATTATGTAAATGATCAAGTGTTTTAGTGTTACTAGATTTATGTCTTTTCTTGCTGCTCTCAGAGTTTCAGATCGAGCTCTAGTCCATGATATATGAGTGAAGGATGAGTTTGAGAGAGGAAGAGTGCAGTTAGTGCTGTTTGTGAAAGAGAAATGCACTCTGTTGTGTTGTAGATCAGTGTTTGCTCAATCATTCTGTTTCGTGTTGTGTAATGGTTGGATCAGTTCTGTTGGTCAGTTTTGCAGTTATTGTCACTGTTGTCGTAATATTCACTAGTACACAGTTAGTAAGAGTTTGTCTTTATTCTTCTGCTCGTGATCAGACTGTTGTCTTCGTTCCCTAAACAGTTCTCTGCTATGACCAAATCTATAAAATACCAGTCAGATGTTTTCATGTTTATCTAGACACATATACAGTCCTCCACACAATATCTTAATATTCATCTGTATAATTATCAGCTCAGTGTTCACATTGTAATGAGTTTTTCTCTTTGTGTTTTAGTGCTGATATCAAACATCTGCTCTGGACATACTGAAGGTGAGTTAGTTTAATTCATATATTTTCATCATATATGAGTGATTCTAAAGTAACTGTCATAAACCAGCTGAGAGTTGAGAAATTACTTACATTTTATGATGATTATAAATGCACCCTTTTAACAAGTTGAATTATTCATGTGACAATTCTGAGTTGTGACGAAACATCAGTCTATCAAAAACAGAAGATATATTTTTTACATTTTCTGTGAAATCAAAATCGAAACAGAGAGAGACAAGATCTTCTGTCGGAAAACTTTAATTAAAAAAAAAAAAAAAAAAAAAAAAAACTTGTTAAAAAACTTTCACAACTCATGTTTCTAAATTCCCAATGATTGTATATTGACAGATCTTTTATAAATGACTATAACAGCTATAGAGAACAACACTTCAGTCTCATCTGATTTAGCGTGTTTTACAGTAAAGTAACTGTGTTCATACAGTAAAAGCAGCACATTATTTTCATTGTGAATTGTTGTCATTGTACAGAAATACCAAAACCCACAGTGACCATCAAACCTGCTCAACATGTATTCAGAGGAGAGAGAGTCACTCTCAGATGTGACATATATACTGAAGGAGTCACTAGCTGGCAGTACAGCTGGTATAAAGACAGTTCAGTCAATGCTTTCAGTGAACTACAGGAACACACATTCAGTTCTGTTACTGAGTCTGACGCAGGTAAATACTCCTGTTATGGAGCAGAGAGAGAAGGATCACGAACATCACACCGCAGTGATGAAGTTACACTGACAGTATCAGGTGAGTTTGATCATCTCTTCACACACACACACAAACACACACACACACACACACACACAACGTGTTATTAATGAGTGATTTCTAACCTTCAGTTCCCAGAGCAGTTTTAAGTGTTTCTCCACAGACGTGGTTGACTGAAGGAGATCCAGTGACTCTGATCTGTGAGGTTAACAGCTCCTCTACAGGCTGGACATTCAGCTGGTTCACTGATACTGGTTCATCAGGTAAAAGATAATGTGCTTCATGTAGTAACACCTGAATAAACTGCTTTCATGAAAAAATATTATAGAGATTAAAAATATTTAATCAATCGGAATACTCTGATTTACCAACAAAGGTAATTTATAAGACTCATGTATAAATGACTGCTCATTTCTTGAGGTAACTGCACATTTTCACTTTATACAGACAACAGATATCGTTATGATCTGCTCTCAGACAGCAGCAGAGGAGCTGGAGGAAACTACACTGTCAGTTCTGCTGCTCTAAATCACACAGGAGTTTATATGTGCAGAGCAGAGAGAGGAAAACCAGCCTATAACACACAGTACAGCAACACACAGTTAATATGGGTCACTGGTGAGTTCAAACTGAACCACAGAATGAGTGAGACACTCTGGAAATGTTTCCTTGATCTTTTTAGAGCTTGATGTGCCTTGAAATGTTGTCCTGTCATAATATATGGCTACTTTTTAATGGTGTGAATGGAGAAAGATGCTTCTGCTGTCAGGTGTAGTTACTACATCTACTAGCAGAGGCTAAATAGACCAAACTAATCAGAAAAACCTTGATTCCTGGGTTAGCGGCAAAAATGTTCAATTCTAATGGATGAAAATTGTCATGAAAAACTAAAATATAACTTAACATAAGTGGATTTCAGGGAGAATAATCAAATAGGTGTAATAAAAATGTATAATCTGACCTATTTAATAAATATGGAGGTTTTTGTTGGTTGTCACAATTGTCTTTGGTTTGCTTGCTGATGGCATAATGACAAATATTTTAAGGTATAATTTTATGAAGTTTTAAATAGAAATAATCGATGATGACTTATGGATTTTCAAATATTAGAACTTGAATATTTTTTTTTTTTTTGAAAATTAAGCTGCTTTGAAACAATGTAAGTTGTGTAAAGTGTTTTATCAATAAAACTGTCTTGACTTGATTTCTAAACTGTAGCTGTAATTGTCTTCTCAGGTGTTTCTCCTCCAGTCTCTCTGATCGTCAGACCCAGCAGAACTCAACACTTCACATCTGTCTCTCTCTCTCTGAGCTGTGAGGACCAGAGTAACTCTGCTGGATGGACAGTGAGAAGATACACAGACAGATGGGGGCTGGAAGATTGTTCATCATTACACCGAGGATCACAATCAGGATCTACATGTACAATCAGAGACACCATCACATCAGACACTGGAGTGTACTGGTGTGAGTCTGAATCTAGAGAGAAAAGTCATCCTGTTAATATCACTGTACACCGTGAGTCTGTGTTTCTGTATTTATTCATTTCACAAAGCCCTCATTTCTTGTTTCAGATTTAAATAGCAGGATTGTGATCTCAGTTCAATCACCCACATAATCTAATTCCTAAATGACAATGAATCCGCTAGACTATTAAACCTTTGACTAAGCCATTTCTCAGCCTTCAACTTCTGCCATAAAAAAAAGTACATTTAAAAAATAAAAAATCATTGTGATTCTCAATTTAATAATATTATAAAATAATAATAATAATAATAATAATAATAATAATAATAATAATAATAATAATAATAATAATAATAATTGTTGTTGTTGTCACCACATCGATACATTCTGACTATAATCTTATTATTTGTCAGTTGATGTTTGCTCTGTTTGTGTAGTTGGTGTGATTCTGGAGAGTCCTTTTCATCCTGTGACTGAAGGAGAAACTCTGACTCTACGCTGTTTATATAAATATTCAATTTCACCAAACCTCAGAGCTGATTTCTATAAAGATGAATCACTCATTCAGAATCAAACTACAGAGATGATCATCTCTACTGTCTCAAAGTCACACGAGGGTTTCTACTCCTGCAAATACCCAGAGAGAGGAGAGTCACCCAAGAGCTGGATCTCAGTCACAGGTGAGACTAGGAACTATCAACACTTTTTAAATACTTTTGTATAATATACAGCACTAATATGACTGTAAATGTATTCATCTCAGCTTCCTCCAGAAGATCAGGATCTGATGGTCTTGGTCTCGATCCTGTGATAGTTGGAGTGACTGCTGGACTGACTGTCATATTTTTGATCATTGTCTTCTTGGTCCTGCTGTGGTGCTACAGAAACAACAAAGGTTCATATTCTGCCTTATTAAAATTCAAAAACACATTTGCAGACTCTGTTCCTAAACCTGTCGTCCTCTAACAACCTAAGCTGGTTATCTGATCTTAGCTTGTATGTTGGGTTTTTGGGTAGTTTTCTGCTGGGCAGGTACTACTGCAAATAACAAACTACTGCAAATTAGCCATTTATGTATGCATAAAGGAGACTAAAGTCAGTTTTTTTTTTTTTTTATGACCCCTTTATTTCCTCAAAATATTTTCATGAACATGTTATGTTTGTCTAGGTGGAAGATCTCAGTCTCTCTCGAGTGTCAGTCAACATCAGAACAGCAGTCAGACATCAGAGCAGAACCAGAGTGAAGCTGGATATAAAACACTCATGTCTGGTCAGTCTTTACCCGTTAAACGTAAATATTTAACCATAAATCTTTACAAACTGAGATTCAAGATACTAAGAAATAACTTTCAACTAACAACACAGATATCACACTAAATAATTTTTCCCTCTTCTGAAGTGTAATATGATATTTGTGAAACTGACAATTATATTCCAATTAGATGTAATTCAGTTTTATTTCATTATCAAAATATTTCATATGTAAATTAGAATGTTAATAGCATATTACATATTTGGCTGAGTTTGGCTTTAAGTCAGTGTCAACATGAAAACAATATTTTTCTGTGGGCTTTAATTCATAAGATGCATTTATTACAGGAACTGCTCATATTTATGACTCAGTTGATGCCACAATTAATAAAGACATAAGCACAGGTAATTAATGATGTTACAAAAGGTAATTATGTCAAGCTGATAATTTACTAAGGCAGTAGTTATTTTCTAGATAATCAAATTCATCTTTGTTTTCCATTTCACTGTGATATTTGCAGAGAAATTCAGTTCACTTTTCTCTGTTATTCACTGTAGACATTGTAAGTGGACTTACTGAAGTCACCTATGCTGAGATTGAACTCAAACATACAGAGAAACAGAAGGAAAAGAAAGAAAACAAAGGTAAACTGTAACAAAAGTTGATGCTCTTATGATTTTATGATCATGACACTAGTGTTCAGTAGAGCTAAAGACCTCTGGGGTAAAAAGCTTTGATTTTAATTTCTCCCACAACACTAAATAGCAACAAACACCACCAGCTTTTTCCTAAACACCTGTTCTGAAATCAGTCTGATCCATAAAGGTCATTGCATGCAAATTACAATACGTTGTTTTTGAGGTAATTTGGTCAAATTGTTTTAAAATAAATAATTTTATTCTCTCTGTAGAAGCTGTAGAGATTTTACGAATATAAAATGAATATTGGACACACAGTAAGCGCTAGTGATATTAACTGTTCATCTTTCAGGGAAAACCAGTGAAAGTTCTGACACTGTTTACTCTAAACTGAACCTGGAGACCCATCAAGGTGAGTGTCTAAGTAAAAATATTAAACACAATTCACAAGGGGCCACAAAAAAAAAAAAAAAAAAAAAAACTTCATCTACAAGAATTATTGGACATCTAATAATAAAATTAAATATGCAAAAATCAAAGTGTACAATTTAGCATTTTTGATTCATTTATACATTTTCAGCTGCTGGATCTAGTGATGTGACGTATGCTCAGATTAAATAAATGGCTGGAGGAGAAACTTTCAGTCCCAGGACGCTGATGAGTTTATGCTGAGAAGTGCTGGAGAATGACCAGAATCATCAATGCTTTATCATCTTTGTGACGCTGAACACTTGATGGCAATAGATTTAGCAGTATTTAACATTAGTGATTATCTTTTTTAGCTCCGTTCTGTATTCTTAAAGGTATGACGTATCATTATATGGGAGAGAAAGATTGCTGACTGTAAAGCCTTTTCTTTTTCTTTTTTTTTTTTTTTTTACTGTTGTGAAAGTTTAAATTCCTCTTTTGCTCTTCTTGATTTCAAATGTATTTGTAGCAGGGTTTTCATGGTCATGGAAACATCAGTGAATTTTAAAATTGTGATTTCCATATCTGGAAAAATCATGGAAATGTTCTAGGTTGGAAAAAAGTAATGTTATAAATGTATATAGTGAATATTGAATTTTCAACTCTAAAATATTTCATTGCTATAAATACCTCTATGTGAGTCTTATCTTGAGATTTGTAAACTGCTTAAAATAACTGGTCAAAGGTTTTTGACTTCTGTTGTATAGGGTGACCATACGTGCCATTTTACCAGGATGCGTCCTGGCCATGATTTCTATATTGCTTTGATTCAAAGTACCTCGAGAGCGTTTCGAAAACATAAGGAACTGATGTCATACATCAATCGGTCTGCACACGCAAACAAAGCAAAAACCTAAATATTATAGGCAATATAGAAATCCTGGCCAGGACGCGTCCTGGTAAAATGGCATGTATGGTCACCCTACTGTTGTAGCTTGTTTGTTCTTCTTAGGAATTAGAATAATTGTTCACAGTATTTATACCTTTTGTTTATATCTTTATTACAATAAAATAAGATCTAATTACTACAATGCTAGTATGTGGCATGAGCGTGAGCGATAAATGTGATGCTACGTGACATTCATGTTTATGGTTGATATGTTGACATGTTTATGACAAATATGTATAAATATCTCAGAACAGATTGAACAGAACTGAATTTTACGTACATCTAAACACATAAATGTCTTCAATGTCTCTCCAATAATTTTTATTGTTTCTAAGAGTATTAAAGGTGCAGTAGGAGATCTTGGAAAATGCTAACTTTAGCCTGATAGCACTGAAAGTGAATGTCCCACCCTCCCTGCAATCACTGTCTAAAGCAGGGGTGTCCAAACTACGGCCCGCAGGCCATCTGCGGCCCGCTATCACTCCTGTGGCAGCCCGCGAGGGATTTTTAAAAATGATACGAATCTGCAGAAGTGGACAAACTATGGTCGATTTCATCCAGCCTGTGAGGCAGTTGGTCCAAAATAGCTAATTTGATACAATATCAGTAAAATCCAATAGATGGTGCTGTAGCCTGTAGTGCGGTATATCCCTGATTTACACCGTCTCGCCGTCCGTGCCGCTTTGCTAAAGTCAGTCGCCTAGTCTATTTTTGACAGACGCAGCGTTCAAGCCGCACAGCAAATACAAAATAAAAAAGTCAAAATAGCTATATACACTACAAAACTGGCACAATTGTAAAAAGTTACTTGTTTTAAAAATGTGAGAGTGTGCATTTGTTTTGAAAAATTCATTGTATTGGTAGGCCTACTGTTTTAAAAATGTGTAAAATGCTCTGTAGACTTTCCAGTAGGAAATCCCAGTGTTATCCTCCTGTTGTTTTATCTTGCAAAGATATGCTTTCTTCTTCTGTTTTCCACACACATTCTTATGAAAATGAATACAGTACTGTTTTTTTTTTTCTTTTTTTTTCTGGATTATAAATTGCGGGTTTTTTTTCATCTGAAAAGTGCTGCGATTTCCAAGGCGATTTATAACGCAATCAATGTCAAGTGCAAAGCGCGCACATTAGGATTGGTGACGAATGAGAATGTCAGTTAGTTTCAGTTTCGCTTTAAATATTTAGGCTGGACATTTATAAAATATGTTTAGTGAATGCCACTATAATTTGTGTTTGTTTTTTACTTATATTTTCATTCCTTTTTCTATTCTGAACACTTCTAAATTTACAGGACTTTTTGTGGAGTGTGGGGAATATAAATATATGTTTCTAATGTTTGTAAACGTTTCATTTATTTTACATTATTTCTGAATGAAATGATAAAATGTGTCTTATACATCAATCGACTTGTACACCAATGCAACTTATCTGTCATAAAGTGCTCATAAAAAATAGGTAGAGATGGTACAAGAACTGCCATGTATGTAGGCTACAAGTATACATACGGTACTGTAGTAAGTGAGTGTCAATTTAGAATTAAAAACAATAAAAAATCAAAGCTTAATTTCTCATGAACATATTATGCGGCCCCTCACTTGATGAGGAAAACTTCTTGTGGCCCTCGAGTCAAAAAGTTTGCCCACCCCTGGTCTAAAGCCACGCCCCCTGAACGCATATACGCTCACAGACCAGAATACCAGAGACAACATTACTACAATAGGCTACATCAGCGGTTCCCAATTCCAGTAGCTCTCTTCTAATGAGCTAGTTATCTGAATCAGGTGTGTTAACTGAAAGTGAAAAAAAGTGAAAGTCGTGACATATTGTCAAGTATGGTGACCCATACTCGAAATTGGTGCTCTGCATTTAACCCATCCAAGTGCACACAGCAGTGAATAGTGAACAAACGCACGCACACACACACACCGTGAACACACACCCGGAGCAGTGGGCAGCTATTGCTCCAGCACCCGGGGAGCAACTGGGGGTTCGGTGCCTTGCTCAAGGGCACCTCAGTCATGGTATCGAAGGCAGAGAGAGTGCTGTTCATTCACAATCCCCACCTTCAATTCCTGCCGGTGCGAGAATCGAACCGGCAACCTTCAGGTTACAAGCCCAACTCCCTAACCATTAGGCCATGACTTCCCCCCTCATAAGAGAGACATGTAAAATATGCAGAATGCGGGAGTGCGAGGACTGGAATTGGGAACCGCTTGGCAACATAGTACAGTTACTAAAAATACAACAATACCAGGAAGGAAGATCGGGTTGTTGATGTTTGTCTGCCATTCTCCCTCTGTCTGCACAGAGTGCGTGATCGCGCTGATGACGTATCCTGTCTGCGCAAACCGGGTGCGCAGAAGTATGCAAATGCATACTTTGACAGGCAGGTAGGAAAGACAATAAAAACGCTCGGACAAAGCGTATTGATTGGACGAACATTTCCTGGTCCTACACCTTCCACAGAATATATAAATACAGATAAATACATTTAGACCACTTAACTTAATGATTGCTATCAGAATGTGAAGCGACTTAACCAGCATAACACAAAAATGTTTCTGAAGACAATCACCTATTGCACCTTTAACTTGTCAATATTCTTATGCAATTTTTTTTTTTTTATTTTATTTTGAAAACTAGGAGTAGGTCTAGGTTGAAATTGCTGATAAAGGCACTAGTTAGCTTAAGTTTAACTCCAGTCCATTCCTACAAGCAGCTCTTCCATTTAATTAAGAAAAAAAAAAAAAAAGATAACCACATGTAAATTGGTGACAACTGTTATGGACGGAGGTTCAAAAGATTTATGACCTTCCTATGGGGCTTTCATCACTAACATCTATATCACAGATGAACATATTTTACCCTTAAGAACAGACTCTGATTTCAGAAAATGGGCTTTGAAAAATTTTACAATACATCCATCAACTATTGTATGAAGAAACACTTAAAACCTTCAAAAAACTTGTCATTGAATTTGCAGCTAAGACTGAATAAGACTCTCCAGATATTTAGCTTCCTCTTTAAACATCTAAATTGGAAAAAATGAGCTTATTTTGTTTAATGTGCAGACTGGTAAAAATATCCTTACACTGATTAACAGCATACATAGAGCTTTATGCCGAGTTCACACTGCATGATTTTCAAAATCATCGGATCACCGTTGTTTTCACACTGAACGACTATCTGGGGTAGCATTCAGTTGCTGCTGTGTTCACATTGTACGATGGATCGGCGACAGGAGGTTACACACTGCATGACTTTACAATAGAAAGAATCGCTGACAACTCTGTCTGGTCCGCAAACTACAGCCAAATGCACGTAAGAAGTGATAAGGAAATAATGCAAGATCACACTGATATTGGGGTCTATAAGTCCTCCCAGAACAAACAATAACAAAGATTACTTTGTTGTTAACAACATTCTTCTGCTGGGAAAAATTTATATAAACAAATCTAAGTAGGCTACTTGAAAGTGAAACCAACGTCTTGTGCATTTTTTAATGATCTTGTTTCTTATACAAAAGCCCTCAAAGTGATGTAAAAAAAAAAAGTGAAAAATAAAAATGCAATAAATCTTTTGTCCTTTATATAAAAATATGGTTTACTTATATGCAAAAATGTACTGATATTGCCACGTTGTTTGAACATGGCTAATTGCTTTATAAAAAAAAAAAAAAAAAATTAAAAACGCAAAAAAGTCCTCCCTGAACTTCCCGCTGCCTTGTATCTTGCTCTCTCATTGGTTGTAGTTCATCACCAATGTATTTTTCAGACAGAATTTATTACACACAGCAGGATTTTGAATCGCTGACAGGTCCAGATATTTAGCATGCCAAATATTTCATGGGTGTCAGCAAAGCGTTGGCGATTCTCTCAAATCGCATCTTTGATAATTCACACTGCGTGACTGTCACTCGCATGAACGAGCACCGATTTGCCTCCGATTTCAGGCATTTGTCAGCGATTTCGCAAAACCTGTTGGCGAGTGAAAATCAGGGCTAAAATCATGCAGTGTGAACTCGGCATTAGATGGTATGACATTGAAGAGAGAAAACACACATCATATCAAGTCAAAATGGGAGAAATAACTCAAGTTATTCAAGTTTTTTCCCTCTGACACCCCAAATTGTTGCTACGTTTAAGACACACTGAAGACAATGTGTAGAACAAATTGCTTTACACACTGAAATCTTTTAGCACTGTTCCATTCTAGAATGATACTGGACAAATGTATTTAGTGCCATTAATAAAATCGTTCTAGTTGATTTGCACAGAGATTGTTTAATAGCAGGGATCTCTAATCCCTTTAGAGTTCCAAACTGTCTAAATGTTCTTTACCCTTAAAAAAAATCTCTATATTATTTCTGCACCGTCTTGACTGGAATCTGGAATTAGTTCATATGTAAAAAAAATCCCAAAAATTATGTTTGGCAATTTTAGCGTTGTAGACACCTTGTCACACGTCCTGCTGCTCAATAGACAATAATGCAACACAATGCATTTACAAAGTGTAGTCTGTTCTCCTGGAACTACATGGCTAAATTGCCCCTGGACAGCATGTCTGCCCCTTGGTTCAGTCTGCCTAGCACATGCAAGAGGAGTTTGCCCTTTGCCCATAACAGGAGATGTCATGCCAACTTGTGAAGGGAGCGTGACCTGAGACCGCCTTGGTGATTTATAAAGGCTACCACCATCATGTTGTCTGAACGGAACAGAACGCTGTGCCCCTTCAAGGCTGACAGGAAGGTTTTTAGGACTAGAAAAACTGCCATCTCGAGGCAGTTGATGTGTAAGCATTGCTCCAGGTCTGACCAGGAGCTGAACGCCGGTCTGCCCTCGTACAGAGCACCCCAACCCAAGTTGGAGGCATCTGTCATGACCACCTTCTTTCTGGAGGTCAGTCCCAATGGGACGCCTGATTGAAACAGGCGAGGAGTTGTCCAAGGAGACACAGCTCTGATGAAGCAGTGCATTACCCTGAGATGAAAACGTCCCAGGTGCCAAGCATGGGACAGGACATAGGCTTCGAGTCAATACTGAAGGGGCTGCATATGAAGCAGACTCAGAGGAATCACAGAGGAAGCAGCTGGCATGAGGCCGAGCATCCTTTGGAAAGCCCCGAGGGGATCTTGAATGACACCACTAGCTGCTGAACTGTCTGGGAGTGTTTTGGTGTAATCCATGCACACATCTGGGCAGAATCAAAAACTGTCCCAGGAAGACTTCTCACTGGCTGGGATAGACAAAGAGCTCTTGGCTAAATTGATCTTCAACCCAAGCTGCTCCAGGTGGTTGAGCAGCAGCGGCCTGTGAGCGATGAGTTCCCATTCTGATCTGGCTAAAACCAGCCAATTGTCAAAGTAATTCAAGATAATGATTCCCATCTGCCTCAGAGGGGAAAGAGACAGTACTGTATATTGATATGCCACTCCCTCAAACGCGAATCTCAAGAACAGTCTGTGATGGGGGGCTATTTGGATATGAAAGTAAGCGTTTTTCAGATCCACAGACAGAAACCAGTCCCCGGAGTATACTTGCTTGAGGATCTGTTTCAAAATCAGCATCTTGAACGGCCGTTTCATGAGTGAGCGGTTCAGATGCCTGAGATCAAGAATTGACCTGAGCCCGCCATCTTTTTTGGGAATGAGGAAGTAACGGCTGTAAAAGCCTGACTCACTGTTCACTAGAGGAACCGATCATCGTTGTCCCATACTGAAGTCTGCTTGATACCTCTGAAGCTAGGTGGCCCCGTACTGAAGTCTGATTGATACCTCTGAAGCTAGGTGGCCTGCGAGCAAACTGAAGCGAGTAGCCTCATTCTATGGTTTTTAGAACCCAACTTGACACATCTGGGATTGCTTTCCAAGCCTGAAGCCGGATGGCAAGTGGTCTGAGTTTTTCGAGTGTCAGTTTGCAGCACAGGGTGGGGAACTGACATTTGTGGTAATGAGAAGAAAATGCTCTTTTGAGTATGTGTGTCTGCTATCAAAGCAGTAGTTTACTTGGGTGCGCACTGAATGGCTTCCATCGCTCAGAGTTAAGCAGAGGGATGGAGAGTGAGCACAAAACTTCAAGGGAGTTCCAGCCTCGGTGAGAACTGACCTTCTCCTCTTCCTCTCTGAGTTTGGATCAGGACAGCTTCTGAGGCTCTGGGTCCAACATCACTCTGGGGTGGGGACCTTGACACCTAGGAAATGGGTAGCGTTTCGCCATCCAGGGGCGCTGCTGAAGCCCAGGCTCAGATTAGGGTGGGGCTGAGGTGGTGCTGGCTTGGCAGGCTGTTGAGGTTTCTAATGAATTGAAACAGCCACTGCAGCAGGAAGTGACACATTGCCTGCAATGGCTTCTTTACTGTTGTAAACCGCTCAGCAAAACCATCCACAATAGGGGCAAACAACCCCTTGGCAGAGACTGGCGAGTCTAGGAAGGTGACCTTGTCCCTGATCTCAAATTTAGCCAAAGGTGGCACTCCAGCACCATCATGTTTGCCATGGCCTTGCTGATTGCCTACACAGAAGCCTTAGTAGTACACTGAGCCAAATCAGTTGCTGTGTACAGCTCTCTGAAGCCATCAGAACTCTGGTCTGGTGCAGAGAAGTTTGGCCTGAAACTCTTGGAGCACCACCATTGTGTGCAGCACTTACCCAGCCTGGCTAGACACTGAATAAGCCCTGTTCACTAGGGCTGAGGTAGTCCTGCAGGGCTTAGGCGGGTGCGCTGCATGGACTATTAACCCCAGGGCTGATGGAGGGCACAGATGTGCAGCGACCGCCTCTTCCAGAGGGGGGAGCTTGCTATATAACTTTGTTCTTCAGCACCGTCAACACTGGTAAGAACAGCAGAAGTGGAGGGGTTAACGTGCCGAATAGGGGGCACACAATGTCCTGGCGAGTTCCTCATGAACTGCCGAAAGCAGTAGGGAGGGCCACTGGCATCCCTTCAGGTATCACTGGTTAAGGAGGGCTCTACCGGAGCTGGCCAAGCCAGGCCGAGATCCTCCACAGCCTTGGTTAGAATGCAGATCAGCTCGCTGTCCACGCTGGGCTGTGTGGCTCTTTGCCGGAACACACTCTCTCTTCTGCATCTGAAGCAGTCAATGACATAGTGTCATCCACGACAGCTTCCTCCTCAGACCCACCAAAGGAAATCAATGCGCTCGCAGCCAGCGATGGGCATTGATCCTCATTTTTGAAGAACACAGGCGAATCAAAGCATTGCGGGGAGAGTGAATCATGTGGGACCTGTGCTGGCGTGAGTTCACTCGGGCCCAGTGTTTTAGCCCCGCTGCTCCGATGTTTCTTCCCTCTAGGGGAGAGCAGGCTGGGGAGGACTGCCTTTGTGGAAGTAGGTGATCCACAAGCGAAGAAAGGTGAGACTTATGTACTCACAGTGAGAACATTCTGTCCCGGTGAGTGCAGCCTCTGCGTGGGCACTGCCCAGACAGGCAATGCATTCACCATGCCCATCTGCACACTCATGGCACAACATTTGCAACAACGTCACTGTAGAAATTTGCTCCAGATGGCCGCAGGGGAAGGTGTCAGGCTTCTTCCACTGCTGGGGCTTCTTCTCACGGCTGTGAGCAGGCTTAACTTCTTTCTTCTTATTCTTCTTCTTCTTCTTCTTCTTGCTTGCAGAGTCAGCGATGAGATGATCTTCGTCGCTAAAGGAGAAAAATTTTGATGAAATGGTGCTTAGAGCCGACTTATATAGCAGTCGGCTCCCCCCCTTTTGGTGGGATGAAGTGCCATTGGTTCGTGCAGCTACAGCTTTCAGTATCAGAGTAAACAGGAGTTTCCCCATAAGTGTGTTAATACAATGGGAGAGACTGTTCAAAAGGGAACACTTTGTTAAAGGTTAAACCAGTGGTGTGATTTCCTGTTTGTCAAGTGACCAATCTAGTGGAAGACTTTACTCATGAAAAGATCTTTATGTAAGATGTGTTTTTATGAAGGTTTTTAACCTTTTGAGCGGCACGGTCCCACATATGGGATTTTTATTTCCGTGCCCCTGGGAGTACGTTCCCACATATGGGATTTAGAACGTTCGGTGACATCACATAATTGCCAAATTCAAACTGTGGTTTCGCGCCTTGACTGGCGCTGAGCCAGAGAGAGAGGTGCACTGTACTTGTCATATTATCACAACTATGCATTGTTCTTAACCGCATAATGCATATTTTACGTTTCAGACATTTAAATACACATAAGTACTAGTAAAACAATACATTTAGAGATTGTAAAATACACACAGATGTCTATGGAAGCAACAATAACAATCCATTCAAATTAAATTTGCCGATGTGTTTTATTCATATCAGATACACACAGTGTAAGTAACTATAAAGTTCACTCTATTCTTCACCCAGTTCAGTGACCCAGGCCACTTACTAGCATGTATTTCGGGAGAAACTGATTAATGCACATGCTGTAAATCAAACTGACAGGACTCTCTGAACTGCGTCGCGAAAAAAAAAAAAAAAAAAACATGAGGGCGCCCATCTCGCGTTACAGATCAAAATCAAGATCATTTATAAAGGTGTTTAAAGGACAAAACATACTCATTTACTCATATTTGTGAATCGGAATATCAGATTGTTTATGACATGGTAAGCAGGTTTGTGAATATATTAAATAAAAAAGGAAAAACTAAATAAAAGCGATCCATCTGTCATACAGTGTTATTGTGGCCGCGGTGTGTCACGTGACAATCATGACGCGTCGCCATGGAAACAGTAAGGGCAAACGTTTTAAAATAACGGTCGCCTTAAAAAACTCACGCTGGGGGGACCGCTAGAATATTTTAAACTCACCACTGAAAGGGTTAACATATACACATTATCTACATTATTTGTTATTTATTATATATACATTTGTTTTAAACAAGATGCTAGTAGAAATTATCATAATATAAAATATATAAGAAAACACAACCTTTATCCTTCAGGTGTGTGTTTCTATTTAGTTCATCAGTGGAAAAGCACAGGTTCTGTTGGCATGACTTTGTCCAAACTCTTCACACACCTTGTAAAAATCCACCTCTGTATACTGAAAGACAACAGGAATTCATCATTTAGTGGTTAGTGTTTGTTTAATCTAAAATGCAAAATGTGGGAAAATGTACCTGTGCTTGACTAAGCTCCTGACATTCTTCTAGTGGCATAAATTTTGACACATTCAATTTTGCGGTAAGTCTACATCTTGAAGTTTTGAGCTTTCTCCAGAATAACTACATACTGAGGATGATCGCCATGTTAACATTTTTACAGATGGAGCCACAGTATTGTATGTTTAAATGCAACAGACTTAAATGAAAGAAACTCACCTATGACACAAATGATTAAATCACGGTTCAACAGACCAGTCAGGATAAGAATCCCCCGTGGATTCTCTTGAATATACTTCACTATTGTGTGATTCTGACTCTCATGTGTTGATTCTGTAACTGATTTGTTCTAAGGCCAAAGAAACGACATCAACAACAAAAAACGTAATTCTAAATGTTTTTTTTTTTTTTTTTTTCTGATGCGAGACGTTTATTTTAAAAGACATGCATGAAAGCTGTCAGATGCAGTAATAATTCCTGAGAAAAACGCGATGTCCGGATTCAGTATCTGCGGTCAGATGAGATGTAGACAGATGTATTGTCAGTGTCATTATTCTATTGTTATTTTCGTAACTTGCTATGAAATAAAAAGTTTCTCACCTCAGAAAAGCGAACTATCCTGTCCTGTCAGAAGTTATACAGTGTTCGTAGCGCTCTCTTCTGTAGACCGCTGTATAGGCTATCACTTCACTAAAGCGCAGAAACTAGGAGCATGCAACGCGTGAAATAAAAGTACAGTACCGATAAATCACATAACTGGTACTGCGTGTGTTAGCTGGGAAGGATTTGCATGAAGGTATGATATTCATTCTATTCAGGAGCAGTTTTCACGTGTTATTACCAGTTCATGTTAGTATATTCATGGTAACGGTTGTTTCCATAACCCAAAAATACCATGTTATTTCCACTTTGTGTTATTTTGTATATGTTTAAATATGACTGTGGTGTCTCATACCAACTTAATTCAATATTAGTCATATTCTTAACTGTCTTTACTTAATTTTTGTTAAATAAATTTGCTTTGATTTTATTTTTTAACAAATTATATATATATAAGTGGGTCGCGGCTTGATGATCATGGGAAAACGAGGCTCCCAAGGCCAAACTAGTTGAGAACCACTGTTCTAAGGCACTGATTCATTCAGGATCAAGACGCTGAGAGGATCAAAATGCTGAAAGTCACAAGCAAGTCACGGAACTATTCCTTCAACAGTTCGTTCATTTGAAATCAATTCAAAAGCAGTAATTTATTCAGAAATAAAACACCACTCTGAGGTACAACAACTAATTCTTCGTTCAGAACTATTTTTAATAACTAATTTAGACAAATAGACAGACAATATCCTGTCTAAAATGTAATTACTCCATATATCTTATTTTTTACTGAACTGTTTTATCACATTCACAGCTGAATAACAATTCTCATGGCTTTGTCATGACTAGTACGATGACTCATTTCTCACTGAGATATAAATAAGAGGAAGTGCATTGTAACTTGAATGTGGGCGACGTCCTTCAGTTGCTTTCAATTATTTTACCTTTACAGATTCATTATTCTGCGTAATTGCAAACTGGTATTTGTTATATTATAATTCATTATCATAATCATAAACACACTGGTTTGTAGCACAAATAATTTCATCCTTTACTGCACTTTATTCTAATTATTTAGGCCTACCTACACTGAAAAAAAAAAAATGATTCATTGAATTTACAAAAAAAAAAATTAAGTAGGCTTGTGACCATCCCAAAAGTATTCTCGTAGCTTTATAAAGTTCAGATTGAACCACTGATGGCAGATGGATTTTCACGATGTCTTTCATACTTTTCTGAGCCTTGACAGTGTTATTTACTTGGCAGTCAATGGGACAATCACAAGCCTCCCGGTTTTCATCCAAAATATCTTAAATTGTGTTCCGAAGATGAATGGAGCTTTTACAGGTTTGGAATGACATGGGGGTAAGTGATTAATGACAAAATTTTCATTTTGGGGTGGAGTAACCCTTTAAAACAATTAAAATCAGTTTGTGAAATATGTACATATCATATGAGACAATACGTGTGTATTTGAGAATCTGGACACTATGCTTTCCTTTCCTTATCACATCAGAAAATATAAGATTGAAGAGATCTGACTGGACTGTAAAGTCATTTTTCTATCCCAAAGATTTCAATTCAGTTGTTTCCTAACATAAAATATACTGTAGCCTAATATAATGAAATACTTGATGTGGCATGCAAAATTTGCATCTTTTTTCTTTTTTTCTTTTCTATGGCAAATGTGGCCAGAATGTTCAGGATCCTCCCACTATGTCATATACTTTAAATACACATGCTTCAGTCAGGTGATTCATCTTAACATTTATCACAGTGAGAGAAAGAGAGAACTGTCTCTAAATCAGGAATTTTTTTTGTTTCTGTTATTATTTATTTATTTTTTAAGTTCTTACTCTTTCTTTCAAGCTACCTTAAGGATGTTACTGGAAACCGTACAATTTGTATGTTATTTTGGTAGCAGTTAAATTAAAAACAGACAGAGCACTGTAGAAACACTAAATGCAGAATGTGTAGGATGTTATTTTTGGGGAGGCTTTGATCAATTCATTAAATCCAGGAATTCTCAAGGAAGATGTGAAAGGCGACATCTCTCTCAAACTCAAGAATCTTCAATATAATATAAGTCTGAAAACTTCTCAGCATAGATTTGCTTTAGTTATACTTCGTCCCTACATCACCTCTCTTCCAGGGACATCTCTTCCTTCTTAAGTGACCTTTTGTCATTTCAGACATTTAAATTTCAGCTTCATATTGTTTATTTAATGTTAAGATATTATTTACATTGATGCACCATGAAAAACAGGTATGCTTTAATGAATTCTGAGTCAAAAACTGTACATGGATGCAGATGGATTGAGACTGCTTAGATGTTTGTTTGGTTATTTGTTTTCGTTATAGCTAGAAGTTATAGCTAATATAACATTTAAAAAATCTCTTAATTTCATTAGATAAAATGTAAAAATGATCAAACCAAGCAGCATATGTACTTTTTTCAGAACTAACTTTATATATATATATATATATATATATATATATATATATATATATATATATATATATATATATATATATGTTTAAGCAGTGTTTTTTTTTTTATGTCAGATTTCCTCAAGTTCCTCAAGTTCTTCACATTTATATGAACATGTTGGTGTTTCACAGAACATGTACAAGATATTTTGTCTTCATTTTGAGCATAACCATCTTCATTTTGAGAAATGTTTTGCATGAAAATTGTGCTTTTGCTACATTTCTTTAAAACTGACAACACATGATTTGATATTATGATACATAATGCAAAGACACATTTTTATTAAACCTAGTGTCCAGATTCTTGTATATGTAGGAATTTATGCTGAACTAAAATATTATTTTATGCCTTTTATATCGAAATTTATATGTATTTAAATATATTTGTAATTATACATTTTTAATGAAGTTGCAATTTACTGCATTTAAAATAATATATTAACTCCTAAACTTTAGTTTACAGCTTTAGTAGGCTATGTTAGTCAAACTTAAAAGTGGCAAAAGTACCTATTTAATTACATCTAAGTGACCCTTTTTTAAATATACGTTTAAGACTTAAAATGCACATTCAATAGAATTAAGTAAATGCCATATGAGATCCATTTATTAATTCGTTGATACATGTATTAATTTGTTTTACAGTGGCTGCTTCATCTGTTTTCCTGCTGCTGATTAACAGAGGTGAGCCTCACAGGTAAATGTCAAAGGTAAATTCATGCAAAAGTATTTTTTTTCTGTTTTTAAACATTTTTTCTTGTTTTCAGCATCTCTCAAGCTCACTATTGAGGGTGCTGTTGGAGGATCTGTTGTCTTGCCTTGCTCTTTCACTGTCAATGAGTTTGAAAGTGAAAACATAACTGTACATTGGAGATACCATGACAGCCTAAATGTATATGACGTAGTTAAAAACAGAGGAGTGATATCCGAACAAAACCAAGCATACAAGAACAGAGTTGAAATGTTTTTGGACCAGTATGTGAATGGCAACTTCACACTGATGCTCAAAGATCTTCCATCTGCTGATTCAGGGATCTACTACTGCTATATCATTGGAGCACAAAACAATTGGAAACAGGAGCTCTGCATTATAGGTGTGTAAAGATTCATTAAATGTATTATTTAAAAAGACAGTATGATTGCTGAAATGGTGTATTTCTGCCAATGTCTAACTCACTTAAAGTATACCTTTTATAAAGAAGTCATCGTGTGTAATTTTTCATTTGTTTTTCATTTTTATTTTAGTAGCAAAATCAACAGAAGACAAAGGAAACCAATCAATGCAAGAAAAGAAAAACCAAGGGGCACAAACAAGACCAGGGATGATTGTGATACTTATTCCTTTGTTGTGTATTTATATTCTGTTCTGTATTTGAGTGATGATACTTTATAATATTTTAGCATCTGCAGTGTTTTGAGAATTTGCTTCAGCAGCTAAAGCTCATGTTAGTCTTCTAGTATTATGTCTTCTAGTATTATGTCTTCTAGTATAATGGAATTTCAGTTAGTACAATTAGTTTCAATAAAGTATCAAAGTCTCAAAGTGTAATTTTTTCAAAGTATTTTTTTTCAATTCGTTAATGTTGTTTGTTTCATAACTCTAAATTGATTAAATAAACAAATCCTCACACTGTTATTATATTTTATAATTAAAGAGACAAATCCTCACACTGTCCTAGACACCACAAGATTTACTCATTCTAGTCAGCAACATTTACTGTTGCTTAACTCAATATATGGAGTAGCTTTAGTATTAAAAATACAATTTATGTCACTGGACTGATGGCAATTGATTATTAATTGTTTATTCATTAATAATTATAAAGATAAAGATACTGAAAATGGTGATGCAAATGTTTTGTGAAATATGAAATATGATGCTGTTGACGAAAAGACGATTATAATATCCATGCTAATATGCAGCACTACAGCAAGACTGTGAGTGTTATATATTAATTTTACACAACAGTTCAATAATCAAGTATTTAACATTGTACTAATGTTTCAAACAAATATTTGCCTGCTTTGTATGTTTCCTTTCTGTTAATGAAAATAATTTCAAAAGAAGTAAAAGACCACTTAACAACAACAACAACAACAACAATAATAAATATCATCCAAATGATTAATAACAATTAATCTTCCCACCATCTCTTCCTTTATTTTGAAAAGTTGTTTTCACATGTCTCACAGCCCAGAGGATCTTTGGACGCACTGCTAAACATAGGTAGTTTATATTTCCTTTCGAGATCAAGGACTGTAAATCTGCGTCCAGTAACCTTGAGAAAGAAGTGTCCAAGATGGCAAAGGAAAATGCAGAGCTTAAGGAGCGGGTTCAGGAACTGGAGCGTTACAAGCGACGCTGGAGGCTCAAGCTTCGCGGTTTAAAAGAGAAAACAGAAGAAAGAACACGGGACGAGGTACTTGGTATCATGGCGAAGATCAATCCACAGTGGTCCACACAATTGGAAAGTATGGTGGATTCGGTACATCGCGTGGGAAAGTTGGAGATGGGGCGAAACCGACAGGTGGTTATCCAATTCACCATGAGGCACTACAGAGATTAATTCTGGCGTCTTAAGAAGAATTCCTCAGTATGCAAAGATTTGAACATCAGTTTCGCCGAGCATATCCTTCCAGTGGACAGGGAGGCAAGAGCACTACTGAGGCCGCAGATAAAGCAGGCAAGAGAAGCAGGTCACCGAGCTTATTTCAGAGGTCCATATGGCTACATCAATGGAGAAAGAATCTCTGCTACTTAAGGTTTTGCGGTCTGTCATTACAAAGGAACTTAAGAAGGACTCTGTAATGTCTGTTTAAGGGACGCCAAGCACTTCTTTCATAGAAAAGTTTATTTGTTCTTATTTACTTTGTTCTTGTTCAAATGTTCTCTTTAAAAACTGATTTCTGTATTTCGTCCTTCAATGTTTGGGGTCTTTGAGATAACGTGAAACGCAAAGCTCTTATTCTCTAAAAGTAAAAATGCACACTGTTGTATGTTACAAGAAACTCACTCGAGTGTTTTAGATGAGAAATTTTGGACTAATCATTGGGGGGACAAAATTTTATTTTGTCATGGAACGAATCATTCAGCGGGAGTTGCCATTTTGTTTCATAATTGCCCTGGAAAAGTAATTGTACATAAATCCAGTGATAATGGTCACTGGCTCATTTGTGTGCTTTCCATTGATGACATGTTTATTATAATAGGAAATATATATGGTTATAATAATATTAATCAAAACAGGGAACTGCTATCGGAAGTTTCTGAAGTTATAATGGGCCTGAAATTTGCATATTCCACAGACAATATTATTTTAGGAGGGAATTTTAACATGGTGCAGGATGATTGGCTGGACCGCTTTCCATCTAAATTTAATAGTCATCACTACAATCCTATTTTATGTAATTTTTGCAGTTCATTTGGCCTGTTTGACCCCTGGGGAGATTTATATCCCAATTTATGTTAGTATTCTTGGTTAAAACCAGACGGGACGAGCAAATCAAGATTGGACTTCTGGCTTATCTCATTCCACATTAAAGAAAATATTTTAGATTGCTTTATATCACCCTCACCAATTTCCGATCATTGTATGGTTGGTTTAAATTTAAAGTCTCTAACTGCAAGGCGTCGTAATAAGGGATATTGGAAATTTAACGCCAATCTTCTTAATTCGGAGGCCTTTTGTCAAGGAGTTAAAAATATTATTGCAGAAGTGAGTGAAGATTCTTCACTTTCCTCGAATATTAGTAAATAGAAATTTTTGAAATTTAGAGTTCGTAATTATTCTATTTCCTTTGGTAAACAGCAAAAAAAAAAAAAAATCGACCCATTTAGAAGAAGTTAATCTTATTAGAGAGATAAGTAAATGTTGCAGTAATAGTCAGTCTGATGATTCAGATAGAATAAAGCTTTTTTTCTTACAATCCAAACTTGATACTATGTATGTTGAAAAGGCGAAAGGTGCTTACATCCATTCAAGGGCCAAATGGATAGAAGAAGGGGAGAGAAATTCAGCGTACTTCTGCAGATTGGAAAAGAGCAGGCAGGAGAAAAATAATATACGATCCTTAATTAGTAATGGCAGTGAATCTTCCAACGCTAATGATATTAAACAAAAAATCTTTCTCTTTTATAGTAACTTATATAAGTATACATTTTCTAAAAGTAATACAGATGCTTTTTTTGATAATATTAAGCCATTTATTCTACAAATCAGTTTGGAGTTTAAAGAGATTTGTGACGCAAAAAATTTCGTTACAGGAGTTAGAGACAGCTTTGCAATCTTTATCCTCTGACCAATCTCCTGGCTCCGATGGTTTAACGGCCAACTTTTACAGATTTTTTTTGGGATTCAATGAAATTTATTTTATTTAAGGCTTTGACAGAGGTTACTGAATGTCTTTCACTTTCCCATACTATGACGCAAGGGGTTATAATTCTCATTCCCAAGCCAGGCAAAGATCCAAAGATTTTAGATAACTTGAGGCCCATTACATTATTAAATAATGATTATAAATTGTTAGCACACATTTATTCTAATCGTCTGAAAACTGGATTATCTCAGATTATAAGCAATACGCAGTCAGGGTTTATGAGGGGTAGATCATTTCACAATAACTTACGTTTGGTTCAAGATCTGATTGACTATAAAGACAAGATTAACGACGATGGTATTATGTTTTTCCTTGATTTCTACAAAGCGTTCGATACGGTCAAACTTCCCTTTATCTTTGCGGCTTTAGAATTGTATGGGTTTGGGAAACAGTTTAGAAGTATAATTGGTAGTTTATATCGGGATACAAATTGTTCTGTTTCATTGATTGAAGGGACCACTTCACGCTTTAATATAAGCCGAGGTATTAAGCAAGGGTGTCCCATTTCACCTTTACTTTTTATTTTGGCTGCTGAAATGCTTGCTCTTGCAATTAAAAATTGACATTGAGCAACTGAAGGTTTTTGATGATTCCATAGTGATCAGTCAGGTGGCTGATGACAGTCTTATTTCTAAAGAATACTGATCAGGTTCCAAAAACTCTCCAAATTATTAATAACTTTTCTAATGCCTCGGGTTTATGTCTTAATCTAAGTAAATGTGAAATAATGACATTGAAAAAATCTCAGCTCACACAAATTTGCAATGTACCAGTTAAATCTAGGATCAAATATCTTGGTATTCTACTTACCAAAGATAAAGAACTAAGTGAATCACTTAATATATCTAATAGAATTGATGAATGTAAGGCCAGATTGGACATATGGATGCAGAGAGACAATTCTATATTTGGAAGAATTTTATTGACAAAAGTGAAATCTCTTGCTAGATGCATTTATCCTGCAGGATCCCTTCCCATTTCTAATAAGAAAATTAAGTTAATTAATCAGATGAATTTTAATTACATTTGGAAGAGAAAAGCTCATTATGTTAAAAAAAGGGACATTAGTGAAGGATTACAAAGAAGGGGGTTTGCAGGCCATAGACGTTGACTGTATGAATGGAACTTTCAAGATAAATTGGCTTAAAATTTTTCTAATAAACAATGACAGTTTCTGGTTCTGCTCCCCTAGAAATATCTTTGGTAGTGTTGGTGGAATAGAATTCTTATTGCGCTGTGATTTTTTCCAATACAAAAACTTCCTCTCAAATGATCAGAATATCATAAGCAGGTTCTTTTATATTGGAAGTTGATTTATAAACATATTTTTCCCCGCATAATTCGCCAATTTGGAATAATAGGTACATTTTATTTAGAAATAAGTCACTCTTTATCAGAGATTGGTGGAAGAGAGGTGTCTGGTCTGTTGTTCACCTGCTAGGAAAAGATGGTTATTTTATGGATCACAGTACTTTTTGTGAAAAAAAATAATATCCATTGTGATTACTAGCAATATAATAGGGTATTGAACTGTATTCCAAAGGCCTTTGTACTGTTGATTAGTAATACGGTGCCCAATGTAACTGAAGCTCTTCATTTACCTTCTTTAATAATAAATAGGCAAGATTTTAGTAGGAGTAGCCTGCCAAATAAATTAATAAGGACTTTATTGACCCAAGATAAATTTCCAAATCAAGCTAGTCAAAATAACGTGAATTATCTTTTTCCCAAGAGCTCTATTTTTAAATTAAGAACCATGTATCTCTCCTGTCCCATACCCCCAAGGCCAAGGAAGTACACTTTAAAATTTTTAATGATATCTACCCATCTTTACAGTTTCTTAGATATAGATTTAATATTGATCACAATAATTGTACCTTTTGTGATGTTGATATTGAAACGACTGTACATTTATTCTTTGACTGTTCATTCAGTAGAGCCTTTTGGTCTGATATATTCGAGTGGCTTAAAGTTTCAATCAAGCTGTCTTCTCAATTTTTGTAAAAATGGTATAATTTTTGGTCTAATAATGGCAGATGTTCATACTCGAGTTGTACTGAATAATATTTTCATTTTGGGCAAATTTTATATTCATAAATGTAAGTGCCTTAAAGCCATTGTTTTCTGTTTTTCAAAAGGAATTTTGGTTATACTGTAAATCTGTAAGACTGTTAAAATGTAATTCTGGAAGAAGACTGTTTGGTTTATTGCAGAAATTTAAATTATTAGAAGACCCTATTGTATATTTTTCTTTTTTTATTTTCTCTCTTAAGTTTTTTTTTTTTTTTTTTTTTTCTCTCCTCTCATTTGGATTGGTGCTCTGTTCTTGAATCTTCTTACGATCTTGTATTGCCTTATTGTATGTGTATTTTGCAATAATAATAAAAAAAGTTTATATTTCCTTTCATCAATATTTAGTTTTCTCGACATATAGCGACTTTATACTAGTCATTTGTATGTATTGATGTTGTTTGCTGCAAAACGGATTAGCAGGGAAACTCTGTGACACGCAGATCTGAAGTGTAATTCATGGTAGTAGATTCGCGAGTACAAACAATTCTATGAGTACACTAAGTTATGGCTATAGTTAAGTTTTACTTTATTCAAAATGCATGTGTTTTTAAATAAGCGTAATGTCGGATAATAAAAACATGAGCAATGAGTCAAAGGATTATCTATCTATCTATCTATCTATCTATCTATCTATCTATCTATCTATCTATCTATCTATCTATCTATCTATCTATCTATCTGTCTGTCTGTCTGTCTGTCTGTATATCTATCTATCAAAATATGAAACCAAGTTTCTGTAAACACTGCTAGAACTAGTTTGATTTTTTTTGGTGTAGTTCCTCACATTAAATTTGAAAGTGATCCACCAACATATCAACCAGAAATCTTCACAAATACTATAGTAATTTATTGTAAATATTATAGTGTTTTTGAACCATACTATAGTAAAGTGTATTATATTGTATATATTATAATATTTACAACACTTATGATACAGCATACTGTAGTATTAACTATACTGAACTGATAAACTGTAATAAATACTGTAGTATACTTTAGTTTTTACAACAGTAAACTGTAGTATATTGTAGTATAATATACCATAGAAATACACTTAGTACAGTATTGGGTAAAATCATTTGTTTATATTACTATAGTTGTTATATTACCACAGCAACTATAGAATTACCACAACAAATTAATTCAAGTGCTTTACTATAGTATGGTTCAAAAACACTATAGTATTTACTATAATACTATATTTACTATAGTATTTTTCATGTGGGTATAGTCCTAATTTTGAATAACATATCTATTGTTTTATCATTTCAAACCAAACTAAAGTCTTTTTTTAATCTTTGATATGGAAACAGCTTTCATATTTACCCCCCAGATAACCTTCACCATGTCAAAGGAGGAGGTCACTGATACGCAAGTGGACAATCAATGCGCTTCTATGTGAGACCCGGCCCAACTATAACACAACTTTATCCTCTGGTAACTAACGGAGGAGGCACTTTGTGCCGCAGTCAAGAGCCCAGAGCCATTTTACTGATCGATCCTGGGGACGTGACTACTTTGACGTCGAGCTCCGGACAAAAGCACATCTCCACCAAAAACATCAAAGACTGTGTAGAGCAGAACCAGCAGTTGAATTTGGATGACTATGTGACCGTCTGTCCAGACGAGGATGGTGACCCGTCATCAGGGCAATGGGCGGATAGGTTACTCGCCTGAAGATGACGCTGCAAAGCGGCAACATGAAGCCAAAGCAACCTGGTTTGGAAAGAAATGGCACGTGACGGACCACAGCTGGCAGTCCATGAGGGATCGGTTTCTAAAGCATCTTCAGCATAAACTCGTGAAGAAGAGTCCCACGAAAAGAAAAACACTTTGTTTTACGCAAAGCCCTTTGTGTAAGAAGAAAGTCACTGAGAACTCAGAACCTGAGACTGATAACTTTCAAAACTCTCCTCAAAGGCCTGACGTTGTGTCGGATTCATCTGAAACTCAAATCGCCACAGAAACCAGCGTGTGTCCGCCTCTGAGGACCGACCCTCAGCCTTCTCCAGAGAGAGCCAGTTCTCCTCCAGATGTGGCTGATGCTGCAGGAGAGCCGCAGGCCTCAAGTCATGACAGTCAGGACGAGTCTCCTGTCCCAGTCCAAGAAGAAGAAACACCAGAGCCTGAAATGTCCAAAAGACCTAGATTAGATGAAGGTTGTGATGGACAAGACCTTCCAGATGGTCATGTTATTCATGGTTTTATTTATTTATTGTGTTGTTCCTCAACAAGTTCTGTTTGTAAACCTTTTTTTTTTTTTTTTTTTTTTTTTTTTTTTAATTCAGGATCAAAGGAACATTCATCTCCCAAAAAAACATGACAAACTACCAGCAAAACCGCCACACCTGACTCTAGAAAACTTGGGATTCTTGCAAAAGCTGCATGAGAATTTTAGGACTCAGATGTGGTAAGACTGAACAACATCAACCCTGACTACACTCTTAAAAAAATAAAAAAAAAAAGGTTCTTAAATGGTTCTTTGGCAGGGTGTATGGTTCCATGAAGAACCTTTAATATCCAAAGAACCTTTCCATTGCACAAAAGGTTCTTTGTAGCACAGAAAGGTTCTTTGCAGCACAGAAAGGTTCTTTATAGCACAGAAAGGTTCTTTAGACTATTTAATGGTTCTTCACGCTCATCATGTTGTAAATATTTTTGTTTCTGGAAAGTGAGATCAAGTGAGCTAAATTGTCCTGTCTGGTCCAGAACTCATTCCAGATTCATTTTCTATTAGATGCATTCAATTATAGTGTAATAAAAATTATTAATTTTGAGTTATATAAATAGTGCTGTGGTGTTTATTAATTAAAAAAGACCAGTAGATCCTTTTATATCTATTATCTATTTTAATGCTGTTTTGCATGACTCAAAAAAATTATTAGGCTAGTTATTTAAGTTTAGCATAAAAAAAAATACTGAAATCATGTTTTAAAATGAAATAAAAAGGCTGAGTGATACAAAATCTTAAAATATAAAAGTGCCACTTTGTCCCACTATCCATTTTGCACCTATGAACTGCTCGTAGAACTACAAAATGAGTTTCAAATTCACGATTTAATAAAGATTTAATGTGATTTTAAGTTGTTTATGAAGTGTTCTAATTCTAGAGGTTTATTTATGTAAATGCTGCGTGACTTTGACGTGTTTTAATGGGCGTGAGCACTGAATACTGGAGTCTCATTCAAATGCTGGAGCGGAGGGAGTTGCCATGGAAACGGGGCAACAACACCAACTGATAAACCGTAAAATCTCTGTCTCTCGCTGCTGTTTTCACTGCTTTCAGGTGAGTTTAGTCCCTAAAATCACACAAATATCAAGTCAAGTCGAGCTTTATTGTCATTCTGCTACATGTGTGGACATATAGTGGAACAAAATGTCGTGTCTCGCAGGACCACGGTGCTACATACTAGTTAAGCATAAGATAAACATACAACAATGCAAGTATATTAAAAACAATAGAGCTATACAACAGTTAACTATCTGACTATACATATACTAAAAATACTATAACTGCTATTCCTAGTTGTCCACACATACACAAACTGAGACTGTACAAAAACTTTACATAAATACTGTACATGAAATTGTGCGAAAGAGATATATGTACATGAAATTGTGCAGAAAAATATATATTTTGTACATTAAATTATTGTGCAGAAGAGAGATTTTGTGGGAGACAGTGCATAGTGCAAAAAGATTTTGTAGTGCAATGCTCAAGTAAACGTGTATTATTTTGTAGTGCAATGTTCAAGTAGACATATATTTTCTTAAGAGTCTTTGTGGCAGGGAGTGTTTGTAGAAAGTGTCTAGTGTGCATATAGTGGGATGAGTGCGTTACTACAGGTGGTTTGTATAGCCCACTCACCTGTGTGTAGCACATTCAGAATTGCACTTAGTAAAATTGTCAACAGTTTTTAATGAGTTGGGGGGTGGGAGGGCTGAGGTGTTCATGGTTTCAGAGGGGGACAGGGGGATTGGAGTTAAGAGCTCTCACAGCCTGGGGAAAAAAGCTGTTGAGCAATCTGACAGAGCGAGCTCTGATGCTCCGGTACCTTCTACCTGATGGCAGGAGCTGGAAGAGGTTGTGAGAGGGGTGGGTGGGGTCCTTCACGATGCTGGTGGCCTTGTTGGAGCATCGTGAAAGGAAAATGTCCAGGATGGAGGGGAGAGGGGCACCGATGATCTTTGCGGCAGTGTTCACTGTCCGTTGTAGGGTCTTGCGGTCAGCAGCACTGCAGTTCCCATACCAGACAGTGATGCAGGTAGTCAGCACACTCTCAATGGTGCCCCTGTAAAAAGTGGTGAGGATGGGTGGAGGGAGACTTGCCCTTTTCAGCCGGCGGAGAAAGTGGAGGCGCTGTTGTCCCTTCTTGTTGAGTGACGTGACGTTGGTGGTCCAGGTGAGATCCTCTGTGATGTGCACTCCCAGGAATTTAGTGCTGCCGACTCTCTCCACGGTTGAGCCGTTGATGGTCAGTGGGGAGTGGTCAACAGAGTTTCTCCTGAAGTCCATCACAACCTCTTTCGTCTTACCCACATTGAGGGACAGGTTGTTAGCACCACACCATTCAGCCAGCTGTGCCACTTCCTCTCTGTAGTGCGTTTCATCGTTGTTGCTGATGAGGCCTACCACAGTTGTGTAATCAGCAAACTTGATGATGTGGTTGGAGCTGAACTTGGCAGTGCAGTCGTGGGTCAGCAGTGTGAAGAGCAGCGGGCTGAGCACACAGCCTTGTGGGGCACCTGTGCTCAGTGTGGTAGTGCTGGAGGTGTTGCGGCCGACACGGACTGACTGAGGTCTTGCAGTTAAAAAGTCCAGGATCCAATTACAGAGGGAGGTGTTAAGGCCCAGCAGGTTTAGTTTGTGGATGAGCTGTTGTGGGATTATTGTGTTGAATGCTGAGCTGAAGTCAATGAACAGCATTCTAACATAAGAGTCTTTCTGTTCCAGATGGGTAAGAGCTAGGTGGAGAGTGGTGGATATTGCATCGTCCGTGGAACGGTTTGGACGGTATGCAAACTGGAGTGGGTCCAGTGTGTTTGGGAGACTGGACTTGATGTGCTGCATGACTAACCTCTCAAAGCACTTCATCATGATTGGGGTCAGTGCTATGGGACGATAGTCATTCAGACAGGACACAGGTGACTTCTTTGGTACTGGAAATATGGAGGTGGATTTGAGACACGTGGGGACGACTGCCTGGCTCAGCGAGATGTTGAAGATGTCTGTTAGGACATCCGTCAGCTGTGCAGCACAGTCTTTCAGTACACGTCCAGGTATGTTGTCAGGGCCTGCAGCCTTTCGTGGGTTAATCCTGGATAGGGTCTTCCTTACGTCGACTGGAGAGAGACAGAGTACCTGGTCGTTTGGAGATGTGAGTAGTTTCTGTGCAGGTGTGTCGTTCTGTATCTCAAATCGTGAGTAGAAGTGGTTGAGTGCCTCTGGTAGGGATGTGTCATCGTCACTGGCCTGTGGCAGGGGCTTGTAGTCAGTGATGGTCTGAATGGCTTGCCACAGGGTCCGAGTGTCTCTGCTGTCTGTGAAGTGATTGTTGATTTTTTTAGCATGCTGATGTTTTGCCTTCTTGATGCCATGAGACAGATTGGTTCTTGCTGTTTTGAGGGCTGCTTTATCTCCTGATCTGAAAGCTTCATCTCTGGTCTTTAGCAGCCCACGAACCTCTGCTGTCATCCATGGCTTCTGGTTGGCACGTGTGGTGATGGTTTTGGTGACTGTCACATCATCTATGCACTTTTTGATGTAAGCAGTCACAGTTTCGGTGTACTCCTGCAGGTCTGTGTGGTTGTTGTAGGTGGCCGCCTCTTTAAACATGTTCCAGTCTGTGTCCTGGAAGCAGTCCTGCAGTGCTGAGGTGGCATTGTCTGGCCATACTGTGATCTGCTTTTGAACCGGTTTGGTGAGTTTTAGAAGTGGTCTGTATGATGGGATTAGCATAACAGAGATGTGGTCCGAGTACCCGAGGTGGGGGCGGGGTTCGGCTTTGTATGCGTTCTTAACTGTTGTGTAAACAAAGTCCAGTGTGTTGTTTCCCCTTGTTGCAAAGTTCACATGTTGGTAGAACTTTGGCAAAACTGTCTTTAGGTTTGCGTGGTTGAAGTCACCGGCTATGATGAAAATGTCGTCGGGGTTATTTGTTTGTTGTTCGCTGATGGCGCTGTACAGCTCGCGAAGCACGTCCTTTGCGTTTGCACACGGAGGAATGTAAACCGCGACAATAACAATGGCCGTGAACTCCCGCGGCAGATAGAACGGTCAACACTTCACAAACATAAACTCCACCAGTGATGAACAGTGTTTAGATACTACCGTAGCATTGTTACACCATTCTTTGTTGATATACACACACAAGCCACCCCCGCGAGTCTTACCAGACAGTGATGAATTTCTGTCCGCTCGGTAGCAAGTTAGTCCGTGCAACTGAATGGCGGAGTCCGGGATGTTGTCGTTTAGCCATGTTTCAGTGAAAACAAACACACAACAATCCCTTGTCTCATGCTGTGTAGACAGACTGAGTTGAATTAAATCCAGTTTGTTTTCCAGAGAGCGAACGTTTGAGAGCATGAGTGTTGGAAGAGCCGGTCTTGTGGGGTTAGCCCTCAGCCTAGCTCGTATACCTCCGCGCTTACCGCGCTTCCGTCCTCTCTCACACCGCTTGCGACGCCGCCTTGTGCGGGTAGCGTCAGTAGGCGAGGCCACGGTCTCGAGGTCCGGCTCCAGCAGTAAACAAAGGCCTCGTAGCTTCTCAGTAGCCGCCGGCGAGAGTTTGTGTTTGTATGTCTTGTCGATATCCAAAAGGCTTTGGCGATCGTATATGTATCTTGGAGTGATCTCCCTATGAATTAACGGTAAATCGACACTATTTGGAGACGAACAGACGACATTAAAAGACATAAAAGCACCGTCTTTGGGACCTGGAGCGGCCGCTGCGTCTGATCGCGCCGCCATCTTGTTTTCATACAACTGTTCCAGACACTTTCTTACTTGTAACTGACACGTTTCTGTTGAACATTTACTTCACAGAAAACTTCGAAAAAGTCAGTTAGCATCTCAACTGTTTTCAGACGAGGTAAGCTAACTCTATAGCTTGAGCTCTTGTTTTATGAGAGTTTGGGCTTTTAATCACATCTTTATGTGTAGATGGGAGGTTTTGATAGCTTTGTAAAGGGTTTGCTCTCAGTTTGTCAATGGTTTATTGAAAACTTATTTATCCTAAAATATGTGCTGTAACTTACTGTTAATCGGTGACGTTACTTACAAGGAGCGCAAATTAACTGAATCTAACATTAGTTCAAACGTGTTTCTATCTTTCATGGTAAACAAATATTGATAAAAAATGTTCTGTGGTTTCAGGAGTGATAATATAATCTCTTTACAACAGAAGAGAAGCTCCAAAATTTCAAAGTTTCTGAAGGGAGCTGCTGACAGAAATGCAGGAAACACAGGTGAGCTGAGAAAGCTATTCGAATACATTCACATGCATTTTCTCACAACATATATGGTTCAACATATAAACAGACGCATATATTTGGAATTTCTTACCATCAAGTGCAGACCTTTTTATCTGCCTAGAGACTTCACTTCTGTCATTTTGGTTGCTGTGTACATTCCACCCCAAGCAGCAGCTGCTGATGTGGCTCAACAGCTGGTTGCTCATATTCTTCAGTTAGAAAACTCATATCCAGATTCGACGATATTGATTCTTGGGGACTTCAATCATGTTGATTTGAGGAAAATCATGCCCAGATTCAAACAGCAGATTACAGTGTCGACTAGGGCTAACAAGATTTTAGATCAGTGCTATAGTGTGTTTTCTAATACTTTTCACTCTGTCTTGGGCTCCATTGGGTCAGTCAGATCATAATATGATTTTCCTTATTCCTGTTTTTTGTAGCAAATCTAGATGTATTGCACCTATAAGAAGGAATGTTAAAAAAAAATGGTCTGCAGCTGAAATAGAGACTCTAATGGACTGTCTAGAGACCACTGATTGGTCTGTCTTTGAGGAATCATGTGTTGGTCTGGATGAGTATACAGAGGTGGTTACATCATATATACATTTTTGTGAGATGGTGTGTGTACCTTCTAAGTTTGTCACTATATATAATAACAATAAGCCATGGTTCAATAAGGAAATTAAAACTTTATGGAGAGAGAAACATAAGGCATTTAAGAGTGGGGACACAGAGCTTTATAAAACCATTAAACGTGACTTTGAAAAGGCAGTCAAAAAGGCAAAAGGTTTTTATAAGCATAATTTGGAAAATTAACTGATGACTAAAGATACTTATGGTGTTTGGAGGAGTCTTGAGCAGATTACAGGTTATAAGAGAAAAGCCCCAGTCATCTCTGATGACATTACATTGCCCGATGAACTTAACGCGTTCTATAGTCGTTTTAGTCCAACGGTACGGGTTGGTCAGCTAACGCTGCCTTCCTGGCCCAGTTCTGTGACTCCATCTTTTAAAATAGAAGAACATGAAGTTAGGAACCTGTTGAGGAGGCAGAATTGCAGGAAGACAGCTGGCCCTGATGCCATATCACCTGCAACTTTAAAATGGGGTGCCTTTTCTCTTGCTCCTGATTTCACCAAGATATTAAATTGGTCGCTAAGAGTGAGTAGAGTTCCAGCATGTTTTAAAGCATCTATAATTATTCCTGTGCCAAAAAAGCTGCATATAAGCTGCCTAGACGATTACAGACCAGTGGCCCTAACATTGGTTGTAATGAAAATCTTTGAGAGATTAGTACTGAAGAATATAATTTCAACTGTTTGTCTGGAGTCTTACCAATTCGCTTATAGGGCTAATAGGTCAGTCGATGACGCTGTTGCTCTGTGTCTTCGCTCAATTTTGCAACACCTTGAGAATCCTGGCACTTATGTCAGGGCTCTTTTTGTGGATTATAAATCTGCATTTAATGCAATTGTTCCAGTGAAACTTTTTGGTAAATTGGAGCAATTTGGGGTTCATCATTCCCTTGCCTGTGGATTTTGGATTTTCTGCAGAATAGATCACAAGTAGTCAAAATTAACAACATGATTTCGAGCCCGAAAACTATAAGTGTTGGAGCTCCACAAGGTTGCGTATTGTCATCAGTGTTATTATTCCATGTACACTAATGAGTGTGTTTCATACAGTGAATCAGTTAAAATTTTAAAGTTTGCTGATGATACTACATTAATTGGTTTGATAACAGGTAATGATCAAACCGATTATAGAAATGAGGTATCAAGATTGACTGAATGGAGTTGTACCCACAATTTGAAATTGAATGTCGCTAAGACAAAGGAAATAGTGTTTGATTTTCGACGGGGTAAAAATTCTGTTATACCACTAACTATTAATGGCCAGGTCATTGAGAATGTCGAGAGTTTTAAGTTTCTTGGAACCACAATATCTGCATCGTTGAAGTGGCAGGACAACTTAAGAGGCATTATTAAGAAATCTAATCAAAGATTGTATTTCTTAAGACAGCTCAACAAATTTGGAGTATCTAAAGCTGGTATGTTCAGGTTTTATAGAGCTGTCATAGAAAGTGTGCTGACTTTTTCAATAATAGTGTGGTTTGGCAGCTCCACAGTTCAACAAAAAAGTCAGGTTCGTAATATAGTGCGGACTGCCTCAAAAATTATAGGTTGTGATCTTCCTACCATTGATGACATTTATGTCTCGCGTTTGCAGAAAAAAGTTTAAAAAGTCTTAGAGATTCCACACATCCGGCCAGACATTTTTTTATTCCTTTACCAGACGAAAGCTGCATATTAGCTGCAGACGACTAGGCAGACGACTAAGAGCAATTAAAACTAAGTCTGCACGCTTCTTGAACAGTACCTATTGTAGGATGGTCCATGCTTTAAACTCTTCTGGCACTTATGCATCTGTATTTCATTCTTTATAATGGTTGGAATAATTTATGTATGTATGTAAATGTGTTTGTGTTTGAGCTCACCAAGAAATTCCAGACAATTATGTTGTTTGGCTATAAATAAATAAATTAAATTAAATAAACTATTTTATTTTATGCGTTTCACTTCTGCTCCAGCTTGCTTCCTTTAAATAAACCTGTCTGTATACTAAATATTGTTGGCTCTGTGATAAATGGCATGTCATGTTTCTAGATTCTTCTATGATGATGGCTATGAGTTGGAGAAGACCTCCTGTCGGACAACATCTCTAAGGCCTAAGTAAGTAAGTAAGTAAATCCTCGAACATACACTACTGTTCAAAAGTTAGAGATTAGTATGATTTTTTTAAATGTTTTTTTAAAGTTTTTTTTTTATGTAAGTCTTCTGCTCACTGTATTTATTTGATTAAAAATACAGTAAAAACAGAAATATTGTAAAATATTATTACAATTTAAAATACTTCTTTTATATGTGAATATATTTTAAAATTTAATTGATTGCTGTGATCAAAGCTGAATTTTCAGCATCATTACTCCAGTCTTCAGTGTCACATGATCCTTCAGAAATCATTCTAATATACTGATTTGCAGCTCAAGAAACATTTCTGATTATTACCAATGTTGAAAACAGTTTTTACTGCTTAACATTTTTATGGAAACACCATTCAAACGTTTGTGGTAAGAAAAGAGAGAAATGAATACATGTGTGGTAAAAAAAAAGAGAGAAATTAATACTTTTATTAATCAAGGGTGCATTACATTTATCAGAAGTAACAGTAAAGACATTTATAATGTTGGAAAATATTTCTATTTACTAAATTGTTTAATAAATGTAATAAATGCTGTTCATTGTTCTTTCTATTCATCAATGAATCCTGAAAAAGGTATCACCATTTCCACAAAAAATGTTAAAAAGCAAAAACTGTTTTCGACTGTTTTAAGAATAAGAAATGTGAAATTCTTTCAAAAGAAAAAAAAAAACAAACAGCAAATCAGCATATTAAAATGATTTCTGAAGTATCATGTGACACTGAAGACTGGAGTAATCATGCTGAAAATTCAGCTTTTTATCACAGGAATGAATTTTAATTTACGGTATATTAAAATAGACAACAGTTCTTTTAATTTGTAATGATATTTTACAATATTACTATTTTCTCTGTATTCTGGATTAAATAAATTCAGACTTAGTTAGCAGAAGAGATTTTTATTTGTTTGTTTGTTTTTTCAAAAACATTGTAATGTTTCCAAAATTTTGACAGGTACTGTATAACGTTATTACCTTATATACCATAAATTGGATGCATTTGTGGCCAAAGATGCTGGGATAGGCTTCAGCCCCCACAACCCTAGAGAGGATAAGTGGTTTGGAAAGTGAATAGATGGCTGGATGAACTTCCAAAATTCTTTGACTTGCTTTGATTTTGTTTCTATTCTTACTGCTGTTCAGTGTAAAAAAAATACCTTTCCATCTTTGTTTGTCATTTTGCATCATTATACCTGTGCTAAACCTATGAAAATTAAGAAACTAATGAAAGTGTCTTTTTTTTGTTTGTTTTTTTGTTTTTTGTTACAGGATACTATGTACCCAGCCTCAACCATTCATCAAAAAGACTGTGAAAGTGGGAACTCTTTGAACCACCAGTGGCAGTTTCCACGGGATGAAAAAGGGCATACTAGTGGATGATGGGGGTACTGACATTAACCTGCTTTATTCACTGTATTACACACTAGGGATGGACATTTTTTGTCAGTTTTTCATTTCAAGTACTGGTGGTTTTGATTTTGTCTGGATGGCACGCTGTCCTAACACTAACTAGTCAGAGCTCAGGTACACTCTAAAAAACGGGTTTTTTTTTTTTTGGTTTTTTTTTTTAACCCAATTGCTGGGTTATGCCTGTTGGGTAATTATATTGGGCTGTTTTTCCAGTGTTGGGTAGTTTTTGTGTAACCCAGCTGTTGGGTTAGTGGCTGGGTCAATATCACTGACCATTGAAACTATGCACCCCTCCCCCTCCCTCCAACGAAATAACCCAGCTCGCGCAGTTTAACCCAGCTGTTGGGTTACAGTCAAAGCGCGGGCTTTTCATTCTCCTCAAGAGAGAGCGAGTCCTCAGCGCCGCCGATTTAGTGGACTACTTCAGTGAAATTAAGGTTTGTATACATTTTATTCCATCTATAAAGTCTTAATTGTGTTGTAAATGATTTTATTTCACGCAACGCAACATACATAGGAGATATCAGTCAGCTAACGTTAAATGCGTCAGCAACGGTCGTTTCGCGTGATGGAAATGTCTTGCCTTACATAAAATAAACTGATTTTATTCGTTATAATACTGCTTCTAATTAATTCAGATGTTAAAATATGTTCTCAAAACTCTGTACTGTTTGTTTATCGGCAGGTTATGAAGTCAGTCGCGGCATCTTTCAGCTACGAGTGAAACGCGAGGTAGCGGTCTGAAGTTCGCAGTTTCCCCGGGGAATAGCAGCCCATCGACGGCTCAGATTTCAGCGACACACCGGCACAAGAATCGGCACTATTTCGGTTAAAAAGAATAACAGAGAACCGTTTAATACACTTGAATTAAAATATTACTTTTAAATGTTATATTTTTATTTCTAAATGCGTGTTAAACGAGTTTAAATGTATGCAAAGTTGAAATCTATGCTGCCTAATTCAATTTGTCTTATATTTTTTGTCTATGGGTGTTTTCACTTATTAATAAATGTTCATGTTTTGATTATTTCTGTTGCCTCTAGTAATTCTGTGTCTGCTTTTTAATTTCCAACCTATTTTTGGTTCAGTTTAAGCCAACAGTAGTAATTTTCAATTGATATTTGAGTTAATTAAAACAACCCAACATGTTGGGTCAAAAATTTAACCCAACTGGCTGGGTTAAAATAACCCAAAGCTGGGTTTGTCCATATTTGACCCAGCGTTGGGTTACCAAAATAACCGAAATTGGGTTGTTTTAACCCAGCGGTTTTTTAGAGTGTACCACCCAAAATGCTGCCATAACCAATCAGAAAAAGAGAAATATATAAAGTCAGGTGATCATCGAGTACTCAGACTTGACAGCTATGACTGATCATGAAAACGATTATTGCAGTGACTTTAAAAAGTGATCAATCATTGTCAAATCTGAGTACTCCAGTACTTGTGCACATCCCTATTAAACACATATACACAGTATTGAGGTATGATGTATACTGCATTGATGTATACTGTAAATGCAATAAACATTTTAATCATACATCTTGTCAAGTCTTGTTACTTCTGGATTTTCTTTCCTTTTTTTTTTTTTTTTTTTTTTTCCAAAATTATTTTATGAACAATCCTATTAAAGAAAATTTATAGTATGATAAATGTAAGGATATTGATCTGGAAGAAATGGGGCCATAAAGAACCTATTCATCAGCGGTTCTTTGAAGAACCTTTAAAAAGGGTTCTTTGTAGTACCAGAAAAGGTGCTTTATGGCACCAAGAAAAACACCGGTTCTTTAGAGCAGTGTTTTCCAACCACTGTGCCTCAGCACACTAGTGTGACAGGTTGTTGTGTGTGCCGTGGAAAATTATCAAACACTTCCTTATCTCAGTTTCATTGTTATTATTTTAAATCAGTGCTATTGGTTTGTGGGTTTTACAAATATTTAACCAATGAAAAGCATTCAAAAGAGCTTGTGACTAAACCTCGTAACGCCATTGGATCCTCAAATTGTCAGTCAAACCTCATATCTCCGCCCTGCCTCCATTCAGAATGAAGTGCCGCGACGCGCAGTTTGAAGACGAACGTCTACTTCTTCACAATGCAAGGGTAAATAAAGAACTGGTGTCTGAGTAAGAGCAGTGTTTCCTTTACTCAAGAAACACTGTCTATAAAAGCTAATGTTTTTGTGTGTTTAAAGAGCAGAGAAGAGTCTTGGCATTTGCTGTCTAGTTGTATCCAATACACTTTTGTACGATTCAAATATTCTGTGCATAGCGGTTCGTGTTTTATATCGTGAGATTTTGGCCAAATGTATTAAACAATAAGAGAAACCGAGTGCCCATATAGCTACAATAAACTTTAAACCTGCAAACTGATGAAAAAAACGTGATGCTAGTTATTTACTGCCTCAGATGCGTCCGTTCTAATGATAATAAAGGACAAAACTCAGATCTCTGTCATTCGGTCGTCAAAAATCTTGTTAACTCCATTTGAGTATTATTTTCAGAAATTAAATGCAAGTGTCTGATCATATATACACCGTGTGCATAATTATTAGGCACGTTGATATTCTGATGATATTTTTTTTCCAAGCACATTTTACCAATTCCAAACCACATCAATCCTAATAACTACTATTCATTTTATATTTAATCATTTATAATTCATAGATAATTGTCCATGAAGTCTAGAAGTGAAAAACTCTTTATATTCAGGTGTGCAGAATTATTAGGCATGTTTTCTTTTACTGACAAAATGAGCCAGAAAAGAGGCTTAACTAAAAAAAATATTAAATCCCCAATGGAAATATTCAAAACTAACGCAATACAGAAATTGTATAATTAAGACATGACCATTGGACAGTGGGGTCAGAAAAAAAAACAGGTGGAGAAGAAGACACATGTTAACTGCAAAATAATTAACAATTAATGTGAAGAATTAGGTGTAAAACCATCAGGAAACATTTAGTCTCCAGCACCATCATTTTCCAGAACTGCAACCTTCCCGGAGTCTCCAGAATTACAAGGTGTCACAGACTTTGCTTGGGTAAAAAATCCTAAAAAAATACCCTCACTTAATAAGAATAACATGCTGAAGTGTTGTGAAATACATGAAGACTGAGTTTTTATAGGCTTTATGGACAGATAAGTTGAGAGTGACTCTTGAAGGACCAGCACCACATCCTCTTGTACCACTGTTTGAAGAATTTATCTTTCAGAATCTGGCAATAAGTTTTAGGAGCTCATTTTTACTCCATCTCCTCTCCTGAAAAGTCCGTCTTGCAGGATTGACTAAAAATGAGCTCCTAAAACTTATTGCTAGATTCTGGAAGATAAATTCTTCAAACAGTGGTACAAGAGGATGTGGTGCTGGTCCTTCAAGATCATTTTTGACATCTCAGTCTCATTTTATCTGTAAAAGAAAACATAATAATTCTGCACACCTAAATACAAGGAGTTTTTCACTTCCAGCCTTCATGGACTATTATATATCACTTATAAATGATTAAATACAAAACCAATAGTAGTTATTAAGATTGATGTGGTTTGGAATTGGTAAAATGTGCTTGAAAAAAAAATATCATCAGAATATCAACGTGCCTAATAATTATGCACTCAGTGTAAAGCCAAAATACCAACTCTGAAGATGCAATGTTTAATTATTGGGGGGGAAAAAAAACCTTTTCCCCTTTCTGTATATATATATATATATATATATATATATATATATATATATATATATATATATATATATTCCACTCTCTCTTCCACTAATTTCTCTCCCTCAATTTTTTCTGTTTCAAAAACATAGTATCACATTTTATTTTCATGACACTTTATAACAGTACAAGTTTTCTGTAAAAACATCAGAAAATAGTTTAATTAATGTAATTATTGCATTTAAGAACATTGAAAATGATCAAAAAAGAATAAAAAGGAGTTAAATAAATCTTATTTAATTATTTAAAATGCTTCTTAAAGAGACCTTGTCCTGTGGTGTAACATCTTTGTCCTGTGGTGTGACAGTACAGGCGTCACACCGGAGGACATTTTCTGTCACACCAAAGGATGTTTCAGCCTTTTTCTGTCAATTAATGACCTTGCTATTCTGAGCTAACCTGTCATTAGCCGTTTGCAAGACACATCCGCATAATTTTCCACGATTATGTAGTTTAACACACATTTTTTAATTAGAAAATATAATTTAGGGGTGTCACACCAAAGGACAACAAAACGTAACACTTTTGTAGTGTTTCTAAAAAAGTTAAATATCTGAACAATTCTGAGAGAAAAATTGACCATGTGCACATGCCATGGGCTTCACAGGGGGCTTCAGTAACATGATAATGAATGGGGTCCTTCAAATAATTAAAGTTTTCTTTGGAATTGGCCAATTTAAAATCAGGATATGGTGTCACACCATAGGACATGGTTTTCAGAGACAAAATGTATTAAGTTCCTATGCTTTCAGAAATATATGGATGAAAAAAAAAAAAAAAAGATTTACTAAATTTACTAAAGCAGACACTTTTACAATTATGCCGGGGGTATTTATTAACATTTTTATGTGTTTCTTTTTAATTTATAAAAGTTGTAATTTACTGAACCATGCTTGGGACAGTCACACCATAGGACAATTTTGACATTTGGCTCAAAAATGTAAAAAATCGAATTACGCTTCAGCTTTTTTAACAACAGTTCCATGTAGGACGAAGAAATGTTTAACGATTTACAGCATTTTAAATAACGACAATATTAATTATATTAATTTTTATCCTGTGGGACAGTGAAAATGCCACGTCACATCAACAACCCATATATATATATATATATATATATATATATATATATATATATATATATATATATATATTAGTGCTGTCAAAATTAGCGCGTTAATGCAGGTGATTAATTTTTTTCAGTTTAACGTGTTAAAATTAGTGCCGTTAACGCAGGGGCGGAGCCTAGGGTTGGCCACCCCACTCATAAATGCTACTTCTGTCTCTTTTCTCTTGACAAGAAGTGCATTTATTCAATCGCAGAACATCTTTATGACCACAAACCAGAGACGTTTCAGACGCGCACTCCACTTCACTTCAGCAGCAGGCGCGAGTCAAACGAGCTCGGAAACGGTACTGTGCTCGGAGCTTGTGAGATTCAGTTGCAGGCACAAAGGCGCCGGTGCGCGCTGTAGCCTGTATCTTTTCATATCAAATCGCGAAATAAACTACGTGCATGCAGTTAAGGCATGAAGTTACCAAAAAGGTGATTAAAGTTGTCTCAAAACTGTGCATGCATGTAATATATTTCATATGAGTCACATTTAAGAACATGTCTCTGAAATGGTTTGCAAAACTGTCCTGGAGCAGCCCAGTTCTGTCTCCCTCATCTAACACACCCGATTCAATTCATTAGAGACTTTAAGACCTGAAGTGGGTGAGAAAAGGTGAAGAAAGGTGAGAGAAAATACGATGCGTTTCAGATCCACATCATGTTCAGCAGCGACAGCTCTTAAAGAAATAAGGTTGGATTAATTGTGATTAATCACGATTAATTAAAAAAAACTGCAATTAATTAGTTTTTTTTTTATCGATTGACAGCACTGATATATGTATATATATATATATATATATATATATATACGTGTATATATACACACACACACACACATATATACAGCAGGTAAAATAAGTATTGAACACGTCACTATCTTTCTCATTAAAAATATTTCTAAAGGTGCTGTTGACATAAAATTTTCACTAGATGTCGGTAACAACCCAAGTACTCCATACATAAAAAGAAAACAAAACAATTAAGTTCAGAAATTAAGTTATGTGTAATAAAGTGGAATGACACAGGGAAAAAGTATTAAACACATGAAGAAAGGGAGGTGCAAAAAGGTATGGAAAGCCAAGACACCAGCTGAAATCTGTCAGGAATTAGAAAGCAATCCTGCCCCTAGTCAGTGGAAATTAATATAAACTGATTTAGTCCCAACTGATGGCCTATAAAAAGGTGTCTCATTACCAACGTGTCACACGAGAAACATTTCATGATGGGTAAAAGCAAAGAGCTTTCTCAAGACCTTCGCAACCTTATTGTTGCAAAACATACTGATGGCAAATCCTTCTGAACGTTCCAATGATCACTGTTGGGGCCATAATCCGGAAGTGGAAAGAACATCATTTCACCATAAACCAGAAGCTCGTTTAAAGTTTGCTGCACAACATTTAGACAAGACTGTGAAATACTGGGAGAATATAGTCTGGTCAGATGAGACCAAAATTGTACTCTTTGGATGCCATAATACACACCGTGTTTGGAGGTCACCCCAAAACATCATGGTGTGGCACTGGCAAAATTCATATAATTGAAGGAAGGATGAATGGAAAAATGTACAGAGACATTCTTTATAAAAATCTGCTGCCATCTACCAGAATGATGAAGATGAAACGAGGGAGGACATTCCAGCAATACAATGATCCCAAACACACAGCCAAGGAAACTCTCATTTGGTTTCAGAGAAAGAAAGTAAAGCTGCTAGAATGGCCAGCCAATCACCTGACTGGAATCCAACAGAAAATCCATGGAAAGAACTTAATTTCTGAACTTATTTGTTTTTTTTTCTTTGTATGTGTGGATTACTTGGGTTGCTGACATCTGGTGAAAATTTCATGTCAACAGCACCTTTAGAAATATATTTACTGAGAAAAATGGTGATGTGTTCAATACTTATTTTACCCGCTGTATATATAAATATAAATGTGTTCTCTGCTTTAATATCATAATTAGGGTGTGCGATGTTGATAGAAAAGTTGTATCTCTCTTTCCTGGGATTTTGATGATAACAATAATTACACAATATTTTGCTGAGTGTATTTTTATTCTGGTACTTTGGCTGGTTTAGACCTGTAATGGACAGCTGGCTCATATTCTTCATATTTTGTGTGATAGTCGGTTCACTGTAGTGACAGAAATTAACTTTTCCATTTAAGGGTGATATTTGCTCCTTCATGGTTCATAAGTAAGTGAATGCATGGACTCTCAAGGCATGTTTTTGCTATATTTTTCCTAACTGAGTGACATACTCGACAGTGTCAGCTCACGTATTGTTAAAACAGCCAGAAAATCATTGCCAAAATGAAAAGAGCTGCGTGTTCAGTTAGGAAGAGGCTGATCTTCCTGATGTTCAATGCTGTCTTTACAATGTGGTCTTTGAAGGTCAGCTGGTCATCAATGATTAACCCAAGATTTCTGGCTGATCTGGTTGGCATGAAAATCCATCATCTACAACTCAGTCTACTGAAGACAGAGCTTCTCGCCTTTCCAGCCGCTCCAGCAATACAGCACAACTTCACCATCCAGCTAAAATCTTCAATAATCATCCCAACTAGATTGTTAATATAAGGCTCAGTAGATCTAGTCTTAATATTAGGCTCAATAGCAATGCTATGTAGCCTCTGTGATGTTTGTTTGCTTCACAAATTATAAGCACATGAATCCACACTGTAATTTATGTAGCATGTATATTCCTCATTCCTTAATGTAAATCTTCTGACTTGTATCACTGATTTGTAGGTTTTTCTTATTTTGTTCATGTCTCATTTTTTAAAATAAAGAAACAGTGCCTTTTGAAATATTCTGGAGCTGATGCTTTGTTAAACATTCTTGCAGTGTCACAGTAAAAACAAATGAAACGACTCACTGCAGTCAATCAGGTTTTACATGTCAGTTATTAAGTATTTTGCACTTTGGAATAAAATGCTACCGCAATCTACATAAATTATTACAGGTAGTATGCAGTTAAAAAGAAAACTATCAAATTTAAAAAAAAAAAAAAAAAAAAAAAAAAAAATTGAACTTGCATTTTTGTATTCACATCCAATAAGTTCACATGTGATTGTTTTTTACACATCCTGTGGTTCTGACTGGAGTGTGTAGAGTAAATGCTGTATAATAGTGTTCACGTGGTGAGAACTGCTGGTTTTGGTGACATTACATTTGTGAACACTACTGAACAGGAACACATGGTGTCAAATGCTGAATAGAGTTGTGAAACACAAGAATAGCTTTAATAGTTCTGAGAAATATTTTAGAAAATGTTATGTTTGTTACATTTATTCTTTTATAATGAATTTTATTGTCTAAGCAACTGAGAAAAACTTTAATAAGAAGATTTATGAAAAAAATATGGGCAACAGTGATATTGATGCTTCTCAACTTATTAAATTGTGTATGTGTTAGTTTATGCAAGCTATTTATTCTTTCTCTTGTCCTTCCTCTTTCACATCATTCTCTCAGTTAAATACTGATGCATATCTGATGTCAGCCATATCTTTCTAAAATATTTATAAGAAAAAATCAAATAATGGTTGCTTTCATCAGTTTTTACAGACTGTCACTACTCAGTAAACAGTGTGAAACACACAGTGACCAGTGCAGTCTGCATTGTTGTCATGTTATATTGTACTTTTGTGTTTGACATTGCTGTGATTTTGTTGTTGTTGTTCAGAGTCTACAGTAACTCATAAATTTCACTGCTTACTTTTACACCATGTGTAAAATTTTCAAATGACAATAAAGTACTCATGATCTTTTTACACAATTAAACAGACTTCTGGGAGATGAAAATATGCATTTTTCAAATTAAGAAGATGGATTCATTAAACTATCATAATCATTAAATTTGTTTCAAATGTGACATTTTGTGAAAACATGTTACAAGATTATCAACATTATCAAAAGATCTTCTGTAACACATGAGGTATATTTGTATGTCTTTAATCTGTCACAATGTTTCTAAAGATCTGACCGCAGGATTCAGGAAGTCTTGAGTCTTTAACACAGTCTGTGTCTTTAACCGTCTGTCATCATTCAGTCAGTATGGAGCTCAGTCAACTTCCTCTTGTGCTCTGTGAGTATTATTTTCTCTAAATGTATTTTAGTGGAATTGCTATTATATTATGTAATTGATCAAGTGTTTTAGTGTTGCTAGATTTATGTCTTTTCTTTCTGCTCTCAGAGTTTCAGATCCAGTTCTAGTCCATGATATAAGAGTGAAGGATGAGTTTGAGAGAGGAAGTGTGCAGTTAGTGCTGTTTGTGAAAGAGAAATGCACTCTGTTGTGTTGTAGATCAGTGTTTGTTCAGTCAGTCAGTTTTGTGATGTGTAATGGTGTTGAATCAGTTCTGTTGGTTAGTTTTGCAGTTATTGTCACTGTTGTCGTAATATTCACTAGTACACAGTTAGTAAGAGTTTGTCTTTATTCTTTTGCTCGTGATCAGACTGTTTTCTTCGTTCCCTAAACACTTCTCTGCTGTGACCAAATCTATAAAATACCAGTCAGATGTTTTCATGTTTCTCTAGACACATATACAGTCCTCCACACAATATCTTAATATTTGTTCATCTTTATAATTATCAGCTCTATGTTCACATTGTAATGAGTTTTTCTCTTTGTGTTTTAGTGCTGATTTCAAACATCTACTCTCAACATACTGAAGGTGAGTCAGTTTAATTCATATATTTTCATAAGAGTGATTCTAAAGTAACTGTTATAAACCAGCTGAGAGTTGAGAAATTATTTAGAAAGAAAATGATGTGCTCTAAATGAGTCAATGTAGAAACCGAATACTTCAATGGTTGCGGACGAAATAGCTCAAATCAAGAGCAAAGCAAACGCAATGAAATGTGAAATAAAACGTCCTGATGTATTAAAGAAGAGTGGCTGGAAATACCGGAGGATGGGCACAGAACGATAACAAAACTCAGAGATACGTATTTACAGTCACACACAGGTGTATTGTGCAAACTGTACTTCATAACAATGTTTAGATAACTATATAAGAATTCACATGTTCACGTTACAGATCTCAGTTTAAGTTTTGCTTCAGTGTGTTTTCTGTTCTGTTCTACTGTACTATATTCTATTCTGTTCTATTGTATTCTATCAGTTTAAATGCTTTAGTTTGTTCTGATATTATATGTTATATTTAGGCCTATATTATCAACCTAATAAATAATTGACCTTGTTTTTTTAACGGAGTCTCTTGCTCATCAAGGCTGTATTTATTTCAAAAATACATAAAAAAAAAAAAAAAAACTGTGATATTGTGAAATATTATTGCTAAATTTCTAATATTGGTTTCCTATTTAAATACCTATATTAAAATATAATTTATTCATGTGAAGCAAAGCTTTAAAGGAACTAAAAACAAATTATATTTTACTATATTTTCAAATATATATATATATATATATATATATATATATATATATATATATATATATATATATATATATATTTTTTTTTTTTTTTTTTTTTTTTTTTTAAATTGCAATACTATTTCACAATATTGTTTTGTGAAATAATATTCAGTATTTTTTTATCAAATAGATACAGCCTTGATGAGCATAAGAAACTTCTTTAAAAAACTTTACTGATCCCAAACCTTTGAGCGGCAGTGTATTGTACTGTAAAAATGTTTTCTCAGACAACATAAAATGTACATCTTTTAGTTATATCAAGGGTCAAATCAAATATACAGTAAATAGCACATTAAAGTTAAAAGTTACGCATTTTTGTGTGTGGGTGTGTGTGTGTGTGTGTGCGTGTGCGCTGTACAGGGTATGAAGAATGTTTTTGCTCAGGTGCCCGAAATGTCCACCCAATAGAGAAAAGTTTTGCTCAGCAAGAAAAAATAAATAAATAAATAAAAAAATAGAGGGAACATTGGTCAGCAGATATATTTCTAATATTCACTGTGAAATCAAAATCAACAAAGACAAAATCTTCTGTTACAAAAATTGTTGAAAAACTTTCACAACTTTCAATTTTTCCAAATTCTCAATGATTGTATATTGACAGATCTTTTATAAATGACTATAACAGCTATAGAGAACAACACTTCAGTCTCATCTGATTTAGCGTGTGTTTTACAGTAAAGTAACTGTGTTCATACAGTAAAAGCAGCACATTATTTTCATTGTGAATTGTTGTCATTGTACAGAAATACCAAAACCCACAGTGACCATCAAACCTGCTCAACATGTATTCAGAGGAGAGAGAGTCACTCTCAGATGTGACATATATACTGAAGGATTCACTAGCTGGCAGTACAGCTGGTATAAAGACAGTTCAGGTGTTTTCAGTGAACTACAGGAACACACATTCAGTCCTGTTACTGAGTCTGACGCAGGTAAATACTCCTGTTATGGAGCAGAGAGAGAAGGATCACGAACATCACGCCGCAGTGATGAAGTTACACTGACAGTATCAGGTGAGTTTGATCATCTCTTCACACACACACACACAAGTTTAACATGTTATTAATGAGTGATTTCTCAGCTTCAGATCCCAGAGCAGTTTTAAGTGTTTCTCCACAGACGTGGTTGACTGAAGGAGATCCAGTGACTCTGATCTGTGAGGTTGACGTCTCCTCTACAGGCTGGACATTCAGCTGGTTCACTGATACTGGTTCATCAGGTAAAAGATAATGTGCTTCATGTAGTAACACCTGAATAAACTGGTTTCATGAAAAAATATTATAGAGATTAAAAATATTTAATCAATCTGAATACTCTGATTATACCAACAAAGGTAATTTATAAGACTTGTGTAAAAATGTCTGCTCATGTCTTGAGGTAACTACACATTTTCACTTTATACAGACTACAGATATCGTTATGATCTGCTCTCAGACAGCAGCAGAGGAGCTGGAGGAAACTACACTGTCAGTTCTGCTGCTCTAAATCACACAGGAGTTTATGTGTGCAGAGCAAAGAGAGGAAAATCAGCCTATAACACATGGTACAGCAACGCACAGTTAATATGGGTCACTGGTGAGTTCAAACTGAACCACAGAATGAGTGAGACACTCTGGAAATGTATCCTTGATCTTTTTAGAGCTTGATGTGTCTTGAAATGTAGTCCTTTCATAATATATATGGCTACTTTTTAATGGTGTGAATGGAGAAAGATGCTTCTGCTGTCAGGTGTAGTTACTGCATCTACTAGCAGAGCCTAAACAGACCAAACTAACCAGAAAAACCTTGATTCCTGGGTTAGCTGCAAACATGGAAAACGTTTCATTCTAATGGTGTAAAATTGTCATGAAAACTAAAATATAACTATTGTGGCACAAAATTGTTACTTATATAAGTGGACTTCAGGGAACATAATCAAATAGGTGTAATACAAATGTATAATCTGACAAATTTATTAAATAGTGTTTTCATTATACATTTACATTTACATTTAGTCATTTAGCAGACGCTTTTATCCAAAGCGACTTACAAATGAGGACAACAGAGTTAATCAAAACCAGCAAAAGAGCAACAACATGCAAGTGCTATGACAAGTCTCAGTTAGCTTAACACAGTACACATAGCAAGGTTTTTTTTTTTTTTTTTTTTTTTTAAAGAGAACAAGTAGATACAATAGAGAAAATGAAGCTAGTGTTAGTTTTTCAAGAAAAGCTAGCAGTTAGAGAATAAATATGCAATTAATAGAGGGACAAGTGTGTGTGTTTTTTATAAATAAAAAGAAGACATAGATAAAATAGAATTAGAATAGAGAGTGCTAGAGTTAGAGGGTCAAATACATTATAAAATGTATTTTAAATATGTATGTCATTGATCACACCTTGATTCTAGGCACTTTACCAACAACACATGACACGCCATCAATGTGCACATCAACACATTTTATAGGATGAACCATACGAACACTTAATCAATCATTTTACAGTTTGATTAATATCTGCCTACTAATTATATCTTAGTAAATTAATATACAACAAACTCAGCTAACTATAAACACTACTAGGTTCACACTGTACAGGCAAAGAAGAACTGACACTGAGTTGAGTCTGGTTTCTCCCAGAGTTTTTCTCTCCAATAGTAACACCTTATGGAGGTTTTTGTTGGTTGTCACAGCTGTCTTTGGTTTGCTTGCTGATGGCATAATGACAAATATATTAAGGTGTAATTTTGTTTATGAAGTTTTAAATAGAAATGCTCAGTGAAGACTAATGGATTTTCAGATATTAGCTGTAATATCTTTCTGAAAATCTGCTTTGAAACAATGTAAGTTGTATAAAGTGTTTCATCAATAAAACTGTCTTGACTTGATTTCTAAACTGTAGCTGTAATTGTCTTCTCAGGTGTTTCTCCTCCAGTCTCTCTGATCGTCAGACCCAGCAGAACTCAACACTTCACATCTGTCTCTCTCTCTCTGAGCTGTGAGGACCAGAGTAACTCTGCTGGATGGACAGTGAGAAGATACAGAGACAGATGGGGGCTGGAAAATTGTTCATCATCAGTGTCAGGATCACAAACAGGATCTACATGTACAATCAGATCCACCTTCACAGAGGACACTGGAGTGTACTGGTGTGAGTCTGAATCTGGAGAGAAATATCATCCTGTTAATATCACTGTACACTGTGAGTCTGTTTCTGTATTTATTCATTTCACAAAGCCCTCATTTCTTGTTTCAGATTTAAATAGTCAGATTGTGATCTCAATTCAATCACCCACACAATCTTATTCCTGAATGACAATGAGTCCGCTAGACTATTAAACCTTTGACTATTAAACCATTGCTCATCTTTGAATTTTGTCATAAATTATCATTGTAATTCTAAATTTATCCAGAATTTATCCAGAATCGTACAGTCATTTACGCACGTCATGTTTATTTGTTTACATATTTCATAACCCCCATGAGAAAATGTGTTGTTGTTGTTGTTGTTGTCTCCACATTGTTGATACATTCTTACTATAATCTTATTATTTGTCAGTTGATGTTTGCTCTGTTTGTGTAGCTGGTGTGATTCTGGAGAGTCCTGTTCATCCTGTGACTGAAGGAGAAACTCTGACTCTACACTGTTTATATCAATATTCAACTCCATCAAACCTCAGAGCTGATTTCTATAAAGATGAATCACTCATTCAGAGTCAAACTACAGAAATGATCATCTCTACTGTCTCAAAGACACACGAGGGTTTCTACTCCTGCAAACACCCAGAGAGAGGAGAGTCACCCAAGAGCTGGATCTCAGTCGCAGGTGAGAGTCAAGTCAAGTCAAGTTGAGCTTTATTGTCATTCTGCTACATGTGTGGACATATAGTGGAACAAAATGTCGTGTCTCGCAGGACCTCGGTGCTACATACTAGTTAAACATAAGATAAACATGCAACAATGCAAGTATAGGAAAAACAATAGAGCTATACAACAGTTAACTATCTGACTATACATATACTAAAAATACTATAACTACTATACCTAGTTGACCACACATACACAAACTGAGACTATACAAGAACTTTACATAAATACTGTACATGAAATTGTGCGAATTTGTGCGAAATTGTGGGTCAATGAAACTGAGCTGATTTATTTCTTCTCATGTTCTCGTTCAGATGTGGTGCTTGATAAAGTGTTTGTGTGTCTCTTCTTCAGCGTCTCGTTCAGGATCTCAGATCTCTGTCCTCCACACACTCACTTCTGTTCTGGCAGTTTCTCCATATCTGCTAGTGACAGTCGTGCTGATTTTCAAATGCTGCAGGACGAGAGGTGAATGTCTGTCTGATTTATTACTTTATATTCATTATATTCATTTCAACACCAAATTGGTCGTCATGAGAAAGCTAACTTACTGATAATCTATTTACTTCTTCCTCTTACACTAAATTTCTGAACGTTACTCCTCCTGGAGTTTTCAAGCTAGATCCACCAAACTCAGCCCTGATCTTCAGACTGATCTCGCTTAGTGTGCTTTATCTTTTCAGACTGATCTGACTTATAGTTTTCATAAAAATGAAGATTACAAATCATAAAAATCCTATAGACTTACATTGACAGAATGTTCAAATGAGCCAAGACTATTCAAACTCCAGCTGTCAAAATTCAATTATAAACTCCCAGAATCCTTTGAGACTCAATCAAGCTTCTCTTCTCTTCTATCTATCTATCTATCTATCTATCTATCTATCTATCTATCTATCTATCTATCTATCTGTCCGTCTGTCTGTCTATCTATCTATCTATCTATCTATCTATCTATCTATCTATCTATCTATCTATCTATCTATCTGTCTGTCCGTCTGTCTGTCTATCTATCTATCTGTCCGTCTGTCTATCTATCTATCTATCTATCTATCTATCTATCTATCTATCTATCTATCTATCTATCTATCTGTCCGTCTGTCTGTCTGTCTATCTATCTATCTATCTATCTGTCCGTCTATCTATCTATCTATCTATCTATCTATCTATCTATCTATCTATATCAGAAACATGCTAATCATGGTGTCAATGTGCTATAACGTTAGCAATGTGTTAAATCATGCTGATCTTGCTATCAGCATCTATCTAATCTCTCTATATTTTCAAACTTCAAGCTTTTTCAACTGCTTTAAACTTTCAGGCTAGGCTTTCTCAAACCTAAAGTTTGTCTTGATGAACTTTTTTATCTAGTTATCATTAATACTGTGTAGCTTGTTATCATTTTTAAAGGTGCTCACTAAATCTGCTTTGAAACAGCATGTATTGTAAAAATTGCTGCAATGCAAATCAGTTAAACTGAATCTGTCTCACTGATGTTTATCTTTTACTCTACAAATACACATCTTTCCTCACTGACAAAAGACATGATTTTTTTGTTTTGTCTTTTCTAGTCAAATTTGTTTAAATATACTTAAAAGATGATGGTAGGTAGTTCATAAAAACAATGAACATAGAGAGAGAAAAAACATACCTAGTTGTTGAAGTAAATGCTTGATTGTTTTGTGTGTGTTTAACAGCTGCATCTGTTGAAGAGCAATAAACTGCGATCTGATCTTAATCTGTCGTGATGGTGAGAAAACTTCAGCTTCATCCTGGATTCTCTCAGTATCTCAGTTCAGACTGAACATGATTACTTACTGTAAAAGTCATGTTTTGAGAGAGACTCCTTTTGGCATCTCACAGCTGTTAAAGTCAACATGAACCAGCATCACAACTCTTTTGACTTCTGACTGAAGCTGGATATTCAACGAGAAAATTTGTAGAGAAGAACTTGATTTCATCCATCAGGAATTAATTGGATTGTAAAAAAAAAAAAAAAAATGTTATATACATTGCTTTGTTTATCTTTGGAATAGCTAAGAAATTAAATAAGGTACTTTTTGATTTTATATTGACTGTAAAAATAGACATGGATGTCACACTGTATAACGCCTCATTGTTAAAATGAATGGCCTCTCTGAGGCCTGATAACACACTGACTGAACTAAACAGTTTGTTCATAAAGTTCTGGAAAACTTATCTTACATTACTGCTATTTCAGTTTCTTTTCAGTATTTGTTATCATAGAAGTAAAACTTATTTATTTATTTTTTGTTCTGCTTTACTATCATAATTAGGGGTGTGCGATATTGATTTAAAAAAGTATCTCTATTTTCTGAAATTTTGTTGATAACAATAATTAGACAATATTTTGCTGAGTGTATTTTTGTTCTGCTACCTTGGCTGGTTTAGACCTGTAATTGACAATTTGCTCATATTCTTCATATTTTGTGTGATGTTGGTTCATAGTAGTGACAGAAATTAACTTTTCCATTTAAGGGTGATATTTGCCCCCTTCATGCCTCATCACACAGTGAATGTGTGGACTCTCAAGGCATGTTTTTGTTAAATTTTCAGGCTGTCTGAGATTTTTGTAGCTACTGTGGGATCAACTTCTTGAAAATAAAAGTAGAGCTGTGTGACATTAGCATAGTAATACATAGCCTATCACACACTGCTATCGTAAAGCAGTTCAGTCCTAATATAAGGCTCAGTATAGCAACGCTATGTAGCCTCTGTGATGTTTGTTTGCTTCACAAATTATAACCACATGAATGTAATTTATAAGCATGTATATTCCTCATTCCTTAATGTAAGTCTTCTGACTTGTATCACTGATTTATAGCAGATGCTTTGTAGGTTTTTCTTATTTTGAACTATTCATGTTGCCTTTTATTAAAAAAATAAAGAAACAGTGCCTTTTAAAATATTCTGGACCTGATGCTTTGTTAAACATTCTTACAGTTTCACAGTAAAAACAAATGAACCATGACTCATTACTGCAGTCAATCAGGTTTTACATGTCAATTATTAAGTATTTTGCACTTTGGAACAAAATGCCATTGTAACAAAAATTATTACAGTTAGTTTGTAACTTTTTTTTTTTTTTTTTGTATCCACAGCCAGTGAATTCACATGTGATTCTTTTTTACACATTCTGTGGTTCTGACTGGAGTGTGTAGAGTAAATGCTGCATAACAGTGTTCACATGGTGAGAACTGCTGCTTTTGGTGGCATTGATGGTTTGTGAACACTACTGAACAGGAACACATGGTGTCAAATGATGAATAGAGTTGTGAAACAAGAATAGTGTTAATAGTACTGAGAAATATTTTTAAAAGTGTTTTGTTTTTATGTTTGTGATATTTGGCTTTTATAATGAATTTTAGTGTCTAAGCAACTGAGAAAAATTGTAATAAGAATAGAGATTTATGTAGGGAGTGAAATTATTTCCTTTATGAAATGAATTCCTCGTGAAGCCAAAACTTAGGAACTCTTGCAATGCAAATGTCAGGTCACAAAACAATAAACTCTTCAATCAGGCTTTGATCTCTTTGTGAAGCCAAACACCACCCAGAAACTCTTACAATGCAAATGTCATGCCGCAAGACAATAAACTCTCTAATCAGACAAGAAGATTTGAGAGAAAGACCATTTGATCATCGGTCCATTCACCCATCCTTCCCCGCTGGGCTCATGGTATTGGTCACTGAAAGTTGACAAAAAAATGCCAAGAACTCAAGTTGCTACTCTTACATAAAATATTTACTATATCTTAAGAATTAATGATCTTAACCCTTTCATGTTTGGTATCATTTTAAAGGTCTCGGTGTGATTGGTAAATTGGTCTCAATTTCACAGTATTCATTGGTATTATGAGAAATATTGAAAACTTTTGTAGAAATGTGTTCTGCTGCTGAGGGGTGTGTCCCCCTTTAGGGGGCCGTGAGTATGTTTATCTTATCTCCAGCTAGGTGCAGCCTGGAGCACGAGAGCCCAACAAACCAAAAGGTCTTTTATGTTTTTACAACTGATCTGAAGATTCCTTTGTTTTTCTTATTTGGGTATATAAGGGAAGTGACAAAACACTACTGGGGGATTCTGTAGTCAGAAAACCCCACACAGCACATGTGAGACTCTGGAGCTTTGCACTAGAACTCTCATACTGCTGTGTGTCTCTATGCTGTCAGGTATGCATTTCGTTTAATTCAAATATGCAATTGTGTTAAACACATTGTGCCCACAGAGCACACTGTATAGTTGTTTGTGCTACTACATGTGCACATAGACTAGTTAAGTTTATTCTTTAAACCACCTGATTGCTTTGCTGTAAGTGTTCTTTGGAATACTTAGGTAAATGTTGTAGATACAATGCATTTAGACCATGTGCCTTGTTTTAAATTAGGATAACTGTAACATGTGTGACTATGTTAAATTTGTTTGTCTCCTGCGTAGATCACTTGGCTATTTCCCATATAGCTACAGTGTCTATGTCCAGGAGCGGGGCTGCCACGCGGTTACAATGTGATTCACAATTGCAATATCCTTTCTAAATTGGCTTCTAATTGTTTCATTATGTAATTGGCATGATATAACTTTACCTGACTAATAATAAATTGTTATATTTGATTTATTCTGATCTCTTCTGAAATCATTTTTTCAAGTAGATTAATGTCACACCAAAGCACTAATGGATGAACCATGGGGAGCACCATGAAGGAGACTTTGGATTTCTGACTGTCACTGGCTTAACACGGTGTAGCTCTCGTGGTTATAGGAAAAATATACTTTTTGTTATGAGTATGCAGGCGCAGCTCACTTAAAGTTATTATATCCACTCTGCATCCTCTGAGTAAGTTTAGAACTGACGAGTTTGTGTCCGTGGATTCACTAAAATCAGCCGAAGTGTAGTTCCTGTGTGATACCTGGTCCCTAATGAACGAATAGTTGAAAGTATGGGATTTCCAGAATAATCAAATATCTAAATTAATATACAATCGATATCTGTGATCAGTTTTTGATTAAGAATATTGCCTAAATTTAATGATCACTTGAAATTGGAGATAGATTGAAAATGGAGCTAGACTAAAATTTAAACTAAATCTTGATAAATTCAGAAGCGCAAGTAAAAGACAGAATACGCATTGAACCTTCGACCAGGCCGCTGGATTCCGTTCTTTGGGCTAGCGGGTGGACCTTACAGTTGGTGACTGTCCCTTCCATGATCTCCCATGTTGGCGAGGGTCTTTTCAGCGCAACGTCCAAAAAGCTCCGGAAAGAGGTTTGAGCTTCTCCTTCCCTTTTCTCCAGCTGATGCGGTGAGTCAATTCTTATTTGTCTTTTTAGAAATGTCGAGAGAAAGTTTAGACGCACCCCATATAGACATATTTTTGTAGAATGAGTCGGAATATGCATCTTAGACCGGAGATCGTAGAAATCCAGTGGGTTTATAAGAATTAGACGAAACCACATGAATTGACAGGGACATGATAACGGCAGAATAGATGAGGAATGAAGTCTCTTGAACCAAAATTAAAATTGGAATAACATCATCCAAATTTTATTCGGGTGCTGAACAGAGGGCTGTAAATTGCAACCTAAATTCTGATATTAATGATTTCCTGTCACTATTGTCTATTGGCCTTACAATAATAACTTTGCAACATTTGAAAGCAAACATTTATGTGCAAAGAATTTAAGAGAAATTGTGATGGGATAAACTAAAAAGATAATTAATTTCTCACTAGAATCTGTTGTAGGCTATGTGAAGGTGAAGTTGGGCAAGATAGAGCAGTGAGATTAAAAATTAGAGAACTTTAAAAGAGGCCCTAATCTGGCAAAAGTTATGTCTCAGTCCCAGAGAACTGCTGCTTTCATGCAGAAGTCTCGGTCACTGTAAAATGTAAACTGTAAAATGAGGAGACATTAGAAATCTAAAATTTAAAACTGCAATGCACATAATGACGATTTTGATGCATTTGAGAGGCTTGTAACCAAGCCTGAGGGTTAAACCTATTCGGAGGACATCCACAACATCTCCTGAGGGAGAATTAGTCAAAACAGTCAAATTAATCAAATTAAATGTAATGAAAATCCCTCAATAGTAGTATAATATCTGAGATCATAATATTTGACTCAACAACATTGTTCAAAGTTCAGTCTTAATTCACAGCCTGCAGCTTGGTTTTATTTTAGATTTTACAAAAATTACTACACACATGTATGATTCTTAGTCTTTGTCTTTAAGCAGACAGACAAACATGAAAAGGCCATAAATCTAAAAGAACATGTGTACTTTGCATTTGCTCTGGGTTTGCCCAACCCTCAAACTTTCTTATACCCAAATAGATTCTCAAAAGAACCAACTTAGTGACACCTTAGCTCAAAACAAAAGAAAATTGTGTCCAATTCCATATTGTAGTCACAAAAATCTTCAGATTGAGCAATGATTTGACCCATGCTTTCAGTATGTGCTTGCAGTTCATTGAATGTTTACAGCAGCAAAACCTATAACTGGTTTCCAGTTTGGCTTGCTGCTGTGCACATGATGCACGTCAGGACTGCTGTAGCCACAGGGGCAAATCTCCAAAGAGATCAGTGAGATGATAACAAGTCATTTTAAACCAGTTGCTCAGGAGGCCCTCCAGAGACCAGTAATAAAAGTATTTTAATTTATACTATTTTAATGTAATGTAATTCATATTATAACAACCTTATAATATATTATAGTACAATGCCCAAGAATGTCCTTAGTCTCATGATGATTCGACATTGATTTAGAAGAGGAAAGTTGTAGAAGAATAAGAGGAATGATCAGAATGTAGAAAGAGGGAATGTGTGCGTAGAGAGATGTTGGAAGCACTATTAGTGTTGGAAGATTGGAAAGAGAAAAATAGAAGGTGGTGAGAAGCAAGAATTTTTTAGAAAAGGAAAATGAAAGGAATAATGATCAAAGTAATGAGAAAAGAACTTCTTTATCTTCTATTTGTGCAAGAATCTTCAATGAGAAAAGGTAACATGTCCAGAATTTACCCACTAAAACGATTAGTCTGATTGTAATATCTTGAATAGGCCAAATCCATCCAAGGCCATAAGATGTTTTAAATTTGATTTCATTGATCTTTAAGCCAGTAACAAGGGAAGGTATAAGTTTTGTCTTTTCCCTTGCAACAAAACCACAAACACAGTGGTGCAAGTGTTAGCAAACTAAACCATTCCCCTCTGGGAAGGACAGCACATATGGAATCTGATCGGAGAACTAATTTTTACTGGACATGTGATTAAAGTTGTGTGTAATGTTAAAATCAGGAAGAAATTCCAGTCTTTACAGACTGCAGAGATGGAAATGGTCAAATGTATGAAGAGAATAAGAAAATACTAATTGCTAAGCTAACAGTACAGCACCAAAACTGGCAAGCTAATGCCCTGAACACAGATCTGACTAGTGTAAACAGTATCATTTAAAAGCTAAATTTCCCAGCAGATCTGGGTGGCATAATGCCGGCAACACAGCAGACTGTGTAAACTCAGCTGGAACAGCAGCTTAAGGTGCAACATGCTTAGACTGTGCTGAAAACATTAGCTTCTAGATCTGACCAGTAACACTCAGTTTATTTTGGCCTTTTGTTTGCAAAACATGATCATGATAATGATATATGTCTTTGTAAACTAAAACAAATTTGCTCCTGATGGTATGCAATCACAACCATCTGCAAAAACTGTATGGTTGTGGCCATTACAGGAAAATTAAGATCCACCAGTCTTCAAGCAAATTGTGAAAAGGCTCAAGATTAAGCTGTTTTTCTCTCTGCATGTTTCCTTTTCAGACCAACTGCTGCCATCTCTGAGGGACAAATTCCACAAGGGTGCCTGGTCCCACCTACACCAACTTGCTTGCACACAACCAGGAGATGGGGGTGGAGATACTTCAAGGGGTCATTCACACCTCATAGCACTACACAAGTAGTTACATGACCTCCCGGTGTATATCACCGGAATTAAATTATACAACACAGATTATGGTAGGCTAGACATCACCCATCTCCTATACACAAACATACACACACCAACATACAGAACACACTTTCATTATTGCAACGGCACAATATACTTACCTAGTATTGAACATAAGGACATCCAGGTCTAAATTGCTCACATAATTCAAACCTATCAAGCATTATTGACTTCACACATATAGGTCAAAGGAAATTATTATTTTTTTTTTATTTAATTTCAATTATGGCAAATATTTTTGCAATTTAAAGTCTTGTGCAAATTGTATGGTCTTATGAATCTACTGTATGTAAACACTGTAATGTGCATAGGACTTGCATGGCTACAGTCACACATCAATTGATTCAAATTCTATTTGCAAATTCTAAGATGAGACCTATTCAGCAATGCAGCTGGTCTCTTAGGACAAAAATATTTATTATGTCCCATCATTAGCATTGTTGCGAACTAGGGGGCCCACTAGTTTACAACACATCTAATGACTATACAAATTTATTTATAACATCTGATATGAACAATCAATTACCCAATTTACAATCAAATCTGCATTATCAAGTGTGACTTAGCCTGCACATCAAATGTACAGAGAATAATTGAAAAAGTAAAACTAAAGATTTTACATCTCTCTTTCTGTTAATTTCACTCTCTGATGGACCTAGTTGAAACCTTAGGTCTGCATTAATGCTTTGCAATTAAAACACTTAATATAGACAATTTTATGATGGTAATTATGAAATTGTGTATTTATATCTTGAATTATGTGATATATTTTAATTATGCATACCACTGGTAAATATACTGGTTATATTGATTTTGCTACTTCCCTTTGATTCACCCAGACTAAGAACCTAAATCCAAATTACAATATTTAGTGGTAGTAAAACAATCTGGCAACTAAATGAAACCTGTCTACTAAATATTTGTGTCATGTCACACATTCGTTTGTTATTTTTTGGCACCATCTTGTGGCAGTTTGGTGTAACAACAAAGAACATTGATAATTGTGAGCTTTTTTTTAGTGGTTGATTTAGACCATGTGACTCTTGGGTTAGAGGTTAACCAGGAAGTAATCGCAGTGTTCCAGATTCATGCAGTTGTCCAAGAAGTTCTTTACTCTGTTTGCTTTGCGTTTTGTGCCTTGGAAAGGCTTTGCCTGTAAGTCTATTACTCTTCAGTGATAGCAATACTAAGAAGAGCATGAATGTAGCCCTTTGTTATGTGTGTTCAGATAACATTGTAAATTCATTTGCATTTATTTGTGAACTTTCTGTAACAAGACATTTGTAATCTTTATGTTTCAGTTTTACAAAAAAGGAAAGAATAAGAAACGGAAAAGGAAAGAACCTAACAGTAAAACGTTCAACTTTACTCCCGCGTCTGCCCCTTTTCTGAATTCTGACTGTTAGCTATCTGTCAGTGTTGCGTAGATGGAACACGCATCTAGGACAGAATAGTAAAAAGGCAACCATAAGGCGGGCACTACAGTTCAAGGAAAGCAAGCTCCACCTCCATTATTCCTCATTCATCATCACGTCCTCCTAGACAGTATCGGCGATACATGATGGCAGAGAAAGCTACGGAGGTTAGGGAAGCTACAGAGCAAAGTCAAGCATTCGAAACAAGATCTATAGCCTCTGCTTCGACTAATAGATCGAGAAGCTCGTCAGCTAGTATAGCCGCTGCCAAAGCTCGTGCTAAGTTGGAAGCGGCAAGAGCCAAGGCTGAATTCCTTAAAAAAGAATCTGAAATCTTGATTGAAAAAGCTCAACTGAAAGTGACAGAGGCTCGCATGGAAGCAACCCTAGCAACACTAAAGCACGAGAGTGAGGTGGCAGCAGCCCTCGCTGAGGCAAAAGTGTTGGAGGCAGCAGCAGAAAGTGAGCTCGGAGAAAGGATTTCTGATGTAAGAGAGGTATCTGATCGCACCCGTGACTACGTCATGCGTCAGTCTCAACTGGAGGTATTACCACCTGTTAAAGACGAACTACATCAATTACCTCTAGAGCCCATTGTCCATGTGTTGGAGTCTGAAACACCACCAAGGCAGCATCGCCTTAAGGCTAGTGATGTCAGAGATTCCTACAAAAAACCTGACACTGAGAACATGACACAGCAGCCTCAGAAGTCAGTTCAAACATCTTGCTATAAATTTCAGGTGCCGCCATTCACCTCTTCACCATATAAGACAACACCACAGCCATCGTTCAACAACGAAGCTACTGTGAGTGACATAGCTAGGTATTTAGCACGCAGAGAGCTCGTTAATTCAGGTCTTTTCAAGTTTGACGATCGTCCTGAGAATTATTGGGCGTGGAAGTCATCTTTCGTCAACGCGATTGAAGGGTTGCACTTGTCAGACACTGAGCAGTTAGACCTTCTTTCGAAATGGTTGGGAGAACAGTCTTCACATCATGTGAGAAGGATCAGAGCTGTGCATACAAGTAACCCAGACACAGGCTTAAGAAGGGCTTGGGAGCGCTTGGAAGATTGTTTTGGCTCTCCAGAGATTATAGAGAAATCTCTCTTTGACAGAATTGACAGCTTTCCTAAGATTGGCAATAGAGATGTGAAAAAGCTTCGAGAACTTGGTGATCTTTTACAGGAAGTGGAGTCTGCAAAACAAGAAGGCTATCTACCTGGACTTCTCTACCTTGACACTGCTCGTGGTGTAGCTCCCATCGTGGAAAAGTTACCTTATAGTCTGCAGGAGAAGTGGATGTCTCAAGGTTCACAGTATAAAACTATACATCAAGTCGCTTTCCCTCCATTCTCATTTTTCTGTGATTTCATCTGCAGAGAGGCTCGAACACGCAACGATCCAAGTTTTGCTCTGTCTTACGGAATCCATAATGTGTTGAAGCTGGAGCAGCCAGTGAAGAAACAAGTAAAAAGCCCAGTCTATACTCATAAGACAGAAGTCTTATCAGGCGCTGTGACTCAGACATGCAACTCAAGTGGTGAACTGGAGGATGTGGATAAAACCTGCCCGATTCATAAGAAGCCACACCCTCTCAAACGTTGCAGAGGTTTTAGGAGTAAACCTTTAGACGAGCGCAAGACCTTCCTAAAAGAGAAAGGGGTTTGTTACAGGTGTTGTGCTACTACTACTCATCTGGCCAGAGACTGTAAAGCAGCTATTAAATGTAAGGAATGTGATAGTGAGGCTCATGTCGCAGCACTGCACCCAGGACCGCCGTCTTTAACCTTACCCGAGCAAGGCGGGGAGAGAGAGATAGAGGCTGCTCAACCTGATGTCACTTCCAAGTGTACTGAGGTCTGTGGTTATGGTAGAAGCTCACGGTCTTGCTCTAAGATTTGTCTGGCCAAAGTTTACCCAGAGGGCTGCCCAGAAGAAGCAATCAGGCTTTATGTGGTTCTGGACGACCAGAGCAATAGATCGCTCGCCAAAAGTGAGTTCTTCAACTTGTTGCATGTTAAGGGAGAACGCTCAACGTACACCCTGCGTACATGTGCGGGTGTGACAGAGATGGCGGGGAGAAGAGCCACAGGTTTAGTAATAGAGTCTTTAGATGGAGTGAGGAAGATGAAATTGCCAACTCTGATCGAATGCAACAACATGCCAGAGGACAGGACTGAGATACCAACCCCTGACATAGCACGCTGGCATACTCATCTAAAGCCCATCGCCCATTGCATTCCTCCTTTGGATCCAGAAGCCCAAATTCTACTTCTTTTGGGTCGTGACATCCTTCAAGTTCATAAAGTGCGAGAGCAACGTAACGGACCTAGTAACACACCCTATGCGCAAAGGCTAGACCTAGGCTGGGTCGTAGTAGGGGATGTCTGTTTAGGATCTGTACACAGGTCTGCATCACTTAGTACCTTCCGCACCCATGTGCTTGATAATGGACGTCCGTCTCTACTTCCTCCATGTCCCAATAAACTCAGAGTCAAAGAGAAGTTTGACGTCAAGCCTCTGCCTGAGATATCTCTGGCATGTGACACCTTCATCTTCAATGACTATGCCATAGGGGATACTATCTTCGAGAGGTCAAAGGATGATAGCAAAGTTGGATTGTCTATCGAAGATAGATGCTTTCTGGAAATCATGGATAGAGAGATGTTCATGGATGAAAGCAATAGTTGGGTCGCACCACTCCCGTTCAGGAAACCTCGCCAGCGACTCCCTAATAATAGAGACCAGGTATTAACCCGCCTAACCTCTCTTTTGCGCATGCTGGAGAAGAAGCCTGAGATGAAGTCTCATTTTGTTAACTTCATGCAGAACATCTTTGATCGTGACCATGCCGAAGTAGTCCCTCCTCTTCGAGAAGGTCAAGAATGTTGGTATTTACCTATTTTTGGGGTGTACCACCCGCAGAAGCCCGGTCAGATCCGAGTTGTCTTCGACTCCAGTGCGCAAACACAGGGCATCTCCTTGAACGATGTTCTTCTCTCTGGTCCAGACTTAAATAATAGTCTCTTAGGTGTCTTGCTGCGTTTCAGAAGGGAGCTGGTAGCTGTAACTGCGGACATCGAACAGATGTTTCACAGCTTCGTTGTGAAAGAGGAAGATAGAGACTTCCTTCGTTTCTTCTGGTTTAAGGATAACGACACCAGTAAAGAGATCATCGAATACCGCATGAGGGTGCATGTATTCGGAAATAGTCCATCTCCTGCCGTAGCCATTTATGGACTCCGACGTGCAGCAGCGTATGTTGAAAAAGAGTATGGTTCAGATGCCAAACACTTTGTAGAGAGAGAGTTCTACGTCGATGATGGACTTCTGTCGAAGCCCACAGCTGCGGGGGCCATTGATCTGCTGACACGAACTAAGGAGATGCTAGCCACTTCGAATCTGAGACTGCATAAGTTCGCCTCTAATAGTAAGGAAGTAATGAACGCATTCCCGGTTGAAGATCATGCAAAAGGGTTCAAAGATCTCAACTTGGATGTTGATCCTACTCCCATCCAACGTAGTCTCGGACTTAGCTGGGATGTGAAGAGAGACATATTCACCTTTCAGGTAACAGATATCAAGAAACCCTTTACTCGCAGAGGGATACTTGCTACTGTGAACAGTCTCTTTGACCCTCTTGGGTTCGTTGCCCCTGTCATTATCGAAGGGAAATTCCTGTTAAGAGAACTCTCAAGTGAAGCTCTTGACTGGGATTCTCCTCTCCCTGAAGATAAAGAAGCAGCATGGGAGACATGGAGGAAATCTTTACAAGACCTCAAAGAGCTGGAGATTCCAAGACCGTATGCCAATAGTACCCTCTCTACAGCCCTGAGAAAGGAACTACACATTTTCTCAGATGCTTCTGTCAGAGCGATAGCAGCAGTGGCATATCTTCGTGTCGTCAGTGAAGAAGGTGCATGTCAAAATGGGTTCGTCCTAGGGAAGGCGAAGTTAGCTCCACAAGCTGCTCATACGATTCCCAGATTGGAATTGGGAGCTGCAGTTTTAGCTGCAGAGTTAGCAGAGACAATTCTGGATGAGCTGGACTTCCCTCTAGATGCTGTGGAGTTTTACACGGATAGCAGAGTTGTCCTGGGATATATCTATAACCAGACAAGACGTTTTTATGTATACGTTGCCAACAGAGTGCAGCGTATCAGGAAGGTGTCAAGCCCAACACAGTGGCATTATATCTCTACGAAGCTTAACCCTGCAGACCACGCCACTCGTTCTGTATCAGCAGATCTGTTGAGCACCACCACTTGGCTTACAGGACCTGCTTTCCTGTTACAAGCTAAACAAAGTTCATCATCGGAGAAGGAGAGGTTTGATCTCATCGAGCCAGACTCGGACATAGAGGTTCGTTCTCTTGTCACCACTCTATCCACTGATGGTTTTTACCTCAGATGTCAACGCTTTGAAAGATTCTCTTCTTGGAGGTCTCTAGTCAGAGCCATAGCTTCCCTCATACACATCGTCCAGGCTTACAAGGCGAATGATCGTCCCGATACCTGTAGATCATGGCACCACTGCTCAAAGCCTCGCTCAGTGGAAGAATTGTTACAAGCAGAAGCAGCCATAATAAAGAGTGTGCAGAGAGAAGCCTACAAAGAAGAGCTTAATTGCATTGTCAAGAGAAACGACATACCAAGGAACAGTCCTCTGAAAAAGCTGAGCCCTTACCTGGACAATGGAGGGCTTCTCAGGATAGGAGGACGGCTTAAGAATGCCACACTGGATTTTAATGAGAAGTTTCCTTTGATTATTCCAGGCCGCAGTCATATCGCAAAGTTACTTGTGGAGCATTACCATGATCGAGTCAAACATCAGGGTCGTGTGTTCACTGAATCCGCTATCCGCAACGCAGGGTATTGGATTGTGGGTGTCAGGAAGCTTATCAACAGCATCCTACACAAGTGTGTCAAATGCAACAAGCTTCGTGGGAAGGTAACTGAGCAAAAGATGGCTGATCTACCCATTGATCGCCTGAGCACTGAACCACCATTCACGTACGTTGGTCTTGATGTTTTTGGACCATGGACAGTTGTTGCAAAGCGCACGCGAGGAGGACAAGCTCAAAGCAAAAGATGGGCTGTTCTTTTCACTTGTATGACTACTCGTGCGATACATATCGAGCTGATTGACTGCATGGATTCATCCACCTTTATAAATGCCTTGAGAAGGTTTTTTGCTTTGCGAGGACCAGCAAAACAAATCCGTTCTGACTGTGGGACCAATTTTGTAGGAGCCTGTAAGGAGCTGGAAATTGTGCTAGCTGACTCTCGAGAGCCCAACGTGAAAAGGTACCTTAGTGGAGAAGGTTGTACATGGGTCTTCAATCCTCCTCACGCATCCCACATGGGAGGTGCCTGGGAGCGGATGATAGGAGTCTCCAGGCGCATACTGGATTCCATGCTTCAACAGATTAGTCCTTCCTGCTTGACACATGAAGTGTTATCTACTCTGATGGCAGAGGTTACAGGAATTGTTAACTCAAGACCTCTTGCTCCTGTTTCTACAGACCCAGACTCACCTTTCTTGTTGACGCCAGCTATGCTTCTAACTCAAAAGGGTCACACACTCCTTCCACCTCCTGGTGACTTTAAGGAAACCAGTCTCCACAGACAGCAGTGGAGACGAGTACAACATCTCGCCAACACCTTCTGGAACAGATGGAGGCGTGAATACCTCACAACACTCCAAAGCCGAAGCAAATGGCAAAAAGAACAACGAAACTTAAAAGAGGGTGATATAGTGCTTCTTAAGGACGTTCAAGCCAAGCGTAATGAATGGCCTATGGCTCTTGTAACCAAGATTTTCTCCAGCAGTGACAAAAAGGTGAGAACAGTTGAATTGAGAGTTGCAAGGAATGGGACAATCAAGACATTCCTTAGACCTATATCCGAAACAATTCTTATCATGCCAGCAGAAGACTGAAACTTTGTGAGGACTTCTTGTGTGGACATTTCTTGTATCTCAGCTGATTATATAGTGGTATCTAAACAATACCAGGCGGGGAGTGTCATGTCACACATTCGTTTGTTATTTTTTGGCACCATCTTGTGGCAGTTTGGTGTAACAACAAAGAACATTGATAATTGTGAGCTTTTTTTTAGTGGTTGATTTAGACCATGTGACTCTTGGGTTAGAGGTTAACCAGGAAGTAATCGCAGTGTTCCAGATTCATGCAGTTGTCCAAGAAGTTCTTTACTCTGTTTGCTTTGCGTTTTGTGCCTTGGAAAGGCTTTGCCTGTAAGTCTATTACTCTTCAGTGATAGCAATACTAAGAAGAGCATGAATGTAGCCCTTTGTTATGTGTGTTCAGATAACATTGTAAATTCATTTGCATTTATTTGTGAACTTTCTGTAACAAGACATTTGTAATCTTTATGTTTCAGTTTTACAAAAAAGGAAAGAATAAGAAACGGAAAAGGAAAGAACCTAACAGTAAAACGTTCAACTTTACTCCCGCGTCTGCCCCTTTTCTGAATTCTGACTGTTAGCTATCTGTCAGTGTTGCGTAGATGGAACACGCATCTAGGACAGAATAATTTGACTCTGAAAAATGGAGACCTTATTTACCACTCGCACTTTGGACACTACTGTTATTTTGTATTATTTTTTGGTATCTTATAACCCTCTTTTCATCCCACAACATCACCAAAGTCATCAGTGTTAAGTATTGCATGGTCATTCAGAAGTTGTTTAGATGTCTTGCACGCATTGGAGCATCGTCAGTGAAATGATTCTTTCACCTATGGAAATCTGACAAATCCTGCAAATTGTACCTTCTATCTGAAGGTGACAGAAGGCTTCTCAGTGGGTCAGATATATATCCTGGGGAGGACGGCACTGGACACAGATGTTTCCCCAGAATAAAAGGACACTTTCAACTCATGCTTGACCAATTCAACGGACCTGATACATTAAGCAATTCTACAGACTGAGTACCACCACCACAGCCAGTGCAGGTGGAAACACACCTGACCAAAAAGACTGCAGTGACACAGAACGCCTATGCTTAAAGGGACTGTGCATGTCACTGATGTGATTTCTGCAGTGCTTTCCTCAACCTGCCTTGATGCTGTTCTTTCAGGTGACCACTCTGCTCCTGCATGTATCAACTAGTGCTGCCCACTCTGCAAAGACTTTGGCAGTAATGAACATCATACGGAAATCATCTGATTGTGGCCCCCTATGGGAACGCTCAGAGTTTGCCCCAAGGGGTCCGGGAAGGACTGTAGGGAGTGAAATTATTTCCTTTATGAAATGAACTCCTCGTGAAGCCAAAACTTAGGAACTCTTGCAATGCAAATGTCAGGTCACAAAACAATAAACTCTTCAATCAGGCTTTGATCTCTTTGTGAAGCCAAACACCACCCAGAAACTCTTACAATGCAAATGTCATGCCGCAAGACAATAAACTCTCTAATCAGACAAGAAGATTTGAGAGAAAGACCATTTGATCATCGGTCCATTCACCCATCCTTCCCCGCTGGGCTCATGGTATTGGTCACTGAAAGTTGACAAAAAAATGCCAAGAACTCAAGTTGCTACTCTTACATAAAATATTTACTATATCTTAAGAATTAATGATCTTAACCCTTTCATGTTTGGTATCATTTTAAAGGTCTCGGTGTGATTGGTAAATTGGTCTCAATTTCACAGTATTCATTGGTATTATGAGAAATATTGAAAACTTTTGTAGAAATGTGTTCTGCTGCTGAGGGGTGTGTCCCCCTTTAGGGGGCCGTGAGTATGTTTATCTTATCTCCAGCCAGGTGCAGCCTGGAGCACGAGAGCCCAACAAACCAAAAGGTCTTTTATGTTTTTACAACTGATCTGAAAATTCCTTTGTTTTACTTATTTGGGTATATAAGGGAAGTGACAAAACACTACTGGGGGATTCTGTAGTCAGAAAACCCCACACAGCACATGTGAGACTCTGGAGCTTTGCACTAGAACTCTCATACTGCTGTGTGTCTCTATGCTGTCAGGTATGCATTTCGTTTAATTCAAATATGCAATTGTGTTAAACACATTGTGCCCACAGAGCACACTGTATAGTTGTTTGTGCTACTACATGTGCACATAGACTAGTTAAGTTTATTCTTTAAACCACCTGATTGCTTTGCTGAAAGTGTTCTTTGGAATACTTAGGTAAATGTTGTAGATACAATGCATTTAGACCATGTGCCTTGTTTTAAATTAGGATAACTGTTACATGTGTGACTATGTTAAATTTGTTTGTCTCCTGCGTAGATCACTTGGCTATTTCCCATATAGCTACAGTGTCTATGTCCAGGAGCGGGGCTGCCATGCGGTTACAATGTGATTCACAATTGCAATATCCTTTCTAAATTGGCTTCTAATTGTTTCATTATGTAATTGGCATGATATAACTTTACCTGACTAATAATAAATTGTTATATTTGATTTATTCTGATCTCTTCTGAAATCATTTTTTCAAGTAGATTAATGTCACACCAAAGCACTAATGGATGAACCATGGGGAGCACCATGAAGGAGACTTTGGATTTCTGACTGTCACTGGCTTAACACGGTGTAGCTCTCGTGGTTATAGGAAAAATATACTTTTTGTTATGAGTATGCAGGCGCAGCTCACTTAAAGTTATTATATCCACTCTGCATCCTCTGAGTAAGTTTAGAACTGACGAGTTTGTGTCCGTGGATTCACTAAAATCAGCCGAAGTGTAGTTCCTGTGTGATACCTGGTCCCTAATGAACGAATAGTTGAAAGTATGGGATTTCCAGAATAATCAAATATCTAAATTAATATACAATCGATATCTGTGATCAGTTTTTGATTAAGAATATTGCCTAAATTTAATGATCACTTGAAATTGGAGTCAGATTGAAAATGGAGCTAGACTAAAATTTAAACTAAATCTTGATAAATTCAGAAGCGCAAGTAAAAGACAGAATACGCATTGAACCTTCAACCAGGCCGCTGGATTCCGTTCTTTGGGCTAGCGGGTGGACCTTACATTTACCTCCAAAAAATCTTTATATAAATATTGATGCTTCTCAACTTATTAAAATTCTTTTGTGTTTAGTTTTACTAGCATTTCTCATTCTGCAAGAAGCACGAACAAATCAAGATCTGAAAACTACTGATATGAGCTTCTCTTCACACTGCATGTGGTTTATTTGGCATCACGACATCAATTAGAAATTCTTAGTAATGTTTCCAAGTTAATGCAAGCTGTTTATTCTTTCTCTTGTACTTCCTCTTTCACATCATTCTCTCAGATATATCAAAGAACTTATACTGACAAGAAGTGAAAGCCAATAGAACGATCCATTGCAGCAGCAGCAGCAGCCCTGCGCTTCCACCATTCTGGAGTGAAAGCAACTCAGCACTCCACTAGATTCTAGCTGTCGCTACGGCAAATACCATCTGCTTTGTTTAAAAAACCCTACATTAAAGCTGAAATACAGCCTGAATGATGACAACAATAACGTACAATCACTAGACTAGTGATCATCAAATCCTTCCCTGGGGGAAGTCGTGGCCTCATGGTTAGAGAGTTGGACTCGTAACCTAAAGGTTGCGGGTTCGAGTCTTGGGCCGGCAGGAATTGTAAGTTGGGGGAGTGAGTGTACAGCGCTCTCTCCACCCTCAATACCATGACTGAGGTGCCCTTGAGCAAGGCACCGAACCCCCAACTGCTCCCCGGGCGCCGCAACATAAATGGCTGCCCACTGCTCCGGGTGCGTGTTCACGGTGTGTGTGTGTGTGCACTTTGGATGGGTTAATTGCAGAGCACAAATTCCGAGTATGGGTCACCATACTTGGCCACATGTCACGTCACTTTCACTTTTAACAGTTTATTTTACAGACTTTATTTTAAAGTCTTCCCTTTTTTTCACAAAACCTTTTGCACACTAGAAATCATGTCAGTTTTGGTTGAAAATATTTTTGAAAATACTTTAAGTGTTGAATTAATGCTGAATTAATACAAATATATGAAATTAAATAATGACAGAAAAATTAGGAATGTTGGACAATAAATATAACAGGAATATAACAGCTTGACAATAAACTGTTTTTGCATTATTGTCTTATTATAATGTCTGTTAAAGGAAAACTGTAAACAAAAATGATTTTTTATGTAAGAAAAAAAAAAACAAAAACAAAAACAAAAAAAAAAACAACACACACACACGTACAGCCACTTTCTCCAAAACGGTTTAATTATTTAATTATGACAAAGACACAGCAATGCATCATGTTCTAATCTAGATCATATTTGTAATGTGTTCCAGGGGATTAAAACAGACAATATATATTTCAGACCTAATGGAGTAATAATAATAATATAATATAATTGTAAATGTGTCAAGTTGCATAAGCTCATTACTTAGTGTCATATCCATATAAATCATTATTATGGTTTCTATGGGACCTGCAGTTCCTAACAGGATTTAAGTTTACTACTAGACTAAAAACAGTTAAAGTTAGCAGGTGCAAGAGATAGCGCTACGTCCCACTTCAAAACACACAATATTTTCACACTTTTGTGAATAAATTACCTGTCAGGGTCTTTGGGAAACCATTAAAGGCTCGATTTTTACTGTCACACTGATAGTTTTTGCAGTGGATTGCCCAACATTGTGTTCTTTTATTCCTCTTTAACTTCTCTTTCTTTGTTATTCTGTCTATTTCTGTGTATCTGTGCTGTTATTCAGTTGGAATTTTCACCCCAGAGTTTCGCCTCTTGGTCTTCTATACTCTTTGGTTATATATCAGAATCAGAATCAAAATCAGAATCAGAATTGCCAGGTATGTTTACACATACGAGGAATTTGTTTTCATGACAGAAGCTTCCACTGTACAACACAATGACAGCGACAGAACAAAAAACACAGATAATAAAAAGAAGAAAAAATAGAACAAGTAAATAAGGAATAACAATATACAAATTGACAATTGTATGTACAGGTATATTGCAATAGACAGTTTTGTATGTACAGGTATATTATGTGCAAATTGAAATGTAGACTAAGTATGTGTGTTAGATAAGTAAGTGTATAAGTGTGTAAATAGTGTGTGTTCCACAATTATTGTCAAGTGTTCATGAGATGGATTGCCTGAGGGAAGAAACTGATCCTGTGCCTGGTCGTTCTGGTGCTCAGTGCTCTATAGCGTCGACCAGACGGCATCAGTTCAAAGAGGGAGTGTGCTGGATGTGAGGGGTCCAGAGTGATTTTGCCAGCCCTTTTGCTCACTCTGGATGAGTACGGTTCTTGGAGACTGGGGAGGGTTGTACCAATGATTCGCTCAGCAGTCTGGACTACACTCTGTATTCTTCTGAGGTCAGATTTGGTAGCTGAGCTGAACCAGACGGTTATTGAAGCGCAGAGGATGGATTCAGTGATGGCGGAGTAGAACTGTTTCAGCAGCTCCTGTGGCAGGTTGAACTTCATCAGCTGGTGAAGGAAGTACAACCTCTGCTGGGCCTTTTTCACAATGGAGTCTATGTGATTGTCCCACTTCAAGACCTGGGAGATGGTGGAGCCTAGGAACCTGAATGACTCCACTGCAGTCACAGTGCTGTTCATGATGGTGAGTGAGGGGAGAGCAGGGGGGTTTCTCCTGAAGTCCACGATCATCTCCACAGTTTTGAGCGTGTTGAGCTCCAGGTTGTTGAGACTGCACCAGACAGCCAGCTCTTAAACCTCCTGTCTGTAGGCAGACTCGTCACCGTCCTGAATGAGGCCGATAAGTGTGGTGTCGTCTGCAAACTTCAGGAGCTTGACAGAGGGCTCTTTAGATGTGCAGTCGCTGGTTTACAGGGAGAAGAGCAGTGGGGAGAGAACACAGCCCTGAGGAGCTCCAGTGCTGATCGTACGAGTGCTGGATGTCTATCAGGAAGCTGCTGATCCACTGACAGACAGAGGTGGGCACGGAGAGCTGAGTTAGTTTGGGCAGGAGGAGGTTTGGAATGATAATGTTAAAGGCCAAGCTGAAGTCCACAACCAGGATCCTCACATAAGTCCCTGGTCTGTCAAGATGTTGCAGAACATAATGCAGTCCCATGTTGAATGTGTCATCCACAGATCTGTTTGCTCTGTAGGCAAATTGAAGAGGATCCAGTAAGGGTCCAGTAATGTCCTTCAGGTGGGCCAGCACTAGTTTTTCAAAAGACTTCATGACCACAGAGGCTAGAGCCACAGGCCTGTATCCATTTAGTCCTGTAATTTTGGATTTCTTTGGGACGGGGATGATGGTGGAGCGTTTGAAGCATGAAGGGACTTCGCACAGCTCCAGAGATCTGTTGAAGATCTGTGTGAAGATGGGGGCCAGCTGGTCAGCACAGGATTTCAGACAGACTGGTGTAACACAATCTGGGCCTGGTGCTTTTTTTCTTTTCTGCTTCCGGAAGACCTGGTGCACCTCATCTGAATTGCAGGTGTGGGGGAGAAGGGGGTTGGTGGAGGTGTTAATGGTTGTGTGGAGAGGTGTTCAGGGTGGGTGTGTGCTGTTTTTTCAAACCTGCAGTAGAACATTGGTACAACCTGCAGTAATATATTGGTGCATGGCTGATGCAGGCTATCTTTCTAAACATATTTAATAAGAAAAAAAAAAAAAATCAAATAATGGTTGCTTCAGATTTGCTACAATTTTTATCAACTGTGTCACTACTCAGTCAACAGTGTAAAACATACCAGTGTAGTCTGCATTGTTGTAACTGGAATCATAATCATTAAATTTGTTTCAATGCCTATCCCTTGCCTTGGTGTATGAATATTAAACTGTGCTCACAGGTACAAATATATCAGTATCAGAGGCCTGATAGAATAGAAATAGATGTGAGCTCATAGCTGTGGTTTGGTTTGTTCTTTTTCAGCTTCACCACACTAACCATTGAGGGAGGAGCAGCAGTTGTACACTTTATTGTGACATAAATACATCATTATAAATACAGCTAATAACAGCATCACAATAAAGAACCATCAAAATATTGCTATATTTCCTTTGTCTGTTAAACACACCAGAATACTTTTCATAATAGCAAATAAAAACTGTTCAATTTAAAACTGAATGGGTCATGACTAGGGATGTGCGCTACGACTAATTTGACTGTCTTTTAAACGGAAGTTTTGTATTCGACTAGTCGACTAGTCTAAAAGTTTCAAACCCCCAAAAAATGGCAAAAGAAAACTTTTATATATATATATATATATATATATATATATATAAAACAGCCCACACTTGAAATACTTCATCTTTGAATCACACTGTCAAATCCCTCAATGAATTCTCTTAAAAGTTATCATAATTTAATTTTTATCGTAATTTAATTTTAGGTGGTCGTTAAAAAGAAGAAGAAGAAAAAAGAGAAGAGCATACACTCAACATAAACCAGTGAATAGCTTATTTATTCAGATCGGCTGGAGAAATGCAGAAATGGAAAATCAATGAATAGACTGACAGAATTCTTCATTTTCATATAACGTTTGCCAACATATTAAAACACAATTCAAAAACAATAGGAAAGTTTATCAAGGAATAGCATTAAAACGGCTTTTATAAATGTACTTCATGTAGGCTATATCGTCTAAAAACAAAACAATGCTCGTTTTACTTACTCAGACCATGCGCATTTGTTCAGTGAATTTAACGTTAACGTGGTCTGGCGAAAGACGGGACTAGAGGCGATTCTGCACTTGAAAAAGTGCGCTCGGCAGGAATTGAAGTCACAGGCACGCAGAAAGATAACTACAAGCAAGCAGACAGTTTCGAAAAGAGCCTGGAAATCCCGCTCCACCACCGAAGTGGGTCTTCGTTTAGAGCAGGGGTGGGCAAACTTTTTGAACAGAGGGCCACAACAAGTTTTCCTCATCAAGTGAGGGGCCGCATAATACGTTCATGACAAATTAAGCTTTGATTTTTTTTTTTTTTTAATTCTAAATTGACACTCACTTACTACTGTACCATATGTATACGTGTAGCCTACATACATGGCAGTTCTTATACCATCTCTACCTATTTTTTATGAGCACTTTATGACACAGATAAGTTGCATTGGTGTACAAGTCGATTGATGTATGACACATTTTATCATTTCATTCAGAAATAATGTAAAATAAATGAAACGTTTACAAAGATTAGAAACATATATTTATATTCCCCACACTCCACAAAAACTCCTGTAAATTTAGAAGTGTTCAGAATAGAAAAAGGAACGAAAATATAAAGATGCATCTCAATAAATTTGAATGCCGTGGAAAAGTTCATTTATTTCAGTAATTCAACTCAAATTGTGAAACTCGTGTATTAAATAAATTCAATGCACACAGACTGAAGTAGTTAAAGTCTTTGGTTCTTTTAATTGTGGTGATTTTGGCTCACATTTAACAAAAACCCACCGATTCACTATCTCAACAAATTAGAATACTTTATAAGACCAATAAAAAAAAATAAATAAATAAAAAACATTTTTAGTGAATTGTTGGCCTTCTGGAAAGTATGTTCATTTACTGTATATGTACTCAATACTTGGTAGGGGCTCCTTTTGCTTTAATTACTGCCTCAATTCGGCGTGGCATGGAGGTGATCAGTTTGTGGCACTGCTGAGGTGGTATGGAAGCCCAGGTTTCTTTGACAGTGGCCTTCAGCTCATCTGCATTTGTTGGTCTCTTGTTTCTCATTTTCCTCTTGACAATACCCCATAGATTCTCTATGGGGTTCAGGTCTGGTGAGTTTGCTGGCCAGTCAAGCACACCAACACCATGGTCATTTAACCAACTTTTGGTGCTTTTGGCAGTGTGGGCAGGTGCCAAATCCTGCTGGAAAATGAAATCAGCATCTTTAAAAAGCTGGTCAGCAGAAGGAAGCATGAAGTGCTCCAAAATTTCTTGGTAAACGGGTGCAGTGACTTTGGTTTTCAAAAAACACACTGGACCAACACCAGCAGATGACATTGTACCCCAAATCATCACAGACTGTGGAAACTTAACACTGGACTTCAAGCAACTTGGGCAATGAGCTTCTCCACCCTTCCTCCAGACTCTAGGACCTTGGTTTCCAAATGAAATACAAAACTTGCTCTCATCTGAAAAGAGGACTTTGGACCACTGGGCAACAGTCCAGTTCTTCTTCTCCTTAGCCCAGGTAAGACGCCTCTGATGTTGTCTGTGGTTCAGGAGTGGCTTAACAAGAGGAATATGACAACTGTAGCCAAATTCCTTGACACGTGTGTGATGGCTCTTGATGCCTTGACCCCAGCCTCAGTCCATTCCTTGTGAAGTTCACCCAAATTCTTGAATCGGTTTTGCTTGACAATCCTCATAAGGCTGCGGTTCTCTCGGTTGGTTGTGCATCTTTTTCTTCCACACTTTTCCCTTCCACTCAACTTTCTGTTAACATGCTTGGATACAGCACTGTGTGAACAGCCAGCTTCTTTGGCAATGAATGTTTGTGGCTTACCCTCCTTGTGAAGGGTGTCAATGATTGTCTTCTAGACAACTGTCAGATCAGCTGTCTTCCCCATGATTGTGTAGCCTAGTGAACCAAACTGAGAGACCATTTTGAAGGCTCAGGAAACCTTTGCAGGTGTTTTGAGTTGATTAGCTGATTTGGCATGTCACCATATTCTAATTTATTGAGATAGTGAATTGGTGTTTTTTTGTTAAATGTGAGCCAAAATCATCACAATTAAAAGAACCAAAGACTTAAACTACTTCAGTCTGTGTGCATTGAATTTATTTAATACACGAGTTTCACAACTTGAGTTGAATTACTGAAATAAATGAACTTTTCCACGATATTCTAATTTATTGAGATGCACCTGTAAGTAAAAAACAAACACAAATTATAGTGGCATTCACTAAACATATTTTATAAACGCCCAGCCTAAATATTTAAAGCGAAACTGAAACTAGCGGCATGGTTGGTGGAAAATGCACAAACTCAAAACAAACATTCTCATTCGTCACCAATCCTAATGTGCGCGCTTTGCTCTTGAAATTGATTGCTTTATAAATCGCCTTGGAAATCGCAGCACGTTTCACATGAAAAAATCCCTGCAATTTATAATCCAGAAAAAAACAGTACTGTATTCATTTTTATGAAAATGTGTGTGGAAAACAGAAGAAGAAAGAATATCTTTGCAAGATAAAACAACAGGAGGATAACACTGGCATTTCCTACTGGAAAGTCTACAGAGCATTTTACACATTTTTAAAACAGTAGGCCTACCAATACAATGAATTTTTCAAAACAAGTGAACACTCTCACATTTATAAAACAAGTAACTTTTTTTTTTTTTTTTTTTTTTTTTTTTTTTTTACAGTTGTGCCAGTTTTGTAGTGTATATAGCTATTTTGACTCTTTATTTTGTATTTGCTGTGCGGCTTGACGTGGCGTCAGTCAAAAATAGACTAGGCGACTATCTTTAGCGAAGCGGCGCGAAAAGCTGAAAACGTGCCGCGGCGCGGCTGGTATAAACAAAAACATTGACTGGAGTGGCCGCATCGCAGCGGCGGGACGGTGTAAATCAGGAATATACCGCACTACAGGCTACAGCGCCATCTATTGGATTTTACTGATATTGTATCAAATTAGCTATTTTGGACCAACTGCCTCACGGGCTGGATGAAATCGACCGTAGTTTGCCCACCTCTGCAGATTCGTATCATTTTTAAAAATCCCTCGCGGGCCTCCACAGAAGTGATAGCGGGCCGCAGATGGCCCGCGAGCCGTAGTTTGGACACCCCTGGTTTAGAAGAATATACGCGCGGATAGGATCGCGGACCGCAGCGGCGGCGGGTTGTAGTGTACATGACATGATTGACATTTGCTGGCTTTGGCTAGCCTCTAAGCTAACGCATAGGTGCCTGTATAGAACGCATCGCTCCAGTAGAGTTATTGTAAACCAATTTGACATTACACAGTTTACACAAAACTTGTCCGTTTCCTTCTAATTCGAAATAATCCCACACCTTGCTGGTCTTTCGCATGGTCATTTTTGAGCTCGCCGTAACTGACACGAAGAAAACGCATGCGAGGTCTGACGTAAAAATGTAGTTTCCGCCCAGATACACTTTTAAAAATATTTATATATGTAAATATTTTCATATGTATGCTTTGTCAAACGTTTTATTTTAACTTGTTATTTAAAATGTTTTAAAAATATAACGTTAAAATGATGGTAATTTGAATGATAAAATCATGGTTTTTTTTTTCTCTCGTGTAATCGACTATTGTTTTCAGTGTCGACTAGCAGGAGCTGCACCGTTTAGTCGACTAGACCCGCACATCCCTAGTCATGACAAGATTTCAGTAGAAAGCTTGTATGTTATTCAGTGTGACATTTTGTGAAAACGTTACAAGATTATCAACATTATCAAAAGATCTTCTGTAACACATGAGGTATATTTGTATGTCTTTAATCTCACAATGTTTGTAAAGATCTGACCGCAGGTTTCAGGAAGTCTTGAGTCTTTAACACAGTCTGTGTCTTTAACCGTCTGTCATCATTCAGTCAGTATGGAGCTCAGTCAGCTTCCTCTTGTGCTCTGTGAGTATTATTTTCTCTAAATGTATTTCGGTGTAATTGCTATTATATTATGTAAATGATCAAGTGTTTTAGTGTTCCTAGATTTATGTCTTTTCTTGCTGCTCTCAGAGTTTCAGATCGAGCTCTAGTCCATGATATATGAGTGAAGGATGAGTTTGAGAGGAAGTGTGCAGTTAGTGCTGTTTGTGTAAGAGAAATGCACTCTGTTGTGTTGTAGATCAGTGTTTGTTCCAGGGCCGGCGCAAGCTCAACTGCCGCTGTAGGCAAAACCCTGCTGTGCCGCCCCCACTTCACTCTCACAATTAAATACAATTTTTAAGATGCATGTGAAAGACTGGAGAATTTGTTTATTGATACAACTGCATTAAAATAAAAGCAGACATGGGCTTGTTTTCTGATTATTACATTTTTTTCACCCCCTACTGCAACGTAATAATAATAATAATAATAATAATAAAATAAAAAAATAACCACTAGTATAACTGCAAACGCAAATTAAGTGTAGCTACAAACCTGAAGTGGCCATGGGAAGATTTGGGAGAAATCCCGGTGAGCAGCGCAAAACAGCTGGTGTGCACAGCTATTCGTAGTCAGGGCTTAATTTGAACAAACCCAGTCCGGATCCGGCGCCTCCGAATTCCGATCACCTCATTTGGCGGATCCCGTTCCTCTAATGAAAGACTTTCGTGTCAGGGTTATTATAGTTTTGCATTTTTAAATTCGTTTTTATTTTAATATTGCTTTCAATTTTCACTATAAAATTCAGTTTCGTTTTTATTAATTTTATTAATATTTTGGTTCATTTTAGTTTAGTTTTTATTTTGTGAACAAATTTCTAGCCTAGTTTTTCTACAGTTTAGTTTGTTTTAATTTTAGCTTTAGTAAAGTTTAGCAGAATTAACAGAACACTTCCAAAGCACAGACCAAAGACATTTTAATTTAAGCTTATTGACGCACACCTCTAGCGACACAAAAATAAAGCATACTTAGATTGATTAGAAAACGATCATTTATTTTTGATTATTTTATTTAGTTGCTGTTGGTTTCGTTTCGTTTTAGTTTTTCAATTATTTTGACTTTCTTTCTTTCTTTCTTTCTTTCTTTCTTTCTTTCTTGCCTAAATGCCTTCATTTTCGTCAAACACAGTTTTTAATACAACATATTTCACCATTTAAACGTAGGCTATACAACATCTCTTACATTTAAACTCGTTTAACAGTCATTTTAGAAGTAAAAATAAAACATTTAATTGTTGCAAAAAGGCCTATGCGGCTCGTTTAGGTGACTTGGTTTGCTTTGCTTAAAATAAAATGGTTTACTGTTTTATAGATTAAATAAAACAAACCTATATTTGACCAAAGAAATAAGTCGGCGACACTGAGAACTACTCTCACATGAAGAGAATGCAAATATCTGCATCAGCTCATTACCAACGCTGTATTGTTGTGACTGTCCCAGGAGCTGGGTTACACAAAAACTACCCAAACACTAAAAAAATGTTGCAATAAAATAACCGTAATTTTTATGTGCACACTATAAAAGCAACTGATGCAAGCTGGTAATCACTAAAGTGGTCAACCAAGTAATTGCGGGAATGCTCCGTTAAATCTCTATCCTCTGATGCCGGATCAGTCACCCCGCTTTATTCCACCCACATGAAAAAATACTATAGTAATTTATAGTAAATACGATAGTGTTTTTAAACCATACTATAATAAAGGGTAGTATACTGTATATATTGTAGTATTTACAACACTTTGTTAATGAATGCTACAGCATACTGTAGTATTAACTATAGTGAACTGATAAACTGTAATAAATAATGTAGTATACTTTAGTTTTTACTACAGTAAACTGTAGTGAATTGTAGTATAATATACCCTATAGTTGTAGAAAACTAAAAAAAAAAAAAAAAGTAAAGTAATTTGTTTAAATTAGTATAGTTGTTATATTACCACAGCAACTATAGAATTACCAAAACAAATTAATTCAAGTACTTTACTATAGTATGGTTCAAAAACACTATTAATAGTATTTACAATAAATTACTATAGTATTTTTATTTTTTTTTTTTTCATTTGAGCAGGACCTCGAAATTTACAATTTAAACACTGTATAGCGTTATAAGATAAAGGCTAAATATATAGTCTACTTGGCTAAAACAAAACAAAACAAAACATGGTTTTGGATGTAAGTAGGCCTATTTAATAGATTACACGACACTTGGTGCACCTGTGTCTCCCCCGCGCTTTCTCTCTCACACACATACATTAGGCTATCTTGCCTTTCAGAAGCGGGTGTCCGGCTTTAAAACTCATCAGACATCACCAGCAGCAAAAGTCATTCATTTCTGGACAGTTTTGATGACATTTCTACGGAGCCCCTTATAGGACATGGTGGTGGAAAAAATCGGGGTGGGAGAAAAAAATATTTTTCAAATATTTTGCGTTCTCTCGCAAAACTTTGCGTTCCCTCGCAAAGATGTTTGCGTTCCCTCGCAAAACTTTTGCGCACTCTCACAAAACGTTTGCGTTCTCTCGCAAAGATATTTGCTTTCCCTCGCAAAACTTTTGCTCGTTCAAGGCAAGGTTTTGGGACATTCTAAAACGCTTAATGTGGCTTAGGCTAATGTTTTAAAACAGTGACATTGGAGGGTTGTCAATAATTACTGTCAATACTAATAGCATTATTAATAATAACCTTATTAATAATATTACTATTAATAAAGCAGAATAGCCCAGAATATGAACGCAACGCGCTGCACGTTAGGCTTCCATAGAAACGCTTAGCCTAAGGTAGGCTAATGGACAAAGACGGTGATTTAAAAAGACCAAATCTGTTTATTAAAAATATATTAAGCACAGAGAAGCAGAGAGTTTGAGAATATGCCCAGAATATGAACGGAACGGGACATTCTAAAACGCTTAACGTAAGAAACGCTTAACGTGGCTTAATGCATTAAAACGGTGTTTTAAAAAAGACTCAGTAAACACATTATTAATAAAGCATTCTATTTACAGACAAGCAGATGAATCCAGAATTACGCGTTAAGCGTTCCTCCAATTGAAAACATTACAAGGAAAACGCGCATAGCTTAATGCATTAAATCAGTGTTTTTAAAAGACCAAACTCAGTAAACACATTATTAATAAAGCTTTCTATTTACAGACAAGCAGATGAGTCCAGAATAAGAAAGCAACGCACCGTTTTAAAGCATTAGCCACGTTAAGCGTTTTCCTTATAACGGTTTTCTGTGGGAGGAAAATGCTTAATTAAACTCGTTGCGTTTTTATTGTGGACTCATTTGCTTGTCTGTAAATAGAATGCTTTATTAATAATGTGTTTACTGAGTTTGGTATTTTAAAAAACACTGATTTAATGCATTAAGCTATGCTTTTTCCTTGTAATGTTTTGTATAGGAGGAAAACGCTTAACGCGTAATTAAACGCATTGCGTTCTTATTCTGGACTCATCTGCTTGTCTGTAAATAGAATGCTTTATTAATAATGTGGTCTTTTAAAAACACTGGCCTTTTTAATGCATTAAGCCACGTTAAGAGTTTTAGAATGTCGAACGCGCAGTTTCACGTGTTTTCTCCCCCTTAGACAAAACATTATTAAAACTCTTAACGTGGCTTAATGGATTAGCACGTTGCTTTCCTGTACATAGTGTATATTTTTATTAAAATATAAAATTTGGACTTTTATTATTATTATATTAAGCCACGTTAGCCCGCTTTTCTATGGCTTATCATGTCAGCTTATATTTGGGCTCATCTGCTTGCATGTACACATATATTTTTAATACTTTTTATAGCATATTTGCTCTTTTTTCCTCTTCATTAAGCCGCGTTAAGCGTTTTATGAACCAAGGCAGCTGTATGAATTGCTGCAAGCTGTAAAGTAAGCGTTTGTCCGAGCTCAACTGGTTTTGCGAGGGAACGCAAACATCTTTGCGAGAGAACGCAAAAGTTTTGCGAGGGAACGCAAACATCTTTGCGAGAGAACGCAAAAGTTTTGCGAGGGAACGCAAAAGTTTTGCGAGAGAACGCAAAATATTTGAGAAATATTTTTTTCTCCCACCCCAATTTTTTCCACCACCATGTCCTATAAGGGGCTCCGTACATTTCTGAATGTAGCTACATGAGGATGTTTTGCATAGAGTTGACGCCGCTCAGATGGGGGGCAGCGCGGGAGCGGCATTACTATGAAGCAAAGTTAATTTATATTTAGAATAACTAAGGGGTGATGACTTGTTTATATTACATATGAGTGCAATAATTCCAAACGAATGCCCAAAAGATAAAATCTCTGTCCTTTTTGCCGTCCTAGAAGAAAAGGTTCAAAAATTAACCTTGGAGACTGCAACTGTGGGGGAACATTAAAGGTTCATTTTTGAACCTTTTTGAAAAGGTTCTAATTGGAACCTTCACTTAAATGTGCATCAATGATCCTCATGGGTTCCTTTTTGAACCCAAACCCTTTTTGATACCAATAACACTATTTATTATTATTATTATTATTATTATTATTATTATTATTATTATTATCATTGTTGTTGTTGTTGTTGTTATTATTTTATTATTATTATACATTACTAATCCAATTTCACTATATAGACAGAACACCATAATTGTCCATAAATTGTTTAATAAATAAATATCTATTACAAACAAACCAACAAACACATAAATAAATAACAATCAAACATAAATATGTATTACAAACAAACCAACAAACACATAAATAAACAACAATCAACACCATGCATTTATATACATATACATTCATTTAATCAAAAAACTAGCCATTGTGGGTGGCATATTGGTTTTGGTACTATGATACATTAAACACTTTTCAATGAATGTCAGAGTGTCTCTCAACTTTGAAACATATTCAGTGTTGAAGATGAAGTGTAGAGCTGTGTTCACATCGTCTACTTCACAGACCTCCTCCTCCCCTTCCATCATTATTTCTAAAAGAGACTCTGCATCCAAGGAACTTCCTTTTATAAACAGCACAGTGCTGGGTGTATGTGGTTCCTAAACAAGGAGAAAATAATGTTATACTATAACAATATTTAGTACTTAAAGTGAAATGTATGATTTATTATTATTATTATTATTATTATTATTGTTGTTTTAATTGAGATTAAAAAAATGAGTTTTTTTTTAACCTGTCACAATGTAATAGAGGCTTTGAAAAGAAAGATGAGGCAGTGTAAACTATATTATCAATATAATGAAGATAATAGAGAGGGTGGCAGGTGGTCACGAAAAACTAAATTATGATCATTTTGGTTGCAAGGATCCCTTACTAATAATCTAAGTTGACATCAGTGAGAAAAATTTAATGATAAATATAACAAATTGTAATCAAAAATATATGACCCCATTAAAGGGATATTTTGTTGTCATTTACTCTCCCTGATGTTGTTCCAAACCTGTATAACTTTTTTTTTTCTTCTGCAGAACACAAAATAAGATATTTTTAAGAATGTTAAAGAATGTCCATATGATGAAAATCACTGGGGTCCAAAATAGGGCTGCTCGATTATGACAAAAATCATAATCACGATTATTTTGGTCAATATTGTAATCACGATTATTTAAAACGATTATTAGTGGGCCATACAACCAAAGTTTTATATGAAAGATTTATTTAAAGATACACAGCAGAATACCAGTGTAACTAATATTAATTATATATATAAAAAAAGTCCTCAAAATTATTGAAAATAATTAAACTGCCAGTAATAAAAAAGCAAAGGGATACAATGCCAGTAATAAAAAAAAACAAAATAATACAATAGAATAAAAAAGATACAAATGAAACAAACTGTGCTTTAAGTTTTTTTTTTTTTTAATGCAAGTCTAATGTAGCTATTCAGTTAGCAGCCTACTAGAGAAATTGAATAACCTAATGTAAAATAAAACAGCATAGTCTTCACTGTAAGAATTAAACTTCCTTGGCTTCTTATTAAAGCTACAAAAGTCCTTCAGTCAAGAGCAGTGAGTGATTTTGAATTTGTCTTTTGTTGTTTGATTAATATTAAGCACAAATTCGGCAGCAGGAAAATAGCGCGCTGTCACTTTAAGAGCCGCACAGATCCAATTTACTATTACACACGTATTTTCATTCTCAACTCTTTATGTTCATTTATTACATAACCGACCAGGGTTTACGTGAATAATCACTAAGCGCCGCATTTTGACACATTTTTGCGTGTATTTGACGTTTAGGCGCTAAAAGATGACTTGACATGTCCGTACACAATAATCTTCCCGAGGAACAGCGCAAGTTATCTTTCACGCTTTTAAAAACATAAAAAAATCTAATCAACTTAAATAAAGCACGTCACATTTTGCAAAAGTCTAGTTACATGATTTTAATGATTTGCACGTGAAATTGGGCTTTTATGGAGGAACGAAAGAGCACCTCTGGAAAGGGGGCGGAATGGGGCGCAATAATAGTTTTATCTCGATTATTGTATTTTTATAATCGTTGGAGGCCAAAATCGAAACTGAATTTCAATTAATTGCACAGCCCTAGTCCAAAACAACATGACAGTGATTTTCAGTGACATTCTTGAAATAACTTCTTTCACAGAACAAAAGAAAGTCATACAAGTTTGAAACAACATGAAGGTGAGTAAATGAAGACAGAATTTAAATTTTTGTTTGAATATTCCCTTTATTCATTATTGCTGCTGTTACTGTGGAACCTGCATGGACACGAATAGTTCCTCAGAATAACCCCATAAACAAATGTTTAGAAGAGATCATAACTAGGAGAAGGGGTTGAAAAAGAAAAATGTATAGATTTAAATATTATGGATACACTGTTCCAAATACACTCACCTCACTGATGACATAAAGAGATGTCAGACTCTCCTTTAGAAGTGGAAACAGCAGGACAGCAGCAACCACTGAGACCTTTAATATAAAATTTGTTAAATTGAATATGGCATACTATGTTTCTGATCATTGTGATTCTTAACTTTATTGTTCATGCAAATCAGTGATTTATTACCTTTGTGTGCCAAATCAACGCAGATTTGTTTTTTTTGTTTTTTGTTTTTTTTGTTTTTTTTTCATCCAACTCAGTTCGATATCTACCCCAACTGCTCTTCTTTGGCACTCGCTGATCACTGTTTGTGCCACCAGACTCTATCTGTGACACTTACCCCAACTGACCTCGGCCTCTTTTGATACAAATCTTGGCCAGATAGATCCTCCATCTACAAAATAAATAAAAATAAATAAATAAACATATACATGAAACATTCTCACAGGATAATAGAAATGTAAGTATTGAAGTGTCACTTTATTTTAGCAAACCTACCTCTACAATGGTTGCCATATTTTTGATGGAGTCCTGGTAAAATTATCTTTCTTACTTTGCTGAACTTGCAACAAATTTAATTTATTTCTTCAACATTAATCAAAGGTGATCTTTCTTTTTTTGAATTTGATTTTTAAGCACATCCTCTGCCAGTCTTTTCTCTCAAGAACTGGTATTTGGTAACAAGGGCTGAAGACACCTTGTTGTGTTCGCCTGTTGTATACCTGAAAATAGAGAAAAACAGTTTTACCCTCATCATTCTCTAAAATGTGACCCTGGACCACAAAACCAGTCTTAAGTCGCTGGGGTATATTTGTAGCATTAGCCAAAAATACATGGTATGGGTCAAAATTATAGATTTTTCTTTTATGCCAAAAATCATTAGTATATTAAGTAAAGATCATATTCCATTAAGATATATTGAAAATTTACTACTGTAAATATATTAAAACATCGTTTTTGATTAGTAATATGCATTGCTAAGAATTCATTTGGACAACTTTAAAGGCAATTCTCTCAATATTTAGATTTTTTTGGACCCTCACATTCCAGATATTCAAATAGTTGTATCTCGGCCAAATATTGTCAGATCCTAACAAACCATACATCAATGGAAAGCTTATTTATTCAGCTTTCAGATGATATATAAATCTCAATTTTGAAAAATTAACACTTAAGACTGGTTTTGTGGTCCAGGGTCACAAATGATAAAAATTATAAACTTACTGCATTGTAGAAATTACTATGTATATGTGCACATCTAATCAAACAGACCTTCAGATCTTGTTTGCTTTGTCCTGTCAAAGAAAAAAATCTCTGCTCTCAAGTCTTTTTTTTTTTTTTCTTAATTGCTACAATATGTTGCTACAAACAAACAATATGTTGTCTTGAGATTGATCCAGGGGAAATATCAATAGGAAGTCCTACAAAAAAAAATTGTAGAAAGGTGCATGTTAGTATGGTAAAAACAGCTCAATGATTTGCAAAGATAACAATATAATTCAGCTAAACGTATGTGGACACCTGACCTGACCATCCCACCTAATTGAGCATCCCATTAAAAATGGGAATGCAATGAAAGTTGCTTTGTAATAACAATGTCAACCAAATGCATAAATGTGAGAAAATGTTAAAGTCACTAAGTTCTTCCGTACATCTCATTAAATAATTATAATAGTTAGTAATAATTAGTAAAGGTCCCCACATATTTTTAAACTCATAGAGTAGTAACTTACTCATGGTGTCTGTGGTCTTGCTGGCATCTCAGTCTTTAGGTTTTTTTGTAATTTTAAGAATTTAACTTAATCCTTCATTTTTGGGAATATGTAAGATTTCGTAGTCTCAGTTAGGTTCATTAAAGTGTCTCCAATTTCAGTCTCTGTTAAAACAACAGGAGTCATAAAATCATAGTTATAAAGTTAGAGTTATAAAGGCAGTTATAAAGTACATACTGTAAATGTAAATAGGTAAAATGTAAGGGAAACAAGTCAATTTAGCTCAAAGGGAATCGTTTATGATTTTATAGGGAATTTGAACAGAATCACTGTTTCACGCCGGATCACTGAGTCGGCAGCGATTCACTGAACGAGCCGTATAACATCAACTCTGCACTGGATATTTAAATCCAAAATATAGTGAAAACACTATTAATAAGCACAGTAACAAGATCAGTAGATTAAGACATTAACTTGTAAGCACAAAACACAAGATACTTCTCTTTTCAATATAAATAAGACTTTATTTGATAAATCTAACATGTAAACTAATCTAACACGTGAACACACGCATTCACACATTCACACAAGTTGCAGATAGACAGAAAGTGAGGAAAGGATGAGTTTAAAGAATGAAAATGTGAAATCTCAAGTCTACAGCAATATGTGCAATTGCATACCATCAATCACTTATTTAACCCTCGCATTGAGTTTCTCAATGAAGCTAAAATTTATATTAAATACACCAGCTCAGCTGGAATCTGGAGGTTACTTGCTTGTTGCCTTTGTGTTAAGGGATTCCCTTTTGTTGTCTCTTTGCAGAAAGGGGTTTCCCGAGGTTGCCGATTGGCTGGCTTCAATGGTCTTTCATAGTGAAGTCTTGGGTGTTGGCTCTTGATGCAGAGTTGGTCTGGTTGAAGTTTTGTGGCGGTCACAGGCTCGAGTTGAACTCGGAGACAAGGCGTGGTGGCAAAACTTAAACTGAGAAAACGAAACTCACAACGGAAAAGAAAAGAAACTAAAATAAAAGAAAGAAAGGATGTAACGAGACTAGGTGGTTTTTCTTCTCATTGTGGTAGCAGCTGGCATGTAAGCCAGAGCACGCTCAAAGAGCGCTAAAAAGCATGGTTAAATGTACAAAGCAAGAGCAATGACGAAAAAGCATAATTTGATGGTGTCCTGAGTATTTAAACTCGGCTTTCAGACCGTCCTATCTGGAGGTCTTTACCAAATGATCTTAGCCTAGGGGTGTTGCTCTGTTTCTTCCCCATCATAAATCCTGTATTAGTCACATGGTCCGAATTTTCCCGCTCTTGTAAAGTATAATTTTGAACATGATTTCTATAACAAGACTATGATACATTTGACAAAGAATTGATTGGAAGAAACGTTTAAAGCATGATTTTTCAAACTCATACATACCAAACAAGGATATGAACCCTTAAGCTATTCCCTAGTTATTAAAAAGACATACACAATATGTGATTAAAAGTTGATAGTTATTCGTGTGGGTTACATACATGATATGGGGTTATGCATAGAAATGTCCTTTTAGGATGATTTTAGGTGCATATGAAAAAGAAAGTCTCTGTGTGTAGTTCTGCGTAGAACAACAAGATCAAAAGAGGTTTGGAAGGAATTTCAGTCTGGTTCTTTGTCTTGGGTAAAGGGAAAGAAAGTCTCTAGCTCGTAATTTCTATCACAGATTTACATGTGACGGCCATCTCTCTGACCATCAGTCTTGATTACTTGCCCCAAATTTGACAGTCTGCTTCCTGAATTGGAATTATCAATAAGTGTTCCTTTTGTTTTAATGTTGCAAGCTGTTCTGTGAAAGAGGCTTGTGGGTTAGGCTTTCCTCAGACGGGCTGGCCCCAGGGATCTAATTTACGACGTTGTCCTGTTGTCTTGGGGCCACTCTGGAATTTCAGCTCCTCATGTTTCGATGTTCTGATCGAATCTTAAAGTTGTCTGATTCGGTCCCTGATATCCTACAATACAAACAGTATTATTTTAATTCAACATACTACCTAGATAGGGACAACGGTGTCTCTTTTGAGAATTGATGATATAGCGCCCTGCTGTCGTCCAGGTTCAGTTCTTCATGAATGAAGTGCCGGCTCATGACCAAGCAATAAATGTAGCTCGCATCAACTCTGTTGGTGAAAATAATCAATACATGAGTGCTCTGGTAACCAGCAGGCTAAAATCTTAAAAAATAACTTTAAATAAAACATCTGAGAAAAGGTCTTGAGGTGTAGTAACCATGGTATATACGGAATAATTAACTCTGGACTGGTAAACTGACTTAATATTGTGGCCACATTAACATCGTGTGTGCTTAATTTTTCTACAATTCTGTGGCCCGTCTTCATTTATTCATTATATAACACACAATTATGACATTACGTAGGTGTTATTTTCATAGCTTTTCAAAAAGGTTATAGTTTATTTGAAAGGTTTTGTTGTCTTACCTCAGATATTTGTTCTGCTCCACTCAGTGCCACTGCTTGCGCTTGAATGTTTGTAACGTTTTTTTCGCACGACTGTTGATCTCACACAAAACAGAGTCACGTGCTTTGCGTTGCGTTATGCAACTTCCATATCAAGCCCAGAAACCTTCAGCCTGGTTTATATGTTTTTGTTTTGTTTGTTTTTATTCTCAAAATCGAAACAATATAATAATAATAATAATAATAATAATAATAATAATAATAAAACTACTAATAAAGAAAGAAAGAAAGAAAGAAAGAAAGAAAGAAAGAAAGAAGGAAAGAAAGAAAAATAATCTTGCTGATGAAACCTGACACAACACATATGCTTCACATTTGAAGGAGTGTTAAAAAAATTTAAAGGGATGTACGGCAGTAAAATATGAAGATAGCCTATTGAACAAAGTCTATTTTTAGGGGTAAGAATTTCACTTCACCCTCTCAATTTAACACAGAATAGCTTCTTGTTCATTTATGAACATAAAACTGAACTTTGATTTGTGTTACTTTTAATTTGTGTTCTAAAAATTGACAACAACACGGTGTACTAAAGGTTATTGTGCAATTTAGAGATATGTGCGGTGGTTATGGGGTACAGTCGAAACACACTGTATCAACTCAAGGCCTAAACATTTTGGTTAAACTGATGGAGGCCACAACTGCATCTGACATCACAATTAGTAACTGAATAAGAGTAAATTCATTAATACAGAGTATGTGAATTAGTAATTTACTAATGTAACAAGCAAATGGTGTTCTAACTGTACTCAGTCTAGTCTTTACAGTACATCTTAGAAAAGGTTCATGAAAGAACCTTAGCTATGCTAGGTTCTAATATGAACCTTTTACCACAACAAATGAACTAAACAATAACTGCCAAATAACCAGTGGATCATTATAGAATCTTTAAGTTCAACTTTGAACCGTTTTGATAGCTAGAAGTTCATATTTGCACTTTAAAGTTATTTTTTGAACTCTAAAGGTTCAATCTCTTCTAAGAGTGTAGGCAACTGCCTAGTTCTCCTATATACACGCGCCGGCCCTGGTTTGTTCAGTCAGTCAGTTTTGTGATGTGTAATGGTGTTGAATCAGTTCTGTTGGCTTGTTTTGCAGTTATTGTCGATGTTGTCGTAATATTCACTAGTACAAAGTTAGTAAGAGTTTGTCTTTATTCTTCTGCTCGTGATCGGACTGTTGTATTCAAGTTCCCGAAACAGTTCTCTGCTATGACCAAATCTATAAAATACCAGTCAGATATTTTCATGTTTATCTAGACACATATACAGTCCTCCACACAATATCTTAATATTCATCTTTATAATTATCAGCTCAATGTTCATTGTAATGAGATTTTCTCTTTGTGTTTTAGTACTGATATCAAACATCTGCTCTGGACATACTGAAGGTGAGTCAATTTGATTCATTTATTTTCATCACATATGAGTGATTCTTACGGTGGCCCACTAGTGCACAACACAACGACATTAAAAAAAGCAAACATAAGCTCACAACACAACGCAATTAAAAAAACAAACATAAACTCACAACACAACGCAATTAAAAAAACAAACATAAACTCACAACACAACGACATTAAAAAAGCAAACATAAACTCATAACACAACGCAATTAAAAAAACAAACATAAGCTCACAACACAACGACATTAAAAAAGCAAACATAAGCTCACAACGCAATTAAAAAAGCAAACATAAGCTCACAACACAACGACATTAAAAAAGCAAACATAAACTCACAACACAACGCAATTAAAAAAGCAAACATAAGCTCACACAACGGAAATGCTCCCGACCACTAGGGGACAGTTGGTCTGCAGAAATGGGCAATGGGCACGGCACGCAGGCTATGTATTTCCGGTGAAATATCAGGGCGCATAAAAGGTTCCGGTCTATGGAGGGAAATTTATCCTAATCAGTGCTCTTATACATGGAGTAACAAAAATTGTACAAGGCAGTCCCCCATAGATTTCTTTCTGGTATCTGGGAGCATTTTAAAAGAGAATATATCAGTAAACATTCTAGTTACTCCATTAACAGATCACAAGGCAATTTATATAAATATTAGATCTTCCTCTTTTGTAGCGTCATATCATACTTCTTTTTGGAAAATGAATGTTTCTCATCTAAGACACGAGGCAGTCAAATTGGAACTTTTAAAATTAATATCCTTTTACTGGGATTTGACACAAAAGGAAGGTACCTTTAGTAGGTATTGGGAACTTCTAAAATATGAAGTTGGTAAATATTTATGGTCTTATGGTAGTTTTCTTTCTAAATTTAATAGAATTTTGGAGGAGCAAATTGTATCTGAAATTACCTCTCTTTCTATGGTTTCTCCCGATAGACTTTCGCCCGAGGAAAAAATACTATTAAGTGATTTACAGTGTAAATTGGATGAGATATATAAACGTAAAGCAGAAGGTGCATTTGTCAGGTCTAGAGTCAAGTGGTTAGAACAGGGGGAACAAAATTCCTCATACTTCTTTAACCTTGAAAGACAGCGAGGTAAACGTAACATAATTCACCACCTTAATGTTAATGATAGTGTTACTGATGACCCACAAGATATTTCTCTTTTTTGTTATAATTTTTATACTAATCTTTATAAATCTAACTATTGTAATGATTTGGCTACTTTTTTTTTCTTGACTCCCTTAAAAATATTAATACAATTACTGATTTAGAGAAAGAATGCTGAGATCAAGATATTGTCTTAGAAGAAGTAGTTGATGCTATCAAACATCTTAAATGTAACAAATCACCTGGCAATGATGGCATTGCAGCAGAATTCTATAAACAATTCTCAAATATTCTTGCCCCTTTCCTTTTAAATGTCTTTCTTGAGAGTATCAAAATCCATAAACTTCCTCCTAGTTTATCTCAAGGAATAATAACCCTCATACCCAAACCAAAAAAAGATTTACTTTTGATTGAAAATTGGCGCCCAATAAGTTTATTAAATAACGATTATAAAATCCTGGCTCTTATATTATCTAAAAGAATTAAAAATGTTGATGAGACATAGTGTGGTTTTCTCAACAATAGACATATCTCAAATAACATACGTTTAGTTTTTGATATATTAGATTACTCCAATTTGATTAGTGATGATAGCTTTCTTCTCTTTCTGGATTTCTATAAAGCGTTTGACACTTTGGCACATAATTTTATTTTTCAGTGTCTTGAAAAGTTTGGATTTGGAAAAAATTTTTGTAGTGCCATTAAAACTTTATATATGAACGGTAGTAGCTCAGTTATTTTAAAAAATGGAACAAGTCGTCGTTTTGAATTATTGAGGGGCATTCGGCAGGGCTGCCCTATTTCCCCTTACCTTTTTCTTCTTGCAGCTCAGATTCTTTGTTCTCATATAAAAGCCAGCAGTTTAAAAGGGGTAACTGTTGCTGAAAGAGAGGTGATTATCAGTCAGCTTGCTGATGACGCAACCCTTTTTCTTAAAGATGAAAGGCAGATTTCACTTGCAATAAATATTATTGATTCATTTTCTAAAGCCTCAGGTTTATGCTTAAATATTCAAAAGTGTGAACTTTTTGCCATTAAAGACTGTAATGTTTCCTCTGTCCATAATATCCCAGTGAAAGAAAAAAAAATGTTATCTAGGTGTATTAATTACTAAGGATCAGAAAGAAAGATGTAATCTTAATTACCAACCCCTTATTGATAAAACACAGAAAAGATTTAACCAGTGGCTACAAAGGGATCTATCTTTGAGAGGTAGGGTACTTCTCACAAAAGCAGAAGGCCTTTCAAGGCTTATTTATGTCGCTCAGTCTGTTCCTCTGGACCCAAAACTAGGTAAACGTGCTGACCAGCTACTCTTTAATTTTTTATGGAAGCGTTCAATACATTATATTGGAAAATCTGTTGTAATGAACACACATGATAAAGGGGGTCTTAATTTTTTGGATTTCAGTTCTTTAAGTTACACCTTCAAGATCAATTGGCTTAAACAGTTTAGAAAGAACCCAGAGTCTTTGTGGAACTTTATTCCCAATTATGTTTTCTCTCAGTTTGGTGGCTTGATTTTCTTCTCATATGTAACTATAAAATTGATAAACTACCGGCTATATTATCTGCTTTCCATAGGCAGGTTCTCTTGGCTTGGTCACTAATATTCAAGCACAACTTTTCACCTCACAGATCTTTTATTTGGAATAACTGTAATGTTTTATACAAAAATAAATCCATATTGTTTCAGAATTGGTTTGATAACAACATACTGTTGATCAGTCAGTTGATGAACTCTCAAGGGTTATTATTTTCATATAAAGAATTTTTAGATCACTTTCAATTTCCTGTCTCTCCAAAAGAATTTTCCATAGTTATGGGGTCTATCCCATCAGGTGTTGTTGCTTTACTGAGAGGTACCCATCCTTTGTCACCGATTTCTCCTAATTTGGTTGATACTTTTGTTGGTAGATTATGTTTTGCATCTCCATGCAAAAATAATAATAGGATAGTTTGTTCATTATTTCAGCAGAATATTATTACTCTGCCAGCTGTGACTGCTTATTGGAATAATGCAGTGGGTAACATCTGCTGGAAAAAAGTGTGGATGCTTCCTCATTCTTATTTATTAACTAGCAAAGTAAAGGAGATTTCCTACAAAATAATTCATAAGTTCTATCCTGCAAAGCTTTACATGAAAAAATTCAAAAGTGATATTTCCTCCAGTTGCTCTTTTTGTGATGACTCTGTTGAAACTGTTGTTCATCTATTTTGGAACTGTCCATTTACAAAGAAATTTTGGCAAGATGTTTTAAGTTTCATTAGGAGTAACATTTATAATGAATGTATTCTGTTTTGGAAGGATGTAGTGTTGGGTTTTATTGAGTATGAACAATCTAAAAGGAAACAGTTTTATGTAGTGAATCTGATTTTGCTTCTTGCAAAATTTCACATCCACAGATGCAAATATTCAAACTCTAGACCTCTCTTCTTTGTTTTTATAAAAGAATTTGAGCAACACCTTTCATTAATGCAGTTGTCCAAGAACAAAAAAGCCTTAAAAACTTTATCTGTCTGTAACTCTTTTCCTATCTTTAATGACATGTAAGTCTCAATTTTATTCTTTCATTTTGTAATGTATTAACACCCCTCTTGTCCTTTTTTTCCTGTTCTTTTTTGTTGATTATTTGTTTGTTTCTACTGTAGTTTTTGTTATTATTGTTTATTATTTTTATGTTGATGGTTGCATTGTTCTGTGTGTACTATTCTTAAGTTTTGTGCATTAAAAAATAAATAAATAAATAAATATTACAGCCTAAAAAAAAAATAAAATAAAAGGTTCCGGTCTGTATTCAACCATAGCATGAGTGCATTATCAGCCGCGATCTTTCGTCTATGAACGATTAATATAAAATAATATTTATAAATTTTATTGCTATAAAATAACAAATTAAGTATACCACAGTAATATAATTATTTAATGAAGAGTTCCATAAAGTTTAAACATCCGTGAGGGTGGTTTGTCCCGCTATTGTTGTGTCCCATTTTGTGAGGCTTCTCGAAGGTTTTTCACACTTCTCCTCTGAATGAAGAAACTCGCAATAAGTGGATTCAGAGTAGTAGATGTGAGGATTTTAACATCACTTCTGATACTACAGTCACCACTTCAAGAATGAAGACAGCATACGGTTCTACTCCAGGTAAGATCTAAACCCTTATATACTTCACTGTATTACCGAGCACAATGTAGACCTATTTTAATTTTGATTTTTTTTTTTTTTGTTGCTGTGGTTGCCTGTTTGTTTAAAAACCTCTTCTGTGGGTCTGGGCAATACGTGTTAACGAGTTAATAGATGATTCACCCAAAAATAAAAATAAAGCTGTCATCATATACTCACCTTTATGTCGTTGTAAACCCATATGGCTTGCTTTCTTCATTGGCATACAGAAATGTTGTAAATGATGTTAGTGTCAGTCAGCTATTTAGATATTTTTTCCCCCACAGAAGAAATGCATAATTGTTTAGAATGACACGAGGGAGATTAAGCTAAAACCCCAGCTAAAATCAGTTTTATTTCATAAGAGCACTTGCATGTCAATATATTATACATTTTTAAAGTAACCTTCAGGTTCAGTGCAGGCAAACTAACTGGCATTGTTATTACAATGTGTGGTGTGTATTTTCTGAAAACATGTCTCATCCAATCTAGATTTGAGATGTAAAACCATTTAATGGCCTTTTGGAGAGTTGAACCTGCATTCCACAGCATGGTACGTGTGACCAGAGCAAGGACAGCTACAACGAGGAGTGAAGCTGGAATAACAAGCAATGCAATGGTAAATATTGATATTATATTGTTTGTGACAGAGAAAGAAAATGTTATATATATATTTTTTTATTTTTTGATTCACGTTACATGCATGTATCATAATTATTTAAAATTTATTTTGACAGTGTCAGTCTCTGCAGCCCTTCGATGAGTTCCTCCTCTTCATGGTCCACCTTTCAGTCGGTCTTCCAAGATCTGGCCTTACACAAAACAGTTGAGATGGATTAATTTGGTTTTATTTGTACAGACTAGAAAGAATATAAAATGTAAATTAAATATAATGTAAATGCAAATATATATATATATATATATATATATATATATATATATATATATATATATATATATATATATATATATATATATATATATATACAGTGGGGCAAAAAAGTATTTAGTCAGCCACCAATTGTGCAAGTTCTCCCACTTAAAAAGATGAGAGAGGCCTGTAATTTTCATCATAGGTATACCTCAACTATGAGAGACAAAATGAGAAAAAAAAAAAAAAATCCAGAAAATCACATTGTAATTTGCAAATTATGGTGGAAAATAAGTATTTGGTCAATAACAAAATTTCATCTCAATACTTTGTTATATACCCTTTGTTGGCAATGACAGAGGTCAAACGTTTTCTGTAAGTCTTCACAAGGTTTTCACACACTGTTGCTGGTATTTTGGCCCATTCCTCCATGTAGATCTCCTCTAGAGCAGTAATGTTTTGGGGCTGTCGCTGGGCAACACGGACTTTCAACTCCCTCCAAAGATTTTCGATGGGGTTGAGATCTGGAGACTGGCTAGGCCACTCCAGGACCTTGAAATGCTTCTTACGAAGCCACTCCTTCGTTGCCCGGGCGGTGTGTTTGGGATCATTGTCATGCTGAAAGACCCAGCCACGTTTCAACTTCAATGCCCTTGCTGATGGAAGGAGATTTTCACTCAAAATCTCACGATACATGGCCCCATTCATTCTTTCGTTTACACGGATCAGCCGTCCTGGTCCCTTTGCAGAAAAACAGTTCCAAAGCATGATGTTTCCACCCCCATGCTTCACAGTAGGTATGGTGTTCTTTGGATGCAACTCAGCATTCTTTCTCCTCCAAACACAACAAGTTGAGTTTTTACCAAAAAGTTCTATTTTGGTTTCATCTGACCATATGACATTCTCCCAATCCTCTTCTGGATCATCCAAATGCTCTCTAGCAAACTTCAGTCAGGCCCGGACATGTACTGGCTTAAGCAGGGGGACACGTCTGGCACTGCAGGATTTGAGTCCCTGGCGGCGCAGTGTGTTACTGATGGTAGCCTTTGTTACTTCGGTCCCAGCTCTCTGCAGGTCATTCACTAGGTCCCCCCGTGTGGTTCTGGGATTTTTGCTCACAGTTCTTGTGATCATTTTGACCCCACGGGGTGAGATCCCCAGATCGAGGGAGATTATCAGTGGTCTTGTATGTCTTCCATTTTCTAATAATTGCTCCTACAGTTGATTTCTTCACACCAAGCTGCTTACCTATTGCAGATTCAGTCTTCCCAGCCTGGTGCAGGTCTACAATTTTGTTTCTGGTGTCCTTTGACAGCTCTTTTGTCTTGGCCATGGTGGAGTTTGGAGTTGGACTGTTTGAGGTTGTGGACAGGTGTCTTTTATACTGATATCGAGTTCAAACAGATGCCATTAATACAGGTAACGAGTGGAGGACAGAGGAGCCTCTTAAAGAAGAAGTTACAGGTCTGTGAGAGCCAGAAATCTTGCTTGTTTGTAGGTGACCAAATACTTATTTTACCGAGGAATTGACCAATAAATTCTTTAAAAATCCTACAATGTGATTTTTTAGATTTTTCTTTTCTCATTTTGTCTCTCATAGTTGAGGTATACCTGTGATGAAAATTACAGGCCCCTCTCATCTTTTTAAGTGGGAGAAGTTGCACAATTGGTGGCTGACTAAATACTTTTTTGCCCCACTGTATATATATATATATATATATATATATATATATATATATATATATATATATATATATATATATATACAGTGGGTACGGAAAGTATTCAGACCCCCTTAAATTTTTCACTCTTTGTTATATTGCAGCCATTTGCTAAAATCATTTAAGTTCATTTTTTTTCCTCATTAATGTACACACAGCACCCCATATTGACAGAAAAACACAGAATTGTTGACATTTTTGCAGATTTATTAAAAAAGAAAAACTGAAATATCACATAGTCCTAAGTATTCAGACCCTTTGCTGTGACACTCATATATTTAACTCAGGTGCTGTCCATTTCTTCTGATCATCCTTGAGATGGTTCTACACCTTCATTTGAGTCCAGCTCTGTTTGATTATACTGATTGGACTTGATTAGGAAAGCCACACACCTGTCTATATAAGACCTTACAGCTCACAGTGCATGTCAGAGCAAATGAGAATCATGAGGTCAAAGGAACTGCCTGAAGAGCTCAGAGACAGAATTGTGACAAGGCAAAGATCTGGCCAAGGTTACAAAAAAATTTCTGCTGCACTTAAGGTTCCTAAGAGCACAGTGGCCTCCATAATCCTTAAATGGAAGACGTTTGGGACGACCAGAACCCTTCCTAGAGCTGGCCGTCCAGCCAAACTGAGCTATCGGGGGAGAAGAGCCTTGGTGAGAGAGGTAAAGAAGAACCCAAAGATCACTGTGGCTGAGCTCCAGAGATGCAGTCGGGAGATGGGAGAAAGTTGTAGAAAGTCAACCATCACTGCAGCCTTCCACCAGTCGGGGCTTTATGGCAGAGTGGCCCGACGGAAGCCTCTCCTCAGTGCAAGACACATGAAAGCCCGCATGAAGGACTCCAAGATGGTGAGAAATAAGATTCTCTGGTCTGATGAGACCAAGATAGAACTTTTTGGCCTTAATTCTAAGCGGTATGTGTGGAGAAAACCAGACACTGCTCATCACCTGTCCAATACAGTCCCAACAGTGAAACATGGTGGTGGCAGCATCATGCTGTGGGGGTGTTTTTCAGCTGCAGGGACAGGACGACTGGTTGCAATTGAGGGAAAGATGAATGCGGCCAAGTACAGGGATATCCTGGACGAAAACCTTCTCCAGAGTGCTCAGGACCTCAGACTGGGCCGAAGGTTTATCTTCCAACAAGACAATGACCCTAAGCACACAGCTAAAATAACGAAAGAGTGGCTTCACAACAACTCCGTGATTGTTCTTGAATGGCCCAGCCAGAGCCCTGACTTAAACTAAAAAAAAAATGGCTGTCCACCAACGTTTACCATCCAACCTGACAGAACTGAGAGGATCTGCAAGGAGGAATGGCAGAGGATCCCCAAATCCAGGTGTGAAAAACTTGTTGCATCTTTCCCAAAAAGACTCATGGCTGTATTAGATCAAAAGGGTGCTTCTACTAAATACTGAGCAAAGGGTCTGAATACTTAAGACCATGTGATATTTCAGTTTTTCTTTTTTAATAAATCTGCAAAAATGTCAACAATTCTGTGTTTTTCTGTCAATATGGGGTGCTGTGTGTACATTGAGGAAAAAAAAAAGAACTTAAATGATTTTAGCAAATGGCTGCAATATAACAAAGAGTGAAAAATTTAAGGGGGTCTGAATACTTTCCGTACCCACTGTGTGTGTATATATATATATATATATATATATATATATATATATATATATATATTATATGTGTGTGTGTGTAACTTTAATACGGATCTTGCTCACTAGTGTAATATAAAAGTAAATTTTAGAAACTTGGATACATTGTAATAGTTATGTAAAATACTAATAACTGTGATAGTGTAATGGTATGTTTTTTTTAACACTTCTGTCACTTGGAGGACTGATAGGTCAGGCAGATCGCTGGTGACACCACTGAAAAACGTTCTCCTAAGATGAAAAACAAAGGTATAGTGTAAATTGACCATTAAAAAAATAAAAATCTTCCACCACTGTCATTGCATGTTGCATACATTATGAATGGAGCCATATCCAATAGGATTGTGTTTTTGTCTTTTTTTCTGCTTGGGCTAATTATATAGGCATGTTATACATTATGAATATAGCAAGATATGAAAAGATGATGTAACAATATTAGACAGTCTACTCCTACCATAACCACTCAGTGAGTTTCCTCTCTTGCAAACAGGACCACCGTCCCACTGACAGGACCTGGCTTGACTCTGTAGATATACCAATGGGGCATGTTAATATTATTAATCAAAGTTTATTAATTATGTTATTCATTAAAGAATTTGATAATTATCTTTCTTACCACTTACCATTGTTCTAGGTTTGTGCCAGCTCTGCTCCATTCAGTGCAGCTCTGTTCAGGAGGAACTGCACTGATTCTCAGTTTTGGATAGTGTGCTGTCTGGTACAGTGCTGTAACAGTATGGATGGGAGTCCTTTAAAACAATCTGTGAAGATAATTACATTGGGTTACATATTGAATTGATTTCAGATACATTTTGAAAATCTCTATGCCTAGAGAGTCAACTTTCAGTTGCATTTTAAATTGCTACATTGTAAATTAAACTATATTTAAAATAAATTATGAAGAATTAATAATCTATATAATGTTACAAACATGCCAATACACTGTAAAGAGTTCAGCAATATTTCAAAGGATCTCCTTATCCCTCTTAACCATTTCTGAACTTGTTTGCTTTTTTACTGAACAGCTTCATCATGTTTGTGTTCGGGATCCCTGGAAAACTGTTATATTTAATGTACACAATCAATTCAAGCTTCAGGTTACATATAATAAAAATTGAAAATATAACAATGAACTGCCAGAAACTGTCAGACTTGAGGTTTATTACGATACATGGCAATCTAAAAATGGGAACAGTATTTAAAATACTTTAAGTGAAAACATTCCTATCACAGCAAACACCTATCAGAGCCACAGATACAAACAAACGTGGATTACCGGGAGCTCTGTTGTTATTGCTACTATCTCTTAGGAGTTATAAAAACCTGAGGTGGACGGAGTTTAAAGCTAAACTCTAACTTAGCCCTGCTATTTTAGTGCTGATCAAATCGATGCAGGTTATCCAGCCTTATTAGCTAGATTAGTTATAGAGCTCTTTATCACTTTAAACAGACTGATAAGCTCTTTTGCACTACACTCATTATATCTGCACAGTTTGTTTATTTAACTGATTTGCATTCTATCTGCCATGTAGCTTACGCCACTTTATCTCTTTTTTTACAATGTCCTTATTTGTATATCTGTATAGTTTGTATATATGTATATGTATATATATATGTATATCTAAATTGTATTTATTTGCATTTTTACGTCTACTGTTAGTGTTTAGTGTTAACTGTATGCACCAAGGGTCTGAGAGTTACGCAATTTCAATTCTCTGTATGTATGTGCTGTACATGTGGCAGAATTGACAATAAAGCAGACTTTGACTTTGACTTTGACTTAGATTTGCTAGAAGACGATAGAACAATACTCACCCTAAAGTTGTCGATGTAACTTGAAACGTTTAATGCCCTTCTCCGTGGGATGAAATTCATTTACAGTAATCCGGGGAAGTTCTTGTAAGCTGAAAAATCATCTTCTCCTCTTGTTATTTTGAAAGCTCTACGTAAGGAACAATGGCTTCCGGCACAGCACCGGATGTAAGAAAGCCCCCTGAGGAAAAACACCCCACATAAAAAATATTGTAGTAATTTATAGTAAATACCATAGTGTTTTTGAACCGTACTATAGTAAAGTGTATTATACTGTCTAAATTATAGCATTTACAACATTTTAATGAATGCTACAGCATACCATAGTATTAACTATAGTGAACTGATAAACTGTAAGAAATACTGTAGTATACTTTAGATTTTACTTCAGTAAACCGCAGTGTATTGTAGTATAATATACCCTATAGTTGTAGAAAACGTAGTACATTATTATTACTATAGTTGTTATATTATCACAGCAACTATAGAATTACCACAGCAAATTAATTCAAGTACTTTACTATAGTATAGTTCAAAAACATAGTATTTAATATAAATTAGTACAGTGTTTTTTCATGTGGGGCAGAAGTGATCGTAGAGTCCATTGAGCGCAATTAGCAGAGCTAAACTGTGCAAATCGAAAATAATATTGATTTATTTTCTGCTCAATTCATGAATCAATACATTAAGATTACCAGGATATCAAAACATTCAGTAAAAACATGTTGTTCATTTAAAAATTGATTACACATATTAAGATCAATCACATTGAGAATTTCTTGTGATGTCTCGAGGAAATATCGGGGTTTAACTGTCAACACTGTTCCCCTAGTGATCGAGAGCTTTTCCGTTGTGTTGTGGCTTAATGTTTGTTGTGTTGTGAGTTTATGTTTACTTTTTTAATGTCGTTGTGTTTTAGACTAGTGGGCCACCGTAGATTCTACATTAACTGTTACAAACCAACTGAGAGTTGAGAAATTAGTTACATTTTATTATGATTATAAATGAACCCTTTTAACAAGTTGAATTATTCATGTGACAATTCTGAGGTGTGACAAGAAACACACACACACAAAAAAAAACATCAGTCTATCAAAAACAGCAGATATATTTCTTACATTCTCTGTGAAATCAAAATCAAAACAGTGAGAGACGAGATCTTCTGTTGAAAAACTTTCACAAATCATGTTTCCAAACTTCCAATGATTGTATATTGACAGATCTTTTATAAATGACTATAACATCTATAGAGAACATCACTTCAGTCTCATCTGATTTAGTGTGTGTTTTACAGTCAAGTAACTGTGTTCATACAGTAAAAGCAGCACATTATTTTCATTGTGAATTGTTGTCATTGTACAGAAATACCAAAACCCACAGTGACCATCAAACCTGCTCAACATGTATTCAGAGGAGAGACAGTCACTCTCAGATGTGACATAAATACTGAAGGAGTCACTAGCTGGCAGTACAGCTGGTATAAAGACAGTTCAGGTGTTTTCAGTGAACTACAGGAACACACATTCAGTTCTTTTACTGAGTCTGACGCAGGTAAATACTCCTGTTATGGAGCAGAGAGAGAAGGATCACGAACATCACACCGCAGTGATGAAGTTACACTGACAGTATCAGGTGAGTTTGATCATCTCTTCACACACACACACACACACACACACAAGTTTAACATGTTATTAATGAGTGATTTCTCAGCTTCAGATCCCAGAGCAGTTTTAAGTGTTTCTCCACAGACGTGGTTGACTGAAGGAGATCCAGTGACTCTGATCTGTGAGGTTAACAGCTCCTCTACAGGCTGGACATTCAGCTGGTTCACTGATACTGGTTCATCCGGTAAAAGATAATGTGCTTCATGTAGCAACATCTGAATAAACATGTTTCATAAAAATATTATAGAGATTAATTATATTTAATCAATCTGAATACTCTGATTATACCAACAAAGGTCATTTATAAGACTCATGTATAAATGACTGCACATTTCTTGAGGTAACTGCACATTTTTACTTTATACAGACTACAGATATCGTTATGATCTGCTCTCAGACAGCAGCAGAGGAGCTGGAGGAAACTACACTGTCAGTTCTGCTGCTCTAAATCACACAGGAGTTTATGTGTGTGGAGCAGAGAGAGAAAAAACAGCCTATAACACATGGTACAGCAACACACAGTTAATATGGGTCACTGGTGAGTTCAAACTGAACCACAGAATGAGTGTGACACTCTGGAAATGTATCCTTGATCTTTTTAGAGCTTGATGTGTCTTGAAATGTTGTCCTGTCATAATATATGGCTACTTTTTAATGGTGTGAATGGAGAAAGATGCTTCTGCTGTCAGGTGTAGTTACTGCATCTACTAGCAGAACCTAAATAGACCAAACTAACCAGAAAAATAATTTAAATATAACTTAATTCTAACGGTGGAAAACTCTCATGAAAAACTAAAATATAATTACTGTGGCACAAAAGTCTTACTTACATAAGTGGACTTATGGGAACATAATCAAATAGGTGTAATGTATCATCTGACCTTTAATAAATTGGTTTTTTTTTTGTTGTTTTTTTTTTTTGTTTGTTTGTTTTTTTTTTATTTCTATGTAATTGACCATACCTAGATTCTAGGCACTTTATCAACAACACAGGACACTCCATCAATGTGCACATCAGCACATTTTATAGGACGAACCATATAAACACTTTATCAATCATTTTACAGTTTGATTAGCATCTGCCTACTAATTATATCTTAGTAAATTAATATACAACAATCTCAGCTAACTATAAACACTACTAGGTTCACACTGTACAGGCAAAGAAGAACTGACACTGAGTTGAGTCTGGTTTCTCCCAGAGTTTTTTTCTCCAATAGTAACACCTTATGGAGGTTTTTGTTGGTTGTCACAGCTGTCTTTGGTTTGCTTGCTGATGGCATAATGACAAATATATTAAGGTGTAATTGTGTTTATGAAGTTTTAAATAGAAATACTCAGTGAAGACTAATGGATTTTTAGATATTAGAACTTTAATATTTTTTTTCTGAAAATATGCTTTGAAACAATGTAAGTTGTGTAAAGTGTTTCATCAATAAAACTGTATTGACTTGATTTCTAAACTGTAGCTGTAATTATCTTCTCAGGTGTTTCTCCTCCAGTCTCTCTGATCGTCAGACCCAGCAGAACTCAACACTTCACATCTGTCTCTCTCTCTCTGAGCTGTGAGGACCAGAGTAACTCTGCTGGATGGACAGTGAGAAGATACAGAGACAGATACAGATATCATCATTACACCGAGGATCACAATCAGGATCTACATGTACAATCAGAAACACCTTCACAGAGGACACTGGAGTGTACTGGTGTGAGTCTGAATCTAGAGAGAAAAGTCATCCTGTTAATATCACTGTACACCGTGAGTCTGTGTTTCTGTATTTATTCATTTTAGAAAGTAGGCGGATCTCAAAATTGTGATGAATTGTGATCTGAATTGTGATCTCAATTCAGTCACCCATGCAATATTATTCCTGAATGACAATGAGTCTGCTAGACTATTAAACCATTGACTATTAAGCCATTGCTCAAACTTTGACATTTGTCCAAAATAAAATAAAATAAAATGAATAAATAAATCATTGTGGTTATAAATTTATCCAGAATTTATTCAGAATCGTGCAGTCATTTACCCACATGTCATGTTTATTTGTTTACATGTTTCATAAACCCCATGAGAAAATGTATTATTATTATCATTATTATTATTGTATTGATTAACTCTGTCCTATATGAGTTACATCTCAAACTCCTCCATAAACTAGACAACAATGTGAAAGTGATTCTCTTCTTACTTTTAAATCACGTCTTAAAACTCATCTTTTTAAATTAGCTTTTCCTGATTAATTTTAATTTATGGATATCTTAATGTTGAATAGATGTTGCTTTGATTGTATTACTGTCTTGTAATTTATGATTGTCATTAAGTTTGAGTGTTTTGAAGGACACCTCTAAATAAAATGCATTATTATTATTATTATTATTATTATTATTATTATTATTATTATTAAATTTTATTGTTATTGTTGTTGTTATTGTTGTCTCCACATTGTTGATACATTCTGACTATAATCTTATTATTTGTCAGTTGATGTTTGCTCTGTTTGTGTAGTTGGTGTGATTCTGGAGAGTCCTGTTCATCCTGTGACTGAAGGAGAAACTCTGACTCTACGCTGTTTATATCAATATTCAACCTCACCAAACCTCAGAGCTGATTTCTACAAAGATGAATCACTTATTCAGAGTAAAACTACAGAGATGATCGTCTCTACTGTCTCAAAGTCACACGAGGGTTTCTACTCCTGCAAACACCCAGAGAGAGGAGAGTCACCCAAGAGCTGGATCTCAGTCACAGGTGAGAGTCAATGAAACTGAGCTGATTTATTTCTTCTCATGTTCTCGTTCAGATGTGGTGCTTGATAAAGTGTTTGTGTGTCTCTTCTTCAGCGTCTCGTTCAGGATCTCAGATCTCTGTCCTCCACACACTCACTTCTGTTCTGGCAGTTTCTCCATATCTGCTAGTGACAGTCGTGCTGATTTTCAAATGCTGCAGGACGAGAGGTGAATGTCTGTCTGATTTATTACTTTATATTCATTATGTTCAGTTCAACACCAAACTGGTCGTCATGAGAAAGCTAACTTACTGATAATCTATTTACTTCTTCTTCTTAGACTAAATTTCTGAACGCTACTCCTCCTGGAGTTTTCAAGCTAGATCCACCAAACTCAGCCCTGATCTTCAGACTGATCTCGCTTAGTGTGCTTTATCTTTTCAGACTGATCCGACTTATAGTTTGCATGAAAATGAAGATTAAAAATCCCATAGACTTACATTGACAGAATGTTCAAATGAGCCAAGACTATTCAAACTCCAACTGTCAAAATTCAAATATAAACTCCCAGAATCCTTTGAGACTCAATCAAGCTTCCCTTCTATCTATCTATCGATCGATCGATCGATCGATCGGTCGGTCGGTCGGTCGGTCTGTCTGTCTGTCTGTCTGTCTGTCTGTCTGTCTGTCTGTCTGTCTGTCTGTCTGTCTATCTCTGTCTATCTATCTATCTGTCTGTCCGTCTGTCTACATTTACATTTACATTTACATTTAGTCATTTAGCAGACGCTTTTATCCAAAGCGACTTACAATTGGGGAATACATAAAGCGATTCGTCTAGAAGAGGCAATCAGACAGAGGAAGTGCTTGTAACAACAAGTCTCAGGCATTGTTCAAATCTATCTATCTATCTATCTATCTATCTATCTATCTGTCTATCTATCTATCTATCTATCTATCTATCTATCTATCTATCTGTCTGTCTGTCTGTCTGTCTATCTATCTATATGTCTATCTATCTGTCTATCTATCTATCTATCTATCTATCTATCTATCTATCTATCTATCTATCTATCTATCTATATATCTGTCTGTCTGTCTGTCTGTATATCTATCTATCTATCTATCTATCTATCTATCTATCTATTGTGACGAATGTCCCGAGCGCTCATCAGCATCGCCCTGGAAACCAACGAGGATCACCTGCACGTCGAGAAGAACGCGGCTGTCGAGAAGGAGGCGTTGGCCGTCAAGTGGGCAGTCCTGGAGCTCAGGTACTTCCTCCTCGGCCGTAAGTTCACCCTCATCACTGACCATGCCCCTTTGCAGTGGATGGCCCGGGCGAAGGACACCAACGTGAGGGTGATGAGGTGGTTCCTGGCGCTCCAGGATTTCCACTTTGTTGTACGACACAGGGCGGGGACGGCCAATGCCAACGCAGATGGACTTTCCCGAATCTGGGCAGCTTTCGCAGGTCTGTCAGGTTTCATCCCCCTCCCAGCCCCAGTCTCCCCATTCTCACGTGGACCTAGGACGACGCTTGGGGGGGGGGAGTGTGACGAATGTCCCGAGCGCTCATCAGCGTCGCCCTGGAAACCAACGAGGATCACCTGCACGTCCTCGTCTCGGGCTGGCCGGGCACACCTGAAGCTCGTCACGGTTGGGCTTGATAAGCCACCGCAACACACACACTGGGGAGACATGTCTCCAGAAGACTCCACGCTAACTCTTGATCTGCCTTTGTTCCAGAAAGCAGCCTTTGACCGGCCAGCCCCTGCACACGAGCACGGCACGGAGGACAGCCACTGGGAAGCACTAGCATTGATCTCACGAGGAGCACGGAGCACCATCACACACCACGGACACAAGTTCACACCCTAAAACCCTCAATAAACTCACCCTCTGGGGCCTTTATTGACTACCCCTTGTTGTGTGACTCTTCACCCCGTTACACTGGTGGAGAATGCGGGCATGACCGTGAAGAGTCACCAATAAGCAACGTTTTTTTTTTCCCCCCTTTTTTTTTATTGCCTCACCTCTACTTGTTTTTTTTCCACAGGCGGCTGCTCCTCCCTAGACATGGAGGAACTATTAAAGCACCTCACCGAGGTGAGCATCCGCCAACAACAAATCATGGAGCACATGGCCGCTCGCCAGGGGGATTCCGAGCGAGAGCTCGCCACGCTCCGCACTGCCGCTGCCCAACGAGTCCCACTGCCCGATCCCCGGGTGCAGGCCACTCAGCTCCTACCAAAAATGTCAGCCCACGATGACGTAGAGAACTACCTAATGATGTTTGAGGCCATCGCGGCCCAGGAGGGCTGGCTGCGGGAGGAGTGGGCACGAGTGCTGGCACCACTGTTAACGGGCGAAGCACAATGGGCCTATTTCTCCATGCAACCCATGCTGAGGGAATCCTATGATGAGCTGAGGAAGGAGGTCATGGCCCGTGTGGGGCTTTCGCCCATCTCCGCAGCCCAACAATTCCACGACTGGGAATTTAAGACCCGGTTGCCAGCCCGTGCCCAGGCCGCCGACCTGACCCGACTAGCCCATCATTGGCTGCTGGCTGGGAGCCCTAGTGCCACCCAGGTAGCGGAGAAAGTCATTGTCGATCGTCTGCTGCGAGCCCTACCCCGGACAATCCGGCAGGCAGCCGGCATGCGGAACCCCCACACCGTGGGCGATCTTGTGGAGGCCACCCAACAGCGGGAGGTGGGGGAGCGAGCGCCGCCGTTTCTCCGGAGGGTGAACCAGGAGCGACGCACGCCAGAGGGTATCTCTAAACCAGTGAGTAGACCGGTGGTTCCCGGCCCTCAGGACGAGCCGATGCCCACGGAACCACCCCGCTCCCCGAACCGAGCATGGCTGGCGGGCTGCATCGTCCACTGCGACCCACTGCCGGAGGCCCCTCGTGTAAAAGTGAAGGTGAATGGACGGCCGTATCAAGCCCTGCTGGATTCCGGCAGCACGGTCAGCCTCGTCCAGTCGTCTATCTATCTCTGTCTATCTATCTATCTGTCTGTCCGTCTGTCTACATTTACATTTACATTTACATTTAGTCATTTAGCAGACGCTTTTATCCAAAGCGACTTACAATTGGGGAATACATAAAGCGATTCGTCTAGAAGAGGCAATCAGACAGAGGAAGTGCTTGTAACAACAAGTCTCAGGCATTGTTCAAATCTATCTATCTATCTATCTATCTATCTATCTATCTATCTGTCTATCTATCTATCTGTCTATCTATCTATCTATCTATCTATCTATCTATCTATCTATATATCTGTCTGTCTGTCTGTCTGTATATCTATCTATCTATCTATCTATCTATCTATCTATCTATTGTGACGAATGTCCCGAGCGCTCATCAGCGTCGCCCTGGAAACCAACGAGGATCACCTGCACGTCGAGAAGGACGCGGCTGTCGAGAAGGAGGCGTTGGCCGTCAAGTGGGCAGTCCTGGAGCTCAGGTACTTCCTCCTCGGCCGTAAGTTCACCCTCATCACTGACCATGCCCCTTTGCAGTGGATGGCCCGGGCGAAGGACACCAACGTGAGGGTGATGAGGTGGTTCCTGGCGCTCCAGGATTTCCACTTTGTTGTACGACACAGGGCGGGGACGGCCAATGCCAACGCAGATGGACTTTCCCGAATCTGGGCAGCTTTCGCAGGTCTGTCAGGTTTCATCCCCCTCCCAGCCCCAGTCTCCCCATTCTCACGTGGACCTAGGACGACGCTTGGGGGGGGGAGTGTGACGAATGTCCCGAGCGCTCATCAGCGTCGCCCTGGAAACCAACGAGGATCACCTGCACGTCCTCGTCTCGGGCTGGCCGGGCACACCTGAAGCTCGTCACGGTTGGGCTTGATAAGCCACCGCAACACACACACTGGGGAGACATGTCTCCAGAAGACTCCACGCTAACTCTTGATCTGCCTTTGTTCCAGAAAGCAGCCTTTGACCGGCCAGCCCCTGCACACGAGCACGGCACGGAGGACAGCCACTGGGAAGCACTAGCATTGATCTCACGAGGAGCACGGAGCACCATCACACACCACGGACACAAGTTCACACCCTAAAACCCTCAATAAACTCACCCTCTGGGGCCTTTATTGACTACCCCTTGTTGTGTGACTCTTCACCCCGTTACACTGGTGGAGAATGCGGGCATGACCGTGAAGAGTCACCGATAAGCAACGTTTTTTTTTTCCCCCCCTTTTTTTTTATTGCCTCACCTCTACTTGTTTTTTTTCCACAGGCAGCTGCTCCTCCCTAGACATGGAGGAACTATTAAAGCACCTCACCGAGGTGAGCATCCGCCAACAACAAATCATGGAGCACATGGCCGCTCGCCAGGGGGATTCCGAGCGAGAGCTCGCCACGCTCCGCACTGCCGCTGCCCAACGAGTCCCACTGCCCGATCCCCGGGTGCAGGCCACTCAGCTCCTACCAAAAATGTCAGCCCACGATGACGTAGAGAACTACCTAATGATGTTTGAGGCCATCGCGGCCCAGGAGGGCTGGCTGCGGGAGGAGTGGGCACGAGTGCTGGCACCACTGTTAACGGGCGAAGCACAATGGGCCTATTTCTCCATGCAACCCATGCTGAGGGAATCCTATGATGAGCTGAGGAAGGAGGTCATGGCCCGTGTGGGGCTTTCGCCCATCTCCGCAGCCCAACAATTCCACGACTGGGAATTTAAGACCCGGTTGCCAGCCCGTGCCCAGGCCGCCGACCTGACCCGACTAGCCCATCATTGGCTGCTGGCTGGGAGCCCTAGTGCCACCCAGGTAGCGGAGAAAGTCATTGTCGATCGTCTGCTGCGAGCCCTACCCCGGACAATCCGGCAGGCAGCCGGCATGCGGAACCCCTACACCGTGGGCGATCTTGTGGAGGCCACCCAACAGCGGGAGGTGGGGGAGCGAGCGCCGCCGTTTCTCCGGAGGGTGAACCAGGAGCGACGCACGCCAGAGGGTATCTCTAAACCAGTGAGTAGACCGGTGGTTCCCGGCCCTCAGGACGAGCCGATGCCCACGGAACCACCCCGCTCCCCGAACCGAGCATGGCTGGCGGGCTGCATCGTCCACTGCGACCCACTGCCGGAGGCCCCTCGTGTAAAAGTGAAGGTGAATGGACGGCCGTATCAAGCCCTGCTGGATTCCGGCAGCACGGTCAGCCTCGTCCAGTCGTCAGTCTTTCCCCCCCACCTGGGTTCGAAGGCCTGCCTTTCCATCACATGTGTGCACGGAGACACGAGACAGGTCCCCGCTCGTCGCGTTACAATCACGGCCGCCTCGGGCAGTTGGCCCGTTGAGGTGGGGATAGTCAAGGATCTGCCCTTCCCCGTCCTGATTGGGAGAGACTGGCCGGGGTTTGACCGCTTGCTCACCAACGCCGTGCAGCCTGCCAGCCCGCCAGCCCGGCCGAGAACTGCCGAAAGAGGAGACGTCCCCGGCGGCGCCCCGTCCTGCTGGCCTCCGACAGCACCAGAGACGGTGAGTCCCCCTCCCAAACCAGTAACCTGTTCTTTGATGTGTTCCAACAGGTGACAAGGGGGGGGGCATTCGCCAAGGAACAACACGGGGACAATCGGCTGAAACATTGTTGGACCCAGGTGAGGACGATTGAGGGAGAGGAAGTGCAACCCCCTCCACACCCGGTTCCTCACTTTGTGGTCCAAAACGGTCTACTCTACTGTGTAGCGCAGCGGAGGGGGGAGGAGAAAAATCTGCTAGTTGTACCCCGGTCGAAGACGGAAACCGTGATGGAGCTGGCACATGCACATCCGATGGCGGGCCACCTGGGGACGCAGAACACTATCCAGCGGATTCGTGATCGCTTCCACTGGCCCGGACTGGACGGAGATGTGAAGCGCTTCTGTCAGGCCTGCCCAACGTGCCAACGAACTTCGCCACGGACTCCTCCCCCCAACCCATTAATTCCGCTGCCCATTATAGAGGTACCCTTCGAGCGAATAGGGATGGATCTGGTAGGGCCGCTGCCGAAGTCCGCCCGGGGCCACGAGCACATCCTCGTCATCGTGGATTATGCCACTCGCTACCCGGAAGCAATTCCCCTCCGCAAGGCCACCTCCAAGGCCATCGCCCAAGAGCTCTTCCTGCTCTGTAGTCGGGTAGGCATACCATCAGAGATATTGACCGATCAGGGCACGCCGTTCATGTCCCGGCTGATGGCCGACCTCTGTCGCCTCCTCCAGGTACGACAAATTAAGACCACTGTCTACCACCCACAGACTGATGGGCTCGTCGAACGGTTTAATCAGACCCTGAAGCAGATGCTCCGTTGGGTGGCCGCGGAGGACAGACGGGACTGGGATAAAATGTTGCCATATGTCCTCTTCGGCATCAGGGAAGTTCCCCAAGCCTCGACAGGCTTCACACCATTTGAGCTGTTGTTCAGGAGACAGCCCCGTGGCCTACTCGACGTCGCCAGGGAGGCCTGGGAGCAACAGCCGGCAGCCCATCGGTCCACCATCGAACATGTGCGGGAGATGAGGGAACGGATCGACAGAGTGATGCCGTTGGTCCGGGAACACCTCACGAAGGCCCAGCAGGCCCAACAGCGACATTACAACCGGGCAGCCCAGCCACGGGAGTTCCAGCCAGGAGACCACGTGATGGTCCTGGTCCCCACGACGGCCTGCAAGTTTCTCGCAACATGACAAGGGCCCTACAAGGTAACGGAGAAAGTGGGACCGGTTACCTACCGGGTAAGGCAGCCGGGCCGAAGGAAGGAAGACCAGTTGTACCATATCTACCTGCTGAAGCGTTGGGTGGGGACCAGGAACCAACTGGCTGCCATGGCCACATCCGACCCTCGGGTGGTGGACATGAACTCCTTACTCTCGGATGCCCAGAAAAAGGACCTGCACCACCTGATCGGTCAGTTCTCCGACGTCTTTTCCCCGATCCCTGGGCGGACTCAGATCCTACAACATAACGTCCGCACCCCGCCAGAAACTGTCGTCAGGCAGCGGCCCTATCGTGTCCCTGAGGCTCGGCGACACGCCATCAAGGAAGAGGTACAAGAGATGCTGAAGTTGGGAGTGATAGAGCCTTCCCGGAGTCCGTGGTCCAGCCCCATTGTCATGGTCCCAAAACCAGACGGCACCCTCCGTTTCTGTAACGACTTTCGCCAGCTCAACGAAGTCTCCGAGTTTGACGGATACCCCATGCCGTGGGTGGATGAGTTGCTGGATCGCCTCGGGAGAGCCTGGTACATCTCCACCTTGGACCTCACAAAGGGCTACTGGCAGGTACCGCTGACGGAGGAGGCCAAGCCGAAGACGGCCTTCTCAACCCCCATTGGCCACTGGCAGTCCCGGGTTCTTCCCTTCGGCCTGCACGGGGCACCAGCAACCTTCCAAAGGATGATGGACATCCTGTTACGGCCCCACCAGTCCTACGCAGCTGCATACCTCGACGACGTTGTCATACACTCGAAGACCTGGGAAGAACATCTGGCACGGCTACGGAGGGTGCTTTTGGAGCTACGGAGGGCTGGATTAACCGCCAACCCCCGCAAGTGTCACCTGGCCCTCTTTGAGGCGAGGTACCTGGGTTTCCAGGTGGGTCGGGGCTTAATCCGACCTCAAGAGAAGAAGGTGACAGCGATTCTCTCGGCCCCGCAACCCTCCACCAAGACCCAGGTACGAGCCTTTTTGGGGTTGGCGGGGTATTACCGTTGTTTCATTCCCACCTTCTCCTCTTTAGCCTCTCCCCTGACAGATCTGACCAGGAAGGGACAGCCGGAGAAGGTGCCCTGGGGCCCTGAAGAGGAGAAGGCCTTCCAACAGGTGAAAACGGCGCTCACCTCGGAGCCTGTCCTACGAGCCCCAGACTTTAACTGTCCCTTCCTGGTGCAGACCGATGCGTCCGACACCGGGTTGGGAGCCGTTCTCTCACAGGTACAGGACGGTGAGGAACACCCGGTGGTCTACATCAGCCGAAAGCTGTCCCCTGCTGAACAACGCTACGCGGCTGTCGAGAAGGAGGCGTTGGCCGTCAAGTGGGCAGTCCTGGAGCTCAGGTACTTCCTCCTCGGCCGTAAGTTCACCCTCATCACTGACCATGCCCCTTTACAGTGGATGGCCCGGGCGAAGGACACCAACGCGAGGGTGACGAGGTGGTTCCTGGCGCTCCAGGATTTCCACTTTGTTGTACGACACAGGGCGGGGACGGCCAATGCCAACGCAGATGGACTTTCCCGAATCTGGGCAGCTTTCGCAGGTCTGTCAGGTTTCATCCCCCTCCCAGCCCCAGTCTCCCCATTCTCACGCGGACCTAGGACGACGCTTGGGGGGGGGTAGTGTGACGAATGTCCCGAGCGCTCATCAGCGTCGCCCTGGAAACCAACGAGGATCACCTGCAGGTCCTCGTCTCGGGCTGGCCGGGCACACCTGAAGCTCGTCACGGTTGGGCTTGATAAGCCACCGCAACACACACACTGGTTGACTCCACGTTAACTCTTGATCTGCCTTTGTTCCAGAAAGCAGCCTTTGACCGGCCAGCCCCTGCACACGAGCACGGCACGGAGGACAGCCACTGGGAAGCACTAGCATTGATCTCACGAGGAGCACGGAGCACCATCACACACCACGGACACAAGTTCACACCCTAAAACCCTCAATAAACTCACCCTCCGGGGCCTTTATTGACTACCCCTTGTTGTGTGAATCTTCACCCCGTTACACTATCTATCTATCTATCTATCTATCTATCTATCTATCTATCTATCTATCTATCTATCTAAATGTGTAGAGAAGAACTTGATTTCATCCATCAGGAATTAATTGGATTGTAAAAAAAAAATGTTATATACATTGCTTTTCAGTATTTGTTATCATAGAAGTAAAAGTTATTTATTTATTTTTTTGTTCTGCTTTACTATCATAATTAGGGTGTGCGATATTGATTAAAAAAAGTATCTCTATTTTCTGGGATTTTGTTGATAACAATAATTAGACAATATTTTGCTGAGTGTATTTTTGTTCTGGTACCTTGGCTGGTTTAGACCAGTAGTTGACAATTTGCTCATATTCTTCATATTTTGTGTGATGTCGGTTCACAGCAGTGACAGAAATTAACTTTTCCATTTAAGGGTGATATTTGCCCCTTCATGCCTCATCACACAGTGAATGTGTGGACTCTCAAGGCATGTTTTTGTTAAATTTTCAGGCAGTTTAAGATTTGTGTAGCTACTGTGTGATCAACTTTTTGAAAATAAAAGTAGAGCTGTGTGACATTAGCATAGTAATACATAGCCTATCACACACTGCTATCGTAAAGCAGTTCAGTCCTAATATAAGGCTCAGTATAGCAACGCTATGTAGCCTCTGTGATGTTTGTTTGCTTCACAAATTATAACCACATGAATGTAATTTATAAGCATGTATATTCCTCATTCTTTAATGTAAGTCTTCTGACTTGTATCACTGCTTTATAGCAGATGCTTTGTAGGTTTTTCTTATTTTGAACTGTTCATGTTTCCTTTTTTAAAAAAATAAAGAAACAGTGCCTTTTAAAATATTCTGGAGCTGATGCTTTGTTAAACATTCTTGCAGTGTCACAGTAAAAGCAAATGAACCATGACTCATTACTGCAGTCAATCAGGTTTTACATGTCAATTATTAAGTATTTTGCACTTTGGAACAAAATGCCATTGTAACAAAAATTATTACAGTTAGTTTTTTTTCTTTTTTGTATCCACAGCCAGTGAATTCATATGTGATTCTTTTTTACACATTCTGTGGTTCTGACTGGAGTGTGTAGAGTAAATGCTGCATAACAGTGTTCACATGGTGAGAACTGCTGCTTTTGGTGGCATTGATGGTTTGTGAACACTACTGAACAGGAACACATGGTGTCAAATGCTGAATAGAGTTGTGAAACAAGAATAGTGTTAATAGTACTGAGAAATATTTTTAAAAGTGTTTTGTTTTTATGTTTGTGATATTTGGCTTTTATAATGAATTTTAGTGTCTAAGCAACTGAGAAAAATTGTAATAAGAATAGAGATTTACCTCCAAAAAATCTTTATATAAATATTGATGCTTCTCAACTGATTAAAATTCTTTTGTGTTTAGTTTTACTAGCATTTCTCATTCTGCAAGAAGCACGAACAAATCAAGATCTGAAAACCACTGATATGAGCTTCTCTTCACACTGCATGTGGTTTATTTGGCATCACGGCATCAATTAGAAATTCTTAGTAATGTTTCCAAGTTAATGCAAGCTGTTTATTCTTTCTCTTGTACTTCCGCTTTCACATCATTCTCTCAGTTATATCAAAGAGCTTATACTGACAAGAAGTGAAAGCCAATAGAACGATCCATTGCAGCAGCAGCAGCCCTGCGCTTCCACCATTCTGGAGTGAAAGCGACTCAGCACTCCACTAGATTCTAGCTGTCGCTACGGCAAATACCAGCTGCTTTGTTTAAAAAACCCTACATTAAAGCTGAAATACAGCCTGAATGAGGACAACAATAACGTACAATCACTAGACTAGTGATCATCAAATCCTTTTAACAGTTTATTTTACAGACTTTATTTTAAAGTCTTCCCTTTTTTTCACAAAACCTTTTGCACACTAGAAATCATGTCAGTTTCGGTTGAAAATATTTTAAGTTCAAGTGTTGAATTAATGCTGAATTAATACCAATATATGAAATTAAATAATGACAGAAAAATTAGTAATGTTGGACAATAAATATAACAGGAATGTAACAGCTTGACAGTAAACTGTTTTTGCATTATTGTCTTATAATAATGTCCGATAAAGGAAAACTGCAAACAAAAATGATTTTTTTTTTTTTTTTTTTTTTTTTTTTTTTTATGTAAGATAAAATAAAAAAAAAACACACGTACAGCCACTTTCTCCAAAACGGTTTAATTATTTAATTATGACAAAGACACAGCAATGCATCATGTTCTAATCTAGATCATGTTTGTAGTGTGTTCCAGGGGATTAAAACATACAATATATATTTCAGACCTAATGGAGTAATAATAATAATATAATGTAATTATAAATGTGTCAAGTTGCATAAGCTCATTACTTAGTGTCATATCCATATCCACATTATTATGGCTTCTATGGCTAGGACCTGCAGTTCCTAAAAGGATTTAAGTTTACTACTAGACTAAAAACAGTTAAAGTTAGCAGGTGCAAGAGATACGTTACGTCCCACTTCAAAACACACAATATTTTTACACTTTTGTGAATAAATTACCTGTCAGGGTCTTTGGGAAACCATTAAAGGCACGATTTTTACTGTCACACTGATAGTTTTTGCAGTGGATTGCCCAACATTGTGTTCTTTTATTCCTCTTTAGCTTCTCTTTCTTTGTTATTCTGTCTATTTTTGTGAATCTGTGCTGTTATTCAGTTGGAATTTTCACCCCAGAGTTTTGCCTCTTGGTCTTCTATACTCTTTGGTTATATATCAGAATCAGAATCAGAATCAAAATCAGAATCAGAATTGCCAGGTAGATGTTGAAGATGGGGGCCAGCTGGTCAGCACAGGATTTCAGACAGACTGATGTAACAATCTGGGCCTGGTGCTTTTTTTTTGTTTTCTGCTTCCGGAAGACCTGGCGCACCTCGTCTTCGCTGATCTGAATTGCAGGTGTGGGGGAGAAGGGGGTTGATGTAGGTGTTAATGGTTGTGTGGAGAGGTGTTCAGGGCGGGTGTGGGGTGTTTTTTCAAACCTGCAGTAGAACATTGGTACAACCTGCAGTAATACTGTATATTGGTGCATGGCTGATGCAGGCTATCTTTCTAAACATATTTAATAAGAAAAAAAAATCAAATAATTGTTGCTTCAGATTTGCTACACTTTTTATCATCTGTGTCACTACTCAGTCAACAGTGTAAAACATACCAGTGTAGTCTGCATTGTTGTAACTGGAATCATAATCATTAAATTTGTTTCAATGCCTATCCCTTGCCTTGGTGTATGAATATTAAACTGTGCTCACAGGTACAAATATATCAGTATCAGAGGCCTGATAGAATAGAAATAGATGTGAGCTCATAGCTGTGGTTTTGTTTGTTCTTTTTCAGCTTCACCACACTAACCATTGAGGGAGGAGCAGCAGTTGTACACTTTATTGTGAAAGTGAAAGTCGTGACGTATTGTCAAGTATGGTGACCCATACTCGAAATTGGTGCTCTGCATTTAACCCATCCAAGTGCACACACACAGCAGTGAATAGTGAACAAACGCACACACACACCGTGAACACACACCCGGAGCAGTGGGCAGGTTGCAGCAAGGGCTCAAGGGGAGCAATTGGGGGTTCGGTGCCTTGCTCAAGGGCACCTCAGTCAGGTATCGAAAGGCAGAGAGAGTGCTGTTCATTCACAATCCCCACCTTCAATTCCTACCGGTGCGAGAATCGAACCTGCAACCTTCAGGTTACAAGCCCAACTCCCTAACCATTAGGCCACGACTTCCCCTAATGTATTTATGTATTGTGACATAAATACATCATTATAAACACAGCTAATAACAACATCACAATAAAGAACCATCAAAATATTTCCTTTGTTCGTTAAACACACCAGAATACTTTTCATAATAGCAAATAAAACCTGTTCAATTTAAAACTGAATGGGTCATGACTAGGGATGTGCGCTACGGCTAATTTGACTGTCGTTTAAACGGAAGTTTTGCATCCGACTAGTCGACTAGTCTAAAAGTTTCAAACCCCCAAAAAATGGCAAAAGAAAACTTTTATTTTTTTTTTTATAACAGCCCACACTTGAAATACTTCATCTTTGAATCTCAATGTCAAATCCCTCAATGAATTCTCTTAAAAGTAGATCACTATTATGCCGTATGCTTACCTCGCGTTATCATAATTTAATTTTAGGCGGTCGTTAAAAAGAAGAAGAAGAAAAAAGAGAAGAGCATACACTCAACATAAACCAGTGAATAGCTTATTTATTCAGATCGGCTGGAGCAATGCAGGAATGGAAAATCAATGAATAGACTGACAGAATTCTTCATTTTCATATAACGTTAGCCAACATATTAAAACACAAGTCAAAAACAATAGGAAAGTTTATCAAGGAATAGCATTAAAACGGCTTTTAAAAAATATACTTCATGGCTATATCGTCTAAAAACAAAACAATGCTCATTTTACTTAGACCATGCGCATTTGTTCAGTGAATTTAACGTTAACGTGGTCTGGCGAAAGACGGGACTACAAGCGATTCTGCACTTGAAAAAGTGCGCTCGGCAGGAACTGAAGTCACAGGCACGCAGAGAGATAACTACAAGCAAGCAGACAGTTTCGAAAAGAGCCTGGAAATCCCGCACCACCACCGAAGTGGGTCTTCGTTTAGAGCAGGGGTGGGCAAACTTTTTGAACAGAGGGCCACAACAAGTTTTCCTCATCAAGTGAAGGGCCGCATAATACGGTCATGACAAATTAAGCTTTGATTTTTTTTTGTATTTTTTTTTTTTAAATTCTAAATTGACACTCACTTACTACTTTACCGTATGTATACGTGTAGCCTACATACATGGAAGCTCTTGTACCATCTCTACCTATTTTTTATGAGCACTTTATGACACAGATAAGTTGCATTGATGTACAAGTCAATTGATGTATGACACATTTTATCATTTCATTCAGAAATAATGTAAAATAAATGAAACGTTTGCAAACATTAGAAACATATATTTATATTCCCCACACTCCACAAATAGTCTTGTAAATTTAGAAGTGTTCAGAATAGAAAAAGGAACGAAAATATACAGATGCATCTCAATAAATTTGAATGTTGTGGAAAAGTTCATTTATTTCAGTAATTCAACTCAAATTGTGAAACTCGTGTATTAAATAAATTCAATGCACACAGACTGAAGTAGTTGAAGTCTTTGGTTCTTTTAATTGTGGTGATTTTGGCTCACATTTAACAAAAACCCACCGATTCACTATCTCAACAAATTAGAATACTTCATAAAATCAATAAAAAAAAAAATAAATAAATAAATAAAAGATTTTTAATGAATTGTTGGCTTTCTGGAAAGTATGTACTCAATACTTGGTAGGGGCTCCTTTTGCTTTAATTACTGCCTCAATTCGGCGTGGCATGGAGGTGATCAGTTTGTGGCACTGCTGAGGTGGTATGGAAGCCCAGGTTTCTTTGACAGTGGCCTTCAGCTCATCTGCATTTGCTGGTCTCTTGTTTCTCATTTTCCTCATGACAATACCCCATAGATTCTCTATGGGGTTCAGGTCTGGTGAGTTTGCTGGCCAGTCAAGCACACCAACACCATGGTCATTTAACCAACTTTTGGTGCTTTTGGCAGTGTGGGCAGGTGCCAAATACTGCTGGAAAATGAAATCAGCATCTTTAAAAAGCTGGTCAGCAGAAGGAAGCATGAAGTGCTCCAAAATGTCTTGGTAAACGGGTGCAGTGACTTTGGTTTTCAAAAAACACACTGGACCAACACCAGCAGATGACATTGTACCCCAAATCATCACAGACTGTGGAAACTTAACACTGGACTTCAAGCAACTTGGGCTATGAGCTTCTCCACCCTTCCTCCAGACTCTAGGACCTTGGTTTACAAATGAAATACAAAACTTGCTCTCATCTGAAAAGAGGACTTTGGACCACTGGGCAACAGTCCAGTTCTTCTTCTCCTTAGCCCAGGTAAGACGCCTCTGACGTTGTCTGTGGTTCAGGAGTGGCTTAACAAGAGGAATATGACAACTGTAGCCAAATTCCTTGACACGTGTGTGGTGGCTCTTGATGCCTTGACCCCAGCCTCAGTCCATTCCTTGTGAAGTTCACCCAAATTCTTGAATCGATTTTGCTTGACAATCCTCATAAGGCTGCGGTTCTCTCGTTTGGTTGTGCATCTTTTTCTTCCACACTTTTCCCTTCCACTCAACTTTCTGTTAACATGCTTGGATACAGCACTCTGTGAACAGCCAGCTTCTTTGGCAATGAATGTTTGTGGCTTACCCTCTATGTGAAGGGTGTCAATGATTGTCTTCTAGAAAACTGTCAGATCAGCTATCTTTCCCATGATTGTGTAGCCTAGTGAACCAAACTGAGAGACCATTTTGAAGGCTCAGGAAACCTTTGCAGGTGTTTTGAGTTGATTAGCTGATTGGCATGTCACCATATTCTAATTTGTTGAGATAGTGAATTGGTGGGTTTTTGTTAAATGTGAGCCAAAATCATCACAATTAAAAGAACCAAAGACTTAAACTACTTCAGTCTGTGTGCATTGAATTTATTTAATACACGAATTTCAGAATTTGAGTTGAATTACTGAAATAAATGAACTTTTCCACGACATTCTAATTTATTGAGATGCACCTGTAAGTAAAAAACAAACCCAAATTATAGTGGCATTCACTAAACATATTTTATGAACGACCAGCCTAAATATTTAAAGCGAAACTGAAACTAGCGGCGTGGTTGGTGGAAAATGCACAAACTCAAAACAAACATTCTCATTCGTCACCAATCCTAATGTGCGCGCTTTGCTCTTGAAATTGATTGCTTTATAAATCGCCTTGGAAATCGCAGCACGTTTCAGATGAAAAAATCCCTGCAAAAAAAAAACAAAAAAAAAAAAAACGGTACTGTATTCATTTTTATAAAAATGTGTGTGGAAAACAGAAGAAGAAAGCCTAACAACAGATAAAACAACAGGAGGATAACACTGGCATTTCCTACTGGAAAGTCTATTGAGCATTTTGCACATTTTTAAAACAGTAGGCCTACCAATACAATTATTTTTTTCAAAACAAGTGACCACTCTCACATTTATAAAACAAGTAACTTTTTTTTACAGTTGTGCCAGTTTTGTAGTGTATATAGCTATTTTGACTTTTTATTTTGTATTTTCTGTGCGGCTTGACGTGGCGTCCGTCAAAAATAGACTAGGCGACTATCTTTAGCGAAGCGGCGCGAAAAGCTGAAAACGTGCCGCGGCGTGGCTGGTGTAAACAAAAACATTGACTGGAGTGGCCGCATCGCAGCGGCGGGACGGTGTAAATCAGGGATATACCGCACTACAGGCTACAGCGCCATCTATTGGATTTTACTGATATTGTATCAAATTAGCTATTTTGGACCAACTGCCTCACGGGCTGGATGAAATCGACCGTAGTTTGCCCACCTCTGCAGATTCGTATCATTTTTAAAAATCCCTCGCGGGCCGCCACAGAAGTGATATTACTATACAGTAGTTTGGACACCCCTGGTTTAGAAGAATATACGCGCGGATAGGATCGCGGACCGCAGCGGCGGCGGGTTGTAGTGTACATGACATGATTGACATTTGCTGGCTTTGGCTAGCCTCTAAGCTAACGCATACGTGTCTGTATAGAACGCATCGCTCCAGTAGAGTTATTGTAAACCAATTTGACATAACACAGTTTACACAAAACTTTTCCGTTTCCTTCTAATTCAAAATAATCCCACACCTTGCTGGTCTTTCGCATGGTCATTTTTGAGCTCGCCGCAACTGACACGAAGAAAACACATGCGAGGTCTGACGTAAAAAATGTAGTTTCCGCCCAGATACACTTTTAAAAATATTTATATATTTAAATATTTTCATATGTTATACTTTGTCAAACGTTTTATTTTAACTTGTTATTTAAAATGTTTTAAAAAATATAACGTTAAAATGATGGTAATTTGAATGATAAAATCATGTTTTTTTTTTTTTTTTTCTCTCGTGTAATCGACTATTGTTTTCAGTGTCGACTAGCAGGAGCTGCACCGTTTAGTCGACTAGACCCGCACATCCCTAGTCATGACAAGATTTCAGTAGAAAGCTTGTATGTTATTCAGTGTGACATTTTGTGAAAACGTTACAAGATTATCAACATTATCAAAAGATCTTCTGTAAGACATGAGGTATATTTGTATGTCTTTTATCTCACAATGTTTCTAAAGATCTGACCGCAGGTTTCAGGAAGTCTTGAGTCTTTAACACAGTCTGTGTCTTTAACCGTCTGTCATCATTCAGTCAGTATGGAGCGCAGTCAACTTCCTCTTGTGCTCTGTGAGTATTATTTTCTCTAAATGGATTTCAGTGGAATTGCTATTATATTATGTAAATGAGCAAGTGTTTTAGTGTTCCTAGATTTATGTCTTTTCTTGCTGCTCTCAGAGTTTCAGATCGAGCTCTAGTCCATGATATATGAGTGAAGGATGAGTTTGAGAGAGGAAGTGTGCAGTTAGTGCTGTTTGTGTAAGAGAAATGCACTCTGTTGTGTTGTAGATCAGTGTTTGTTCCAGGGCCGGCGCAAGCTCAACTGCCGCTGTAGGCAAAACCCTGCTGTGCTGCCCCCACTTCACTCTAACAATTAAATACAATTTTTAAGATGCATGTGAAAGACTGGAGAATTTGTTTATTGATACAACTGCATTAAAATAAAAGCAGACATGGGCTTGTTTTCTGATTATTACATTTTTTTTACCCCCTACTCCAACGTAATAATAATAATAATAATAATAATAATAATAATAATAATAATAATAAATAACCACTAGTATAACTGCAAACACAAATTAAGTGTAGCTAAAAACCTGAAGTGGCCATGGGAGGATTTGGGAGAAATCCCGGTGAGCAGCGCAAAACAGCTGCTGTGCACAGCTATTCGTAGTCAGGGCTTAATTTGAACAAACCCAGTCCGGATCCGGCACCTCCGAATTCCGATCACCTCATTTGGCGGATCCCCTTCCTCCAATAAAAGACTTTCGTGTCAGGGTTATTATAGTTTTGCATTTTTAAATTCGTTTTTATTTTAATATTACTTTAAATTTTCACTATAACATTCAGTTTCGTTTTTATTAATTTTAATAATATTTTGGTTCATTTTAGTTTAGTTTTTATTTTGTGAACAAATTTCTAGCCTAGTTTTTCTACAGTTTAGTTTGTTTTAATTTTAGCTTCAGTAAAGTTTAGCAGAATTAACAGAACACTTCCAAAGCACAGACCAAAGACATTTTAATTTAAGCTTATTGAAGCAAACATGTAGCGACACAAAAATAAAGCATGCTGAGATTGATTAGAAAACGATAATTTATTTTTGATTATTATTTTATTTAGTTGCTGTTGGTTTCGTTTCGTTTTAGTTTTTCAATTATTTTGACTTTCTTTCTTTCTTTCTTTCTTTCTTGCCTAAATGCCTTTATTTTCGTCAAACACAGTTTTTAATACAACATATTTCACCATTTAAACGTAGGCTATACAACATCTTTTACATTTAAACTCGTTTAACAATCATTTTAGAAGTAAAAATAAAACATTTAATTGTTGCAAAAAGGCCGATGCGGCTCGTTTAGGTGACTTGGTTTGCTTTGCTTAAAATAAAATGGTTTACTGTTTTATAGATTAAATAAAACAAACCTATATTTGACCAAAGAAATAAGTCGGCGGCACTGAGAACTACTCTCACATGAAGAGAATGCAAATATCTGCATCAGCTCATTACCAACAATGTATTGTTGTGACTGTCTCAGGAGCTGGGTTACACAAAATCTACCCAAACACTAAAAAAATGTTGCAATAAAATAACCGTAATTTTTATGTGCACACTATAAAAGCAACTGATGCAAACTGGTAATCACTAAAGTGGTCAACCAAGTAATTGCGGGAATGCTCCGTTACCTCTCCATCCTCTGATGCCGGATCCGTCACCCCGCTTTATTCCACCCACATGAAAAAATACTATAGTAATTTATAGTAAATACGATAGTGTTTTTAAACCATACTATAATAAAGGGTAGTATACTGTATATATTGTAGTATTTACAACACTTTGTTAATGAATGCTACAGCATACTGTAGTATTAACTATAGTGAACTGATAAACTGTAATAAATAATGTAGTATACTTTAGTTTTTACTACAGTAAACTGTAGTGAATTGTAGTATAATATACCCTATAGTTGTAGAAAACTAAAAAAAAAAAAAAAGTAAAGTGATTTGTTTAAATTAGTATAGTTGTTATATTACCACAGCAACTATAGAATTACCAAAACAAATTAATTCAAGTACTTTACTATAGTATGGTTCAAAACACTATTAATAGTATTTACTATAAATTACTATAGTATTTTTTTCATGTGAGAATGACCTCGAAATTTACAAATTAAACACTGTATAGCGTTATAAGATAAAGGCTAAATATATAGTCTACTTGGGTAAAACAAAACAAAACAAAACATGGTTTTGGATGTAAGTAGGCCTATTTAATAGATTACACGGTGCACCTGTGTCTCTCCCGCGCTTTCTCTCTCACACACATACATTAGGCTATTTTGCCTTTCAGAAGCGCGTGTCCGGCTTTAAAACTCATCAGACATCACCAGCAGCAAAAGTCATTCATGTCTGGATAATTTTAATCGTTTTGATGACATTTCTACGGAACCCCTTATAGGACATGATGGTGGAAAAAATCGGGGTGGGAGAAAAAAATATATTTTTCAAATATTTTGCGTTATCTCGCAAAACTTTGCGTTCCCTCGCAAAACTTTTGCGTTCCCTCGCAAAACTTTGCGTTTTAATGCATGAAGCCACCTTAAGAGTTTTAGAATGTTGAACGCGCAGTTTCACGTGTTTTCTCCCCCTTAGACAAAACATTATTAAAACTCTTAACGTGGCTTAATGGATTAGCACGTTGCTTTCCTGTACATAGTGTATATTTTTATTAAAATATAAAATTTGGACTTTTATTATTATATTAAGCCACGTTAGCCCGCTTTTCTATGGCTTATCATGTCAGCTCATATTTGGGCTCATCTGCTTGCATGTACACATATATTTTTAATACTTTTTATAGCATATTTGCTCTTTTTTCCTCTTCATTAAGCCGCTTTAAGCGTTTTATGAACCACGGCAGCTGTATGAATTGCTGCAAGCTGTAAAGTAAGCGTTTGTCCGAGCTCAACTGGTTTTGCGAGGGAACGCAAACATCTTTGCGAGAGAACTCAAAAGTTTTGCGAGGGAACGCAAAATATTTGAAAAATATTTTTTTCTCCCACCCCAATTTTTTCCACCACCATGTCCTATAAGGGGCTCCGTACATTTCTGAATGTAGCTACATGAGGATGTTTTGCATAGAGTTGACGCCGCTCAGATGGGGGGCAGCGCGGGAGCGGCATTACTATGAAGCAAAGTTAATTTATATTTAGAATAACTAAGGGGTGACAACTTGTTGATATTACATATGAGTGCAATAATTTCAAACGAATGCCCAAAAGATAAAATCTCTGTCCTTTTTGCCGCCATAGAAGAAAAGGTTCAAAAATTAACCTTGGAGACTGCAACTGTGCGGGAACCTTAAAGGTTCATTTTTGAACCTTTCTGAAAAGGTTCTAATTGAAACCTTCACTTAAATGTGCATTAATGACCCTCATGGGTTCCTTTTTGAACCCAAACCCTTTTTGATACCAATAACACTATTATTATTATTATTATTATTATTATTATTTCCATTATTATTATTATTATTATTATTATCGTTGTTGTTGTTGTTGTTGTTATTATTTTATTATTATTATACATTACTAATCCAATTTCACTATATAGACAGAACACCATAATTGTCCATAAACTGTTTAATAAATAAATATGTATTACAAACAAACCAACAAACACATAAATAAATAACAATCAAATATAAATATGTATTACAAACAAACCAACAAACACCTAAATAAACAACAATCAACACCATGCATTTATATACATATACATTCATTTAATCAACAAAACTAGCCATTGTGGGTGGCATATTGGTTTTGGCACTATGATACATTAAACAGTTTTCAATGAATGTCAGCGTGTCTCTCAACTTTGAAACATATTCAGTGTTGAAGATGAAGTGTAGAGCTGTGTTCACATCGTCTACTACACAGACCTCCTCCTCCCCTTCCATCATTATTTCTAAAAGAGACTCTGCATCCAAGGCACGTCCCTTTATAAACAGCACAGTGTTGGGTGTATGTGGTTCCTAAACAAGGAGAAAATAATGTTATACTATAACAATATTTAGTAGTTAAAGTGAAATTTATTATTTTGTTATTTTTTAACCTTTTCAGTGGTGAGTTTAAAATATTCTAGCGGTCCCCCCAGAGTGAGTTTTTTTAAGGCGACCGTTTGCCCTTACTGTTTCCATGGCGACGCGTCATGATTGTCACGTGACACACCGCGGCCACAATAACACTGTATGACAGATGGATCGCTTTTATTTCGTTTTTCCTTTTTCATTTAACATATTCACAAACTTGCTTACCATGGCATGGACAATCTGATATTCCGATTCACAAATATGCGTAAATGAGTGTGTTTTGTCCTTTAAACACCTTTATAAATGATCTTGTTCGTGATCTGTAACGTGAGACGGGCGCCGCCATGTTTGTTCGCGCTGCAGTTCAGAGAGTCCTGTCAGTCAGATTTACAGCACGTGAATTCATCAATTTCTCCAGAAATGCATGCAAGTAAGTGGCCGGTGAACTGGGTGAAGAATAGAGTGAACTTTATAGGTACTTACACTATGTGTATCTGATATGAATAAAACACATCGGCAAATTAAATTTGAATGGATTGTTATTCTTGCTTCCATAGACATCTGTGTGTATTTTACAAGCTCTAAATGTATTGTTTAACTAGTACTTATGTGCATTTAAATGTCTGAAACCTAAAATATGCATTATGCAGTTAAGAACACTGCATAGTTTTAATAATATTACAGTCGCAGTGCACGTCTGTCTCTGGCTCAGCGCCAGTAAACGCGCGAAACCACAGTTTGAATTTGGCAGTTGTGTGACGTCACCGAACGTTCTAAATCCCATATGTGGGACCGTACCGCTCAAAGGGTTAAATTAAGATTCAAAAAATGAGTCAGTAATAAAGTTTTTTTTTTGAACCTGTCACAATGTAATAGAGGCTTTGAAAAGAAAGATGAGGCAGTGTAAACTATATTATCAATATAATAAAGATAATAGAGAGGGTGGCAGGTGGTCACGAAAAACTAAATTATGAGCATTTTGGTTGCAAGAATCCCTTACTAATAATCTAAGTTGACATCAGTGAGAAAAATTTAATTATAAATATAACAAATTGTAATCAAAAGTATATGACCCCATTAAAGGGATATTTTGTTGTCATTTACTCTCCCTGATGTTGTTCCAAACCTGTATAACTTTTTTTTTTTCTTCTGCAGAACACAAAATAAGATATTTTTAAGAATGTTAAAGAATGTCCATATGATGAAAATCACTGGGGTTCAAAATAGGGCTGCTCGATTATGACAAAAATCATAATCACGATTATTTTGGTCAGTATTGTAATCACGATTATTTAAAACGATTATTAGTGGGCCATACAACCAAAGTTTTATATGAAAGATTTATTTAAAGATACACAGCAGAATACCAGTGTAACTAATATTAGTTATATAAAAAAAAAAATCCTCAAAATTATTGAAAATAATTAAACTGCCAGTAATAAAATAGCAAAGGGATACAATGCCAGTAATAAAAAAAGCAAAATAATACAATAGAATAAAAAAGATACAAATGAAACAAACTGTGCTTAAGTTTTTTTTTTTTTTGTTTTTGTTTTTTAATGGAAGTCTTATGTAGCTATTCAGCCTACTAGAGAAATTGAATAACCTAATGTAAAATAAAACAGCATAGTCTTCACTGTAAGAATTAAACTTCCTTTGTTTCTTATTAAAGCTACAAAAGTCCTTCAGTCAAGAGCAGTGAGTGATTTTGAATTTGTCTTTTGTTGTTTGATTAATATTAAGCACAAAGTCAGCAGCAGGAAAATAGCGCGCTGTCACTTTAAGAGCCGCACAGATCCAATTTACTGTTACACACGTATTTTCATTCTCAACTCTTTATGTTCATTTATTACATAACCGACCAGGGTTTACGTGAATAATCACTAAGCGCCGCATTTTGACGCTTTTTTTGCGTGTATTTGACGTTTAGGCGCTAAAAGATGACTTGACATGTCCGTACACAATAATCTTCCCGAGGAACAGCGCAAGTTATCTTTCACGCTTTTAAAAACACAAATAAATCTAATCAACTTAAATAAAGCAAGCACGTCACATTTTGCAAAAGTCTAGTTACATGATTTTACTGATTTGCACGTGAAATTGGGCTTTTATGGAGGAACGAAAGAGCACCGCTGGAAAGGGGGCGGAATGGGGCGCAATAATAGTTTTATCTCGATTATTGTATTTTCATAATCGTTGGAGGCCAAAATCGAAACTGAATTTCAATTAATTGCACAGCCCTAGTCCAAAACAACGTCAGTGATTTCCAGTGACATTCTTGAAATAACTTCTTTCACAGAACAAAAGAAAGTCATACAAGTTTGAAACAACATGAAGGTGAGTAAATGATGACAGAATTTAAATTTTTGTTTGAATATTCGCTTTATTCATTATTGCTGCTGTTACTGTGGAACCTGCATGGACACAAATAGTTCCTCAGAATAACCCCATAAACAAATTTAGAAGAGATCATAACCAGCAGAAAGAAAAGAAAAGAAAAATGCATAGATTTAAATATTATGGATACACTGTTCCAAATACACTCACCTCACTGATGACATAAAGAGATCTCAGACTCTCCTTTAGAAGTGGAAACAGCAGGACAGCAGCAACCACTGAGACCTTTAATATAAAATTTGTTAAATTGAATATGGCATACTATGTTTCTGATCATTGTGATTCTTAACTTTATTGTTCATGCAAATCAGTGATTTATTACCTTTGTGTGCCAAATCAACGCAGATTTGTTTTTTTGTTTTGTTTTTTCATCCAACTCAGTTCGATATCTACTCCAACTGCTCTTCTTTGGCACTCGCTGATCACTGTTTGTGCCACCAGACTCTATCTGTGACACTTACCCCAACTGACCTCGGCCTCTTTTGATACAAATCTTGGCCAGATAGATCCTCCATCTACAAAATAAATTAAAAAAATAAAAAATAAACATATACATGAAACATTCTCACAGGATAATAGAAATGTAAGTATTGAAGTGTCACTTTATTTTAGCAAACCTACCTCTACAATGGTTGCTATATTTTTAATGGACTCCTGGTAAAATTATCTGTTTATTATCTGTAAATTATCTGAAGACACCTTGTTGTGTTTGCCTGTTGTATACCTGAAAATAGAGAAAAACAGTTTTACCCTCATCATTCTCTAAAATGTGACCCTGGACCACAAAACCAGTCTTAAGTCGCTGGGGTATATTTGTAGCAATAGCCAAAAATACATGGTATGGGTCAAAAATATAGATTTTTCTTTTATGCCAAAAATCATTAGTATATTGAGTAAAGATCATATTCCATTAAGATATATTGAAAATTTACTACTGTAAATATATTAAAACATCGTTTTTGATTAGTAATATGCATTGCTAAGAATTCATTTGGACAACTTTAAAGGCAATTCTCTCAATATTTAGATTTTTTTGGACCCTCACATTCCAGATATTCAAATAGTTGTATCTCGGCCAAATATTGTCCGATCCTAACAAACCATACATCAATGGAAAGCTTATTTATTCAGCTTTCAGATGATATATAAATCTCAATTTCGAAAAATTAACACTTAAGACTGGTTTTGTGGTCCAGGGTCACAAATGATAAAAATTATAAACTTACTGCATTGTGGAAATTACTATGTATATGTGCACATCTAATCAAACAGACCTTCAGATCTTGTTTGCTTTGTCCTGTCAAAGAAAAAAATCTCTGCTCTCGTTTTTTTTTTTTTTTTTTTTTTTCTTAATTGCTACAATATGTTGCTACAAACAAACAATATGTTGTCTTGAGATTGATCCAGGGGAAATATCAATAGGAAGTCCTACAAAAAAAAAAAAAAAAAAAAAAAAAATGTAGAAAGGTGCATGTTAGTATGGTAAAAACAGCTCAATGATTTGCAAAGATAACAATATAATTCGGCTAAACATATGTGGACACCTGACCTGACCATCACACCTAATTGAGCCTCCCATTAAAAATGGGAATTCAATGAAAGTTGCTTTGTAATAACAATGTCAACCAAATGCATAAATGTGAGAAAATGTTAAAGTCACTAAGTTCTTCCGTACATCCCATTAAATAATTATAATAGTTAATAATAATTAGTAAAGGTGCCCACATATTTTTAAACTCATAGAGTAGTAACTTACTCATTGTGGTCTTGCTGGCATCTCAGTCTTTAGGTTTTCTTGTAATCTTAAGAATTTAACTTAATCCTTCATTTTTGGGAATATTTAAGATTTCGTAGTCTCAGTTAGGTTCATTAAAGTGTCTCCAATTTCAGTCTCTGTTAAAACAACAGGAGTCATAAAATCATAGTTATAAAGTTAGAGTTATAAAGGCAGTTATAAACTACATACTGTAAATGTAAATAGATAAAATGTAAGGGAAACAAGTCAATTTAGCTCAAAGGGAATCATTTATGATTTTATAGGGAATTTGAACAGAATCACTGTTTCACGGCTGATCGCTGACCAAGACAAAAGATATGATTATCGACTTTAGAACAAAACCATATTCTTCCCAGGCTACCCTTATTAGGGGTGAGAAGGTAGAATGTGTGGACAGTTATAAATATCTGGGGACCACTATTGATAACAGATTGTGTTTTGATGTGAACACAGAGGTATTATATAAAAAGGGACAACAGCGCCTATACTGTTTAAGAAAATTAAGATCATTCAATGTAGATAGGACAATGATGGAATTGTTCTATAAGTCTTATATTGAGCCGGTACTGTCCTTTTCTATTAGCTGCTGGTTTGGAAATCTCAGTGTGAAACATAAAAATGCATTAAATAGAATAGTTACTCTTAGTGGGAAGATTATAGGTAAAGAACAAAGAAGTTTGTCAGTTTTGTTTCATAGAAATGTTTTGAGTCGGGCACAATCTGTGCTCCTGGACAGCGACCATTTTCTGTATCCAGAGTTTTTTATGCTCCCTTCAGGTTCCCATTATAGACTACCAAAGATGAAAAGTAACCGATACAAATACTCGTTTGTTCCCTGTGTAATTTGACTGTTAAATGGTCTTTAAGGAATCTGTTGGCTAGGGAAATTTACTGTATTTTACTTATATATTTTTATGTATTTATGTTTGGAATGTATTATATGGGTCTGCTTTGTTTCTGATTTTTGCTGCATCCAAATTGCCCGTAAAGGATTTTAATAAAGTTTGACTTGACTTGACTGAGTCGGCATCGAGTCACTGAACGAGCCATATAACATCAACTCTGCACTGGATATTAAAATCCAAAACATAGTAAAAACACTATTAATAAGCACAGTAACAAGATCGGCAGATTAAGACATTAACTTGTAAGCACAAAACACAAGATACTTCTCTTTTCAATATAAATAAGACTTTATTTGATAAATTTAAGACATGTAAACTAATCTATCACATGAACACATGCATTCACACATTCACACAAGTTGCAGATAGAGAGAAAGTGAGGAAAGGATGAGTTTAAAGAATGAAAATGTGAAATCTCAAGTTTACAGCAATATGTGCAATTGCATACCATCAATCACTTATTTAACCCTTGCATTGAGTTTGTCAGTGAGGCTAACATTTATATTAAATACACCAGCTCAGCTGGAATCTGGAGGTTACTTGCTTGTTGCCTTTGTGTTAAAGGATTCTCTTTTGTTGTCTCTTTGCAGAAAGGGGTTTCCCGAGGTTGCCGATTGGCTGGGTTCAATGGTCTTTCGTAGTGAAGTGTTGGGCGTTGGCTCTTGATGCAGAGTTGGTCTGGTTGAAGTTTTGAGTTGGTCACAGGCTCGAGTTGAACTCGGAGACAAGGCGTGGTGGCAAAACTTAAACTGAGAAAATGAAACTCACAACGGAAAAGAAAAGACACTAAAATAAAAGAAAGAAAGGATGTAACGAGACTAGGTGGTTTTTCTTCTCATTGTGGCAGCAGCTGGCCTGTAAGCCAGAGCACGCTCAAAGAGCGCTAAAAAGCATGGCTAAATGTACAAAGCAAGAGCAATGACAAAAAAGCATAATTTGATGGTGTCCTGAGTATTTAAACTCGGCTTTCATACCGTCCTATCTGGACGTCTTTACCAAATGATCTTAGCCTAGGGGTGTTGCTCTGTTTCTTCCCCATCATAAATCCTGTATCAGTCACATGGTCCGAATTTTCCCGCTCTTGTAAAGTATAATTTTGAACATGATTTCTATAACAAGACTATGATACATTTGACAAAGAATTGATTGGAAGAAACGTTTAAAGCATGATTTTTCAAAATCATACATACCAAACAAGGATATGAACCCTTAAGCTATTCCCTAGTTATTAAAAATACATACACAATATGTGATTAAAACATGATAGTTAATTGTGTGGGTTACATACATGAAATGGGGTTATGCATAGAAATGTCCTTTTAGGATGATTTTAGGTGCATATGAAAAAGAAAGTCTCTGTGTGTAGTTCTGCGTAGGACAACAAGGTCAAAAGAGGTTTGGAAGGAATTTCAGTCTGGTTCTTTGTCTTGGGTAAAGGGAGACCCGCCCAAGAAAGTCTCTAGCTCGTGATTTCTATCACAGATTTACATGTGACAGCCATCTCTCTGACCATCAGTCTTGATTACTTGCCCCAAATTTGACAGTCTCCTTCCTGAATTGGAATTATCAATAAGTGTTCCTTTTGTTTTAATGTTGCAAGCTGTTCTGTGAAAGAGGCTTGTGGGTTAGGCTTTCCTCAGACGGGCTGGCCCCAGGGATCTAATTTACGACGTTGTCCTGTTGTCTTGGGGCCTCTCTGGAATTTAGGCTCCTCATGTTTCGATGTTCTGATCGAATCTTAAAGTTGTCTGATTCGGTCCCTGATATCCTACAATACAAACAGTATTATTTTAATTCAACATACTACCTAGATAGGGACAACAGTGTCTCTTTTGAGAATTGATGATATAGCGCCCTGCTGTTGTCCAGGTTCAGTTCTTCATGAATGAAGTGCCGGCTCATGACCAAGCAATAAATGTAGCTCGCAGCAACTCTGTTGGTGAAAATAATCAATACGTGAGTGCTCTGGTAACCAGCAGGCTAAAATCTTAAAAAAATATCTTGAAATAAAACATCTGAGAAAAGGTCTTGAGGTGTAGTAACCATGATATATACGGAATAATTAACTCTGGACTGGTAAACTGACTTAATATTGTGGCCACATTAACATCGTGTGTGCTTAATTTTTCTACAATTCTGTGGCCCGTCTTCATTTATTCATTATGTAACACACAATTATGACATTACGTAGGTGTTATTTTCATAGCTTTTCAAAAAGGTCATAGTTTATTTGAAAGTTTTTTTTGTCTTACCTCAGATATTTGTGCTGCTCCACTCAGTACCACTGCTTGCGCTTGAATGTTTGTAACGTTTTTTTTTTGCGCGACTGTTGATCTTGCGCAAAACAGAGTCACGTGCTTTGCGTTGCATTACGCAACTTGCGTATCAAGCCCAGAAACCTTCAGCCTGGTTTATATGTTTTTGTTTTGTTTGTTTTTATTCTCAAAATCGAAAACAATATAATAATAATAACAATAATAATAATAAAACTACTAATAAAGAAAGAAAGAAAGAAAGAGAAAGAAAGAAAGAAAGAAAGAAAGAAAGAAAGAAAGAAAAATAATCTTGCTGATGAAACCTGACACAACACATATGCTTCACATTTGAAGGAATGTTATACAGAATGATACAATGGTGTTCCTCAATAGCTAATATAAACATGTGCCCAACCTGATCATGTCTAAAAGGTCTTTTGCCAACCAGATTAATTTAAAATAATTCGCTTTTGTCACTTGTCATGTTCTGAGGCTATCTGAGATTTGAAGGTTGAATGTGGTATGGGGAAAATTTAAAGGGATGTACGGCAGTAAAATATGAAGATAGCCTATTGAACAAAGTCTATTTTTAGGGGTAAGAATTTCACTTCACCCTCTCAGTTTAACACAGAATAGCTTCTTGTTCATTTATGAACATAAAACTGAACTTTGATTTGTGTTATTTTTAATTTGTGTTCTAAAAATTGACAACAACACGGTGTATTAAAGGTTATTGTGCAATTTAGAGATATGTGCAGTGGTTATGGGGTACAGTCGAAACACACTGTATCAACTCAAGGCCTAAACATTTTGGTTAAACTGATGGAGGCCACAACTGCATCTGACATCACAATTAGTAACTGAATAAGAGTAAATTCATTAATACAGAGTATGTGAATTAGTAATTTACTAATGTAACAAGCAAATGGTGTTCTAACTGTACTCAGTCTAGTCTTTACAGTACATCTTAGAAAAGGTTCATGAAAGAACCTTAACTATGCTAGGTTCTAATATGAACCTTTTACCACAACAAATGATCAAAAAATAACTGCCAGTGGATAACCAGTGGATCATTATAGAACCTTTAAGTTCAACTTTGAACCGTTTTGATAGCTAGAAGTTCATATTTGCACTTTAAAGTTATTTTTTTGAACTCTAAAGATTCAATCTCTTCTAAGAGTGTAGGCGACTGCCTAGTTCTCCTATATGCACGCGCCGGCCCTGGTTTGTTCAGTCAGTCAGTTCTGTGATGTGTAATGGTGTTGAATCAGTTCTGTTGGCTTGTTTTGCAGTTATTGTCGATGTTGTTGTAATATTCACTAGTACACAGTTAGTAAGAGTTTGTCTTTATTCTTCTGCTCGTGATCAGACTGTTGTATTCAAGTTCCCGAAACAGTTCTCTGCTATGACCAAATCTATAAAATACCAGTCAGATATTTTCATGTTTATCTAGACACATATACAGTCCTCCACACAATATTCATCTTTATAATTATCAGCTCAATGTTCATTGTAATGCGTTTTTCTCTTTGTGTTTTAGTGCTGATATCAAACATCTGCTCTGGGCATACTGAAGGTGAGTCAATTTGATTCATTTATTTTCATCACATATGAGTGATTCTTACGGTGGCCCACTAGTGCACAACACAACGACATTAAAAAAGGAAACATAAGCTCACAACACAACGCAATTAAAAAAGCAAACATAAGTTCACAACACAACGCAATTAAAAAAGCAAACATAAACTCACAACACAACGACATTAAAAAAGCAAACATAAGCTCACAACACAACGACATTAAAAAAGCAAACATAAGCTCACAACACAACGCAATTAAAAAAGGAAACATAAGCTCACAACACAACGGAAATGCTCCCGACCACTAGGGGGCAGTTGGTCTGCAGAAATGGGCAATGGGCAAGGCACGCAGGCTACATATTTCCGGTGAAATATCAGGGCGCATAAGAGGTTCCGGTCTATGGAGGGAAATTTATCCTAATCAGTGCTCTTATACATGGAGTAACAAAAATGGTACAAGGCAGTTCCGCATAGATTTCTTTCTGGTTTCTGGGAGCATTTTAAAAGAGAATATATCAGTAAACATTCTAGTTACTCCATTAACAGATCACAAGGAAATTTATATAAATATTAGATCTTCCTCTTTTGTAGCGTCATATCATACTTCTTTTTGGAAAATGTATGTTTCTCATCTAAGACACGAGGCAGTCAAATTGGAACTTTTAAAATTAATATCCTTTTACTGGGATTTGACATAAAAGGAAGGTACCTTTAGTAGGTATTGGGAACTTCTAAAATATGAAGTTGGTAAATATTTAAGGTCTTATGGTTGTTTTCTTTCTAAATTTAATAGAATTTTGGAGGAGCAAATTGTGTCTGAAATTACCTCTCTTTCCATGGTTTCTGCCGATAGACTTTCGCCCGAGGAAAAAATACAATTAAGTGATTTACAGTGTAAATTGGATGAGATATATAAACGTAAAGCAGAAGGTGCATTTGTCAGGTCTAGAGTCAAGTGGTTAGAACAGGGGGAACAAAATTCCTCATACTTCTTTAACCTTGAAAGACAGCGAGGTAAACGTAACACAGTTCACCATCTTAATGTTAATGGTAGTGTTACTGATGACCCACAAGATATTTCTCTTTTTTGTTATAATTTTTATACTAATCTTTATAAATCTAGCTATTGTAATGATTCGGCTACTCTTTTTCTTGACTCCCTTAAAAATATTAATACAATTAGTGATTTAGAGAAAGAATGCTGTGATCAAGATATTGTCTTAGAAGAAGTAGTTGATGCTATCAAACATCTTAAATGTAACAAATCACCTGGCAATGATGGCATTGCAGCAGAATTCTATAAACAATTCTCAGATATTCTTGCCCCTTTCCTTTTAAATGTCTTTATTGAGAGTATAAAAAATCCATAAACTTCCTCCTAGTTTATCTCAAGGAATAATAACCCTCATACCCAAACCAAAAAAAGATTTACTTTTGATTGAAAATTGGCACCCAATAAGTTTATTAAATAAGGATTATAAAATCCTGGCTCTTGTATTCTCTAAAAGAATTAAAAATGTTTTAAATTCTATAATAGATGAGACACAGTCTGGTTTTCTCAACAATAGACATATCTCAAATAACATACGTTTAGTTTTTGATATCTTAGATTACTCCAATTTGATTAGTGATGACAGCTTTCTTCTCTTTCTGGATTTCTATAAAGCGTTCGACACTTTGGAAAATAATTTTATTTTTCAGTGTCTTGAAAAGTTTGGATTTGGAAAAAAAATTTGTAGTGCCATTAAAACTTTATATATGAACGGTAGTAGCTCAGTTATTTTAAAAAATGGAACAACTCGTCATTTTGAATTATTGAGGGACATTCGGCAGGGCTGCCCTATTTCCCCTTACCTTTTTCTTCTTGCAGCTCAGATTCTTTGTTCTCATATAAAAGCCAGCAGTTTAAAAGGGGTAACTACTGCTGAAAGAGAGGTGATTATCAGTCAGCTTGCTGATGACACAACCCTTTTTCTTAAAGATGAAAGGCAGATTTCACTTGCAATAAATATTGATTCATTTTCTAAAGCCTCAGGTTTATGCTTAAATATTCAAAATTGTGAACTTTTTGCCATTAAAGACTGTAATGTTTCCTCTGTCCATAATATCCCAGTGAAAGAAAAAAATTGTTATCTAGGTGTATTAATTACTAAGGATCAGAAAGAAAGATGTAATCTTAATTACCAACCCCTTATTGATAAAACACAGAAAAGATTTAACCAGTGGCTACAAAGGGATCTATCTTTGAGAGGTAGGGTACTTCTCACAAAAGCAAAAGGCCTTTCAAGGCTTATTTATGTCGCTCAGTCTGTTCCTCTGGACCCAAAACTAGGTAAACGTGTTGACCAGCTACTCTTTAATTTTTTTATGGAAGCGTTCAATACATTACTTTAGAAAATCTGTTGTAATGAACACATATGATAAAGGGGGTCTTAATTTTTTGGATTTCAGTACTTTAAGTTACACCTTCAAGATTAATTGGCTTAAACAGTTTAGAAAGAACTCAGTGTCTTTGTGGAACTTTATTCCCAATTATGTTTTCTCTCAGTTTGGTGGCCTTGATTTTCTTCTCATATGTAACTATAAAATTGATAAACTACCAGCTATATTATCTGCTTTCCATAGGCAGGTTCTCTTGGCTTGGTCACTAATATTCAAGCACAACGTTTCACCTCACAAATCTTTTATTTGGAATAACTGTAATGTTTTATACAAAAATAAATCCATATTTTTTCAGAATTGGTTTGATGAAAACATACTGTTGATCAGTCACTTGATGAACTCCCAAGGGTTGTTATTTTCATATAAAGAATTTTTAGATCACTTTCAATTTCCTGTCTCTCCAAAAGAATTTTCCATAGTTATGGGGTCTATCCCATCAGGTGTTGTTGCTTTACTGAGAGGTACCCATCCTTTGTCACCGATCTCTCCTAATTTGGTTGATACTTTTGTTGGTAGATTATGTTTTGCATCTCCATGCAAAAATAACAATAGGATAGTTTGTTCATTATTTCAGCAGAATATTATTACTCTGCCAGCTGTGACTGCTTATTGGAATAATGCAGTGGGTAACATCTGCTGGAAAAAAGTGTGGATGCTTCCTCGTTCTTATTTATTAACTAGCAAAGTAAAGGAGATTTCCTACAAAATAATTCATAAGTTCTATCCTGCAAAGCTTTACATGAAAAAATTCAAAAGTGATATTTCCTCCAGTTGCTCTTTTTGTGATTACTCTGTTGAAACTGTTGTTCATCTATTCTGGAACTGTCCATTTACAAAGAAATTTTGGCAAGATGTTTTAAGTTTCATTAGGAGTAACATTTATAATGAATGTATTCTGTTTTGGAAGGATGTAGTGTTGGGTTTTATTGAGTATGTACAATCTAAAAGGAAACTGTTTTATGTAGTGAATCTGATTTTGCTTCTTGCAAAATTTCACATCCACAGATGCAAATATTCAAACTCTAGACCTCTCTTCTTTGTTTTTATAAAAGAATTTGAGCAATACCTTTCATTAATGCAGTTGTCCAAGAACAAGAAAGCCTTAAAATCTTTATCTGTCTGTAACTCTTTTCCTATCTTTAATGACATGTAAGTCTCAATTTTATTCTTTCATTTTGTAATGTATTAACACTCCCCTTGTCCTTTTTTTCTGTTCTTTTTTGTTGATTATTTGTTTGTTTCTACTGTATTTTTTGTTATTATTGTTTATTATTTTTATGGTGATGGTTGCATTGTTCTGTGTGTACTATTCTTGAGTTTTGTGCATTAAAAAAAAAAATAAATAAATAAATATTACAGCCTAAAAAAAATAAAAATAAAAATAAATAAATAAATAAAAAATAATAAAAGGTTCCAGGCTGTATTCAACCATAGCGTGAATGCATTATCAGCCGCGATCTTTCGTCAATGAACGATTAATATAAAATAATATTTATACATTTTATTGCTACAATATAACAAATTAAGTATACCACATATACCACATAATATAATTATTTAATGAAGAGTTCCATAAAGTTTAAACATCCGTGAGGGTGGTTTGTCCCACTATTGCTGTGTCCCATTTTATGAGGGTTCTTGAAGGTTTTTCACACTTCTCCCCTGGATGAAGAAACTCGCAATAAGTGGATTCAGAGTAGTAGATGTAAGGATTTTAACATCACTTCTGATACTAAAGTCGCCACTTCAAGAATGAGGACAGCATACGGTTCTACACCAGGTAAGATCTAAACCCTTATATACTTCACTATATTACCGAGCACAATGTAGACCTATTATGATTTTTTTGTTGTTGCTGTGGTTGTCTGTTTAAAAACATCTCAGGTTACATATGTAACCATGGTTCCCTGAGTAGGGAACGAGACACTGCGTCCTATAGGGGTCTCTATGGGGAACGCCATCAGCGTGACCGGTGTCTGAAGCATATATCTAAACACGACAATAACATTGGCAGGCGACAGCCTATGACGTCATTACCTGGCGCCGCCACAGTATAAAGGGGCGCCGGGAAAATACGTCATTCACTTCTTCGTCTGAAGCTTGCGTCCGAAGAATGACACCGAGCCGAGGACGCAGTGTCTCGTTCCCTACCATGGTTACATTTGTAACCTGAGACGTTCCCTTTCAAGGGAACTTCAAACTGCGTCCTCTAGGGGTCGCTATGGGGAACGGAATACCCACGCCGTCATGCTGAAGGGAGTGCAAAGCCAGGCACAAAAGGCGAGCACTAAGTTCCAACTCTACCCGGCTAAGGGAGTTGCCCCAGGGACGGGTGGACGGCTGTCAGTGACATTATCCCCTTCGGCCAAAAACCTGAGCTGCATACCCCAGAACTTACCTGTTAGGGGCCGGGCCTCCTGGACCCAGGGTAGAGCTCAAAGGCTTGGAATCAGAAGCAGAGATTCCTTTAAGGGGATACGACCAAGCGCCTAAGATAGTAACTAGTTCTTGGCCTGTCACCCAGGGGCTACTGCTTGCTCTGCATGAGCTCGCTGAAGGAACTGTCTCAACAGATCCTTGGTAGCATCACCCTGTTCAAGTCAGTATCACTAGAGATACATAGATAGAGTGGGGCCCAAGGTGAAACCGGGGCCTGACCAACTCAAAGAAAGGGCACGAAGCCTGGGGGCAGTTTGTAGGGCTCTTAGCACCACAGCCAAATCCCAAGAGGGAAGGGAGGGAGGCCTCGGAGGATTTAACCTCCTGGCCCCCCTAAGAAACCTGACGACCAGATCGTGCTTCCCCACCGACCTCCCCTCTATGGGGTCGTGGTGGGCAGAAATAGCAGCAACATATACCTTAAGGGTGGAGGGGGACAGCCTACGCTCCAACCCTTGTTGCAAAAAGGAAAGCACGGCTCTGATCGAACATCTCCGGGGTTCCTCCTGGTAAGAGGAACACCATTCGACGAACAGGTTCCACTTCAGCGCATAGGCCCGTCTTGTGAACGGTGCTCGTGCTGAAGCGATAGTGAGCGCTACCTCCTGGGGCAGGTCACCTAGAACCTCCGCGTCCCGTCCAGGGACCACACATGAAGTTTCCACAAGTCTGGACGCGGCTGCCAGAGGGTGCCCCGTCTCTGAGAAAGCAGATCCTTCCTCAGAGGAATCGGCCAGGGAGGGGCTGTCGCGAGGAGCATGAGTTCCGGGTAACAGGTCCTGTTGGGCCAATATGGAGGCACTAACAGGACCTGCTCCTTGTCCTCCCTGATCTCGCACAGTGTCTGTGCTAGCAGGCTCACTGGGAGAAACGCATACTTGCGCAAGCCCTGGGGCCAGCTGTGTGCCAGTGCATCCGTGCCGAGCGTTGCCTCGGACAGGGAGTAGAACCACTGGCAGTGGGTGGTTTCTGGAGATGCAAACAGGTCTACCTGAGCAACTCCGAACCGACTCCAAATCAGCTGGACCGCCTGGGGATGGAGTCTCCACTCCCCAGGAAGTGCCGCTCGAGACAGCTCGTCGGCCGCCTGATTGAACACTCCTGGGATGTGGATGGCACGAAGGGACCTCAGATGCTTCTGACTCCAGAGGAGGAGGTGGCGGGCGAGTTGCGACATGCGACGGGAGCGCAAACCGCCTTGCCGGTTGATATATGCAACGGTCGCAGTGTTGTCTGTACGGACCAGAACGTCCCTGCCCCGAAGGCGCCTTCTGAGGCGGCACAGGGCAAGGCATACTGCCAGCAACTCGAGGCAATTGATATGCCAACGCAGAAGGGGGCCCGTCCAAACCCCTGATACTGCGTGCCCATTGTACGTGGCACCCCAGCCGGTGGCCGAGGTATCTGTGAATACCACAGCATGCCTGGATACCTGCTCCAGGGGCACTCCTGCCCGAAGGAACGAAGGATCTGACCACGGGCTGAAGGTCTTGCGGCAGGCCGGTGTAATCTGAACCCGGTGAGTACCGCGTTTCCACGCCCACCTCGGGATTCGGCCATGGAGCCAGTGCTGAAGCGGTCTCATATGGAGCAGACCAAGTGGAACTATGGCCGCAGCTGCAGCCATATGCCCCAGGAGCCTCTGAAAGAGTTTCAGTGGGACCGCTGTCCTGCCTGATAAAGTCTTGAGGCAGTTCAGCACCGACTGAGCACGTTCCTGGGTGAGGCGTGCTGTCTGGTTGACCGAATCCAACTCCATGCCGAGAAAAGAGATCCTCTGCGTTGGCACGAGTTTGCTCTTTTCCCAATTGACCCGAAGGCCCAACTGGCTGAGGTGCCTGAGCACCAGGTCCCTGTGATCGCACAACAGCTCTCGAGACTGTGCAAGTATGAGCCAGTCGTAGAGGTAGTTGAGAATGCGCACACCCCGTTCTCTCAGGGGAACAAGGGCCGCCTCTGCGACTTTGGTGAAGACACGAGGCGAAAAGGGACAGCCCGAAGGGCAGGACCTCCTACTGATATGCCCGCCCGTCGAACGCGAATCGCAGGAATGGCCTGTGTCGCGGGAGAATCGAAACATGAAAGTACGCGTCCTTCAGGTCGATTGCTGCAAACCAATCTAGGGGACGGACGCATCCAAAAATGCGTTTCTGCGTCAACATCTTGAACGGCATCTTGTGAAGTGCACGGTTCAAAACTCGCAGATCCAAGATCGGTCGTAACCCACCGCTTTTCTTGGGCACAATGAAGTAAGGGCTGTAAAACCCCGACCTCATATCGGCTGGAGGGACCGGCTCTATTGCATCCTTTGCCAGTAGGACTGCAATCTCCGCGAGCAAGACAGGGGCATCGACGGCTTTGACTGAAGTGAACCGGATGCCCCTGAACTTGGTCTGATGTCTGATGGTCCGCAGGAGCCACCGGGACGGACTGGGGAGCGCTAACCAGGCTCCGAGAGACCGCACTAGCGGGACCAACGGGCCCACCGACGTACCCGCGGTGGGGCAGCGAGGTGGAACACAGGGACCGGCCCCAGGGCCTGTGACGGCCTGGCCTGTGACGGCAGGGGGCGGGGTCTGGGTGTGTAGTGTAGCACTCACCTGATTTCTCCTCGCGTGGGAGGAGACACAGGAACCCGGCTTGAGGCTTGTGACAGCCCGGCGTTTGACGACTTGAAGCGGGGACTGGAGTGCTACTGCCCTTACCTGCCTCCACGAATGGGCAGGAGAGGTGCTCTTGGGCAACCACCCGCTGCCTGCTGGCGAGAGAGGAGGAGGGAAGCGATCCTGTGATGCACGGATCACCACTCTCCTCCTCTTGAGACCCAGAGATTAAGGAGACCGCTCTTTACTGATGTTTTGGGTACCGCTGGCTGCTGGGCCAGCGGCGGAACAAAATGAACAAAAGATGCTCCACCCGGCCCTCCTCTGGGGGAGGGAGTGGTGCAGTCACCATCTCCCGATGAGCAGTCTCCATCTCTGGGTCGACCGTCCCAGGGCCTCTTGCGCTTGCGCTTGCCGCCAGGTTTGGCGGGGGCCTGGACGGGCTGGGCGTCCTGCCTGCGACCGGCTCCACGACGCTGCCTGGTGAAAGGCTGCTGCGGCTGCGAGGGAGCGGGGGCGGCCGCAGGGGGGCGCCCATGGCGACGAGCAGGCCGAGTGGCTGCAGCCAGAGTGGAAGCAGCAGGCTTCCTCCGGCGCATGATGTGTTTGCCTCAGTCTGCTTCTGGGCTGCCGAGAACTGCTGGGCAAAGCTCTCGACAGCGTCGCCGAAGGGCCGGTCTGTGACACGGGAGCATTCAGGAACTGTACCTTCTCCTGCTCCTTCATGTCAGCGAGACACAGCCAGAGATGGCGCTCCTGGACCACTAGCGTGGACATCTCACGACCCAGAGACTGTGCGGTCACCTTCGTCGCTCGAAGCGCGAGGTCCGTCGCAGCACGCAACTCATGTAGAACCGCCAGATCGTGACCACCCTCGTGCAGGTCTTTCAGGGCTTTGGCCTGGTGGACCCGCAGTAACGCCATGGCGTGGAGGGCAGAATCCGCCTCCCCACAGGCTCTATAAGCACTGCCAGTTAGACCTGACAAATACTTACAGGCCCGTGAGGGGAGACACGGGTCACCCCGCAGGGTGGAAGCGGCTGTTGGACACAGTTGCATGGCCACAGACCGCTCCACCGAGGGGATGCCGCATACCCCAAAGCGGCCCCACCATCGAGGGTGGTGAGAGGGGAGGAACCACAAGATTTGTTTCAGGCAGTGAAAGGTGCCTTCCACGACCTTGTAAGCTCCTCATGCACTTCCGGAAAGAATGGCACCGGAGGGGGGGGCGCTGAGAACCAGCGCGACCCCCACCGAGAAACCACTCGCCCAGCCTCGAAGGATCGGGACACGGTGGCTTTTTAGGATTCCACACGAGCCCGACATTCTCGGCGGCCCGGGAAAGCATAGCCGTCATCTCTGGGTCTGGCACGGACAACGCTACCACACCCGAAGGGGGCAACGCAGCCGGGTCGTCATCCACGGAGAGAGAGGGCCCGCCCTCCGATGCAGTGATCAACATCTGGTCGTCAGAGGGGGCACCGAAGGAAACGCGTGGCCAGCGCATTCCTTCGGCAGCTCCACCGGCTGCGGAGTGCTTGAGGGGTGAGGAGCTCCACTTGGGGAAGCCCTCACCGTAATCCTCAAATCACCTCTGACTCCACCGGATCCAGTGTGCACGCCAGATCGTGGCAGGCAGAGGGACTCCGCCATGTTTGACATAGCGGAGTCGCACTCCGAGATGGTCATGTCCCCGCAAGAAGAACATGAACCATCCACGAAAGCCACCTCAGCGTGCTGAATGCCCAGACACGTGAGGCAGCGATCGTGACCGTCCTGAGGCGCCAGGAAACGACCACACCCAGAAACGCACGGGTGAAAAGACATCTTTAAAAAGACGCGATCACCCGTGTTGCTCTTTTAGAGAAATTGCTCTTTCAGAGAAATGCTCTTTTAGTGCTGAAGCACGCAGGGGAGCTGGCCACCACACACTCCTAGTGTGGCTGTCAGCAGGAAGACGATCTTTCTCTCCCGGACACCGTGACCACCGCTGCCGCGCCGTAACGCCCGCACTCGCTTGCAGAACACTCTCTTGGAAGGGAGAGCAGTAGCTTCAACCACTACCGCTCCGCTCCGAAGCGAAAGGATGATTGATGCGGTGCATCAGCTGCCTCTTATGCTCACGCTGTGATCAGCGGCAGCTGGATGCAATAATCGCATGCCAATGTCCATTGGCTCGTTTAGTTACACTCGAAGTGGATTGGTCTCTCTGGCGAGATCCCAATTTCGTCGGTCATCCGACGTGACTCGGAGTGACCGACTGAAAGGGGAACCACGGTTCTCGGTACCAATTTCGGTACCACATGCTAATTAAAAAACACACTATTTTTAATAATAAAGTCAAACAAAAATAAAAATGTAAAAAAATCAATGCTATTCTTTATACTTATTTAAATTGTGTTTCAAGTTTTTCCGCAAGTAATAAAAGTATGAAAAACAGTAAACAAGTTTCACCCAAATTTAATTTGTCTTTTAATTAATTAAATTTAAACATTTTATTTATTTTTTATTTTTTTGGTAAATAAAGGGGATTTACTATTAAAATTAAAATATGGAAGAAATATTGTGTGATTTCTTTAAAAATAAATATTTATTAATTTGTTTTCAACAGTAGTAATAGTATCACACACATTCTACTAAATAACAGTAATATATTTCTGGCACAATGTCTTTAAGATAAACTTTTATTTTGACGGGTTGCCGTGAATACGTGTGTAGCTATATGATATGACGCTGGTTTTACTCAATGAAACAGTAGAATGCTCGTGAAGTGACTCTCAGAGCAGTTCTGGAGATGTTGTTTATGTATTTATGTCCTCATTGAGACGGCAGATGATGAAATCACCGCGAGCGTCAGGCGCGCTTCAGTGTATGTAGTAAAAAAAAAAAAAAAAAAAAAAACGCGTCTCTGCCATTCATTCATTCACACAGAGACTCGCAGAACATGCGGGATTCATATTTTTTCGACTTTTGCGGCTTAATATTTACAGATACAGTCCATGTCGCGATTTGATTTAAGTGCAATGACCTACTTTTGATTAATTCATCCAAACTTTGACAAATTCCATGACATTCCGTGCTAAACGGTAAATTCCGTTTTTATAACTGGATTCCGAGATTCCGTCCGCGTTTTCTGCATCATGGAAATCATAGGGCCGTACGCGTCAAGAACCGGGTTGACCGGGTACTCGGTACCACCGGTACTTAAAAAAACCTGGTACCATGACGTTTTCATTTTTTTAGTACCGACTTGGTACCGAAGTACCGGGTTTTTGACAACACTAATAGAAAAAAAAAAAATAGAATGATACTTTTAAAAATTAGACTAAAATTACCAGTAGATGGCAGCAAGCCACTGTCTTAATGACTGAGCCATTGAGTCATTTATTCAATCAATTCATTAAAAACTGCTGATTCATTCAGAAAAAAAAAAAAAAAAAAATTTTTTTTTTTTTTTAATGGATCAGTGGATCCCTGATTCAAGGCATTCAAAAAAGGTAAATTCTTTCAGTAATGAAACACTGTTGTGTGCAGAGACGCACAACATGACTTTGTTTAGAACCGTTTTTGTGAAATAGAGCAAAAAGACAATATTTTCTGCACGATTTAAATAACTTATTATTAACTTCTTGTTTATTGAATTTTGTTGCCCTGACACTTAGTAAAGTCTGGCACAGACCATGCTAAATGCTAACCAATCTGTTCATATAATCTAGTCATTCTAAATGTGTGTGTGTCCAAGAAAATCTGTGCTTATAATACCATGATTAAAAATCTATATTTGTTGCTATACAGTTACAGTAATCTAAGTTTGTCAGATGGGGATATCGGTATTATGAATTTATAGGCTACAGCAGGGGTTAAAGCAAAAAAAATAAAAAATCTTTAGACTGAAAATATTTCCTCGGCCAAACCTCATTCCACAGCCATACCTGTCACACACCCAGTTTAAGAGCCGTGTTTTTCTTCTTGTAATTAGGAGTAGGGCTGAAACGATTAGTCGACATTATCGACAACGTCGACAATAAAAAATTGTCGACAAATATTTTTGTTGTCGAGTAGTCGTTCTATCTCATATGAGCTAATGTAAGAGCCTGTAATACTGTGGTTTGACTAGGTGGCACTGTAGCACAAGAGTGTAATTCAGCCCTCCTGGATGCAATTCAAGAGAAGAACACACAGCGCTTCTGAGCAGCCTTTGGATGTAAATATAGCCTATGCTGCTCACTTTCCTCTGAATAACGAAATAAACACAACAAAAACTGACAGCGGTGTGAAAGTAGCAGTTAAGTTCTGATTTTAGCGATGTGGATGTTTGCACGATATCTGCAGTTCGGTTCTCCATTAAAGCAGTCATGTCACTTTTATTTATATAGTATACTTTATGCAATAGATAGCCTTAAATCAAGCAGCTTTACAGTATTAAACATGATAAAGCAGAGTCAGTGAGTGTCGCTTTCAGTTACAATTACAACTTGATTTTCTTTTATACAGCAGCTCTCCAGTGTGGAGCTGCTGTATAACAGAAAAAAAAAAATATATTTCATTAAAGTGATAGTTTGGTTTGCAGAGATCAAAGCTTGATCTAGTTCAAGATTGTTTTGATTATCATAACCATATAAGGTATTTTAAGAGAGATTATGCTGCAAATAAAATAGTTTCCAAAAATAAGCATCATATCACTTACCTTTATTTTGTTTCTTATCCATATGACATTACTAAAGGAGATGTTAGGCCAAATGATGTCATTCAGTTACTTTTTCATATAGCTAATTAAATGATGAATAAGAGAGTTTCTCTGTCTGTCATCTAATTTTTTGTGCCAAATATACACTACCAGTCAAGTTTTTGAACAGTAAGAATTTTAATGTTTTTTACAGAAGTCTCTTCTGTTCACCAAGCCTGCATTTATTTGATCCAAAATACACCAAAAGCAGTAATATTGTGACACATTTGTACAATTTAAAATAACTGCTTTATATTTGAATATATTTTAAAATGTAATTTATTTCTGTGATCAAAGCTACATTTTCAGCATCATTACTCCAGGCTTCAGTGTCTCATGATCCTTCAGAAATCATTCTAATATGTTGATTTGCTGCTCAAGAAATATTTATTATTATTTTCATCATCATCATCATCATCATCATAAATATTTAAAACAGTTGAGTACATTTTCTTCAGGATTCTTTGATGAATAGAAAGATCCAAAGATCAGCATTTATCTGAAATAAAAAGCTTTTGTAACATTATACATTATACCACTTAAATGCTTGGAGTCAGTATAATTTATTTATTTATTTGGGAAAGAAATTATAGAAATTAATACTTTTATTTAGCAAGGATGCTTTCAATTGATCAAAAGTGATGATAAAGACATTTATAATGTTACAAAAGATTTCTATTTCAGATAAATGCTGTTCTTCTGAACTTTCTATTGAGCAGCAAATCAGAATATTAAAATAATTTCTGAAGGATCACATGACTGGGGTAATGATGCTAAAAATTCAGCTTTGAAATCACAGGAATAAATTATATTTTAAAATATATTCAAATAGAACACAGTTATTTTAAATAGTAAAAATATTTCAAAATATTACTACTTTTGCTGTATTTTGGATCAAATAAATGCAGGCTTGGTGAACAGAAGAGACTTCTTTAAAAACATTAAAAATCTTACTGTTCAAAAACTTGACTGGTAGTGTATCTATTTGTATAAATTAATAGTTTAATAATTGTAATTACATAATATGATTTTCAAAAGCTGAAGTGACCTTTCTTTATTTGTTAGAATATGTATAACTCAATATTTTAACTAATTGCAAAAGCTGAATAATCAAAGTCTACTGATTAATCAGTAAAATAATCGACGATTAATCATTCTAATAATCAGAATCAGAATCAGAAAGAGCTTTATTGCCAAGTATGCTTGTACATACAAGGAATTTGTTTTTGTGTCATAAACTTCCAGTACACAGAGACAACAACAGCACACAGACAATAAAAATATAATGAGAATAAAAAATTACACATGTAAATATAAATAGACAAAAATTTGAAAAAATAAATTGAGAGATAAATAAGTGGTATGTACAGTTGTGCTATAGATGATAAAATGGAATAGAATAGAATGAAAAGCAGGGATGTGGTAAGATGGAGGTGGTAACAAATATTAGGTTATTGCACATTGTTATTGCATAATGGGGGGGAACATTTAACTGTTCATTAAATAGATTGCCTGGGGGAAGAAACTGTTCTTGTGCCTGGCTGTCCTGGTATTCGGTGCTCTGTAGCGCCGACCAGATGGCAAGAGTTCAAAGAGGGGAGGGTTTGGATGTGAGGGATCCAGAGTGATTTTCTGAGCTCTTTTCCTCACTCTGGATGTATACAGTTCTTGAAGGGTGGGCAGGGGAGCACCAATAATCCTTTCGGCAGTCCGAATCATTCTCTGTAATCTTCTGGTGTCTGATTTTGTAGCTGGGCCAAACCAGACAGTTATTGATGTGCACAGAACAGACTCAATGACGGCTGAGTAGAACCCTTTCAGCAGCTCCTGTGGCAGGTTAAACTTCCTCAGCTGGCGAAGGAAGTACAACCTTTGTTGGACCTTTTTTACAATGGAGTCAATGTGAGTGTCCCACTTCAAGTCCTGGGAGATGATGGACCCTAGGAACTTGAATGTCTCCACTGCTGCCACAGTGCTGTTCATGATGGTGAGTGGGGAGAGAGCAGGGGGGTTCCTCCTGAAGTCCACTATCATCTCTACAGTTTTGAGCATGTTGAGCTCCAGGTTGTTTAGACTGCACCAGAAAGCCAGCTGCTCAACCTCCTGTCTGTAAGCAGACTCATCACCGTCCTGGATGAGGCCGATGAGTGTGGTGTCATCTGCAAACTCCAGGAGCTTGACAGAGGGGTCTCTAGAGGTGCAGTCATTGGTGTAGAGGGAGAAGAGCAGTGGGGAGAGAACACATCCCTGGGGGGCGCCAGTGCTGATGATGCGGCTGTTTGACATGAATTTCCCCATTCTCACTAGCTGTTGCCTATCTGTCAGAAAGCTGGTGATCCATTGACAGATAGAGCTAGGAACAGAGAGATGGGTTAGTTTGGTCTGGAGGAGTGTTGGAATGATGGTGTTGAAGGCCGAGCTGAAGTCCACAAACATGTTCCTCACATAAGTCCCTGATTTGTCCAGGTGTTGCAGGAGGTAATGCAGTCCCATGTTGACTGCATCATCCACAGACCTGTTTGCTCGGTAAGCAAACTGTAGGGGGTCCAGTAGGGGTCCAGTGATGTCCTTCAGATAAGCCAGAACCAGTTTTTCAAACGACTTCATGACGACAGACGTTAGTGCCACAGGTCTGTAGTCGTTAAGTCCTGTTATCTTGGGGCTCTTTGGGACGGGGATGATGGTGGAGCGTTTGAAGCAGACAGGGACTTCACACAACTCCAGAGATCTATTGAAGATTTGTGAAAAGATGGGGGCCAGCTCGTCAGCACAGGTTTTCAGACAGGCTGGTGTCACACCATCTGGGCCTGGTGCTTTTCTTCTTTTGTTCTTTCTGAAGACCTGGCGCACACCATCTTCACTGATCTGCAGTGGAGGGGGGGGGGGGGGAGAGGGGGGTTGCTGGAGGTGTTAACGGTTGTGTAGAGAGATGGTCAGAATGGGTGTGGGGGATTTCGAATCTACAGTAGAACTCATTCAGGTCTTCAGCAAGTTGTTGATTTGCCTCAGTGCTGGGGGATGGTGTTTTGTAGTTGGTGATGGCTTTCAGACCTTTCCACACTGAAGCTGGGTTATCCGAAGTGAACTGATCTTCTAACCTTTTTGCATAGGTCCTTTTAGCCACTTTAATTTCCTTGTTCAGTGTGTTCCTGGCCTGATTGTACAAGGCTCTATCCCCATTTCTGTAGGCATCCTCTTTGGCTTGACGAAGATGTCTGAGTTTTGCTGTAAACCATGGCTTGTCATTGTTGAATGTTAAATAAGTCCTGGTAGGAATGCATATATCCTCACAGTAACTGATATATGAAGTTACAGTCTCTGTGAGCTCGTCCAGATCGGTGGCGGCAGTTTCAAAAACACTCCAATCAGTCGAATAGAAACAGGCTTGTAAAACCCGCTCTGTTTCTTTGGTCCATCTCTTTACAGTCTTTACTACAGGTTTAACAGATTTAAGTTTCTGCTTGTAGGTCGGTATGAGATGAACTAAACAGTGATCAGAGAGTCCTAAAGCTGCCCGTGGAACAGAGTGATATGCATCCTTTATCGCTGTGTAACAGTGATCCAGTATATTACTGTCTCTGGTGGGACATGTGATGTGCTGTCTGTATTTTGGCAGTTCACGGGAGAGATTGGCTTTATTAAAGTCCCCAAGAATGATTAAAACAGAGTCCGGGTGTTGTTGTTCTGTCTCTGTGATCAGATCAGCTAGTTTCTGTAAAGCTGAGCTCACGTGCGCTTGCGGAGGAATGTAAACACTCACGAGAATGAACGAGCAAAACTCCCGCGGCGAGTAGAAAGGCTTGCAGTTAATGAAGAGCGTTTCTAGATCAGAACAGCACATCTTCTTTAACACAGTTACATCTGTACACCATCTTTCATTGATGTAAAAGCATGTCCCGCCACCGCGCGATTTCCCCGTTGATTCTGCCTAGCGATCTGCTCTAAACAGCTGAAAGCTCGGAAGATGAAGCGCGCTGTCCGGAATGGCGTCGTTCAGCCAGGTTTCCGAGAAACACAGAGCAGCAGAGTTTGAAAAATCCCTGTTTGTCCGGGAGAGCAGAAGGAGTTCGTCCGTTTTGTTGGGTAGAGAGCGGAGATTCGCCAGATGGATGCTAGGCAACGCCGTTCTAAATCCGCGCTGTCTGAGCTTCACGAGCGCGCCGGCTCGCTTCCCCCCTCTGCGCGTCCTGAAGCGTTTGATCAGCGCCGCTGCTCCGCCAACTATAACGTTCAGCAAAACGTCCGAATGCTCGAAAACCGGTAGAAGATTTTGTGGTGTGTTCTGCTGAATGTTCAGCAGTTCTTCCCTGGTAAAACTGATCGTGTTTGCAAAACAAAAAACAGGAAAAACTAACAAAAACACTAAAACAACTGGAGAGCTAAGCACAGTGGCTGCCATGTGCGGCGCCATCGCAATGAGAAGTTAGATTAATTGTTAGATTAATCGATTATCAAAATAATCGTTTGTTGCGGCTCTAATTAGGAGCACTTGTCCTCCTAATTTAAAAAAAAAAAATTAGGAGCACCTTCTTATCAATAATAAAAAATTCTGATCAAAAATTAGCCTTCTTAATACGAGGTGACATTTGACTCAAAGTGATTTATAGGGGCATGTTCTTTTTACCTTTGTAAGTGCATTTTTCTCATTTTATTAAATGTATGCAGTGTTTCCTCTATGATTTTTTCCAGCTGTGGTGGCAGGACTATTTCCCATGGACCACGCCCCCTACTAAGTAAATAGTAAATAATAAAATAAGAACAAATAAATTAATGACAAACAATAGCACAAACAAAAACAATAACAAGATACAAATTCAATTATCAGTACTTAAATTTTTTCAGTTAGGTCTAACTATAATCTATTCAACTGTAAAATAACACTGGATAGTCTTCACTGTATAATGAATGTCAGCAGCAGGTTTATTCAGGCCGCTGTCTCTTTAAGACCTCATGCACGGATCTAATATGTTACACATGGCTCTATGCTTACTTTTCTTTTTAGGAGCACTCGTCCTCCTAATTTAAAAAAATTAGGAGGACCTTCTGATCAATAATCAAAAATTCTGATCAAAACTTAGCCTTCCTAATACAAGGTGACATTTGACTCCTTAAAGTGACTTACAGGGGTATTTTCTTCTTACCTTTGGAATGGCATCATTTTCATCTGTCAAATTCAACAAAATTTGTTTATAAGATTTTTTTAAATTTCTATTTAAAACAATATAATAAGAAGTAGAATAAGACAAATAAGTTACTAATCATATGAAATTAGTATTAATAAAAAATTACTTTGTACTACAGAGGTGGCACAGAAGAACATAAAAGTGGCTTGTAGGTAAATTTTCAGACGTTTAATGAGGCTCAGAGGTGGCATGAGTGCAATTAGATTCATGTGAAGATGAATGTTTTAAATATAAAATTTTGAATACAGAAATATTAAATTATTTAAATAGGCCTAACTGAAATTATACGCTAAAAATGAAACTGAAACCGCCAGCAGGTGGCGACAAGTCACTGATTTTATCACTGAATCGTTCATTCAATTGATTCGTTCGAACGGCTGATTCATTCAGAAATGAAACAAGTGGCTGTCTTTATGAATGGGTAATCATGAATCACTGACTCACTAGATTCATTCAAAAACACACTTTCATTCATGAATGAAACACCACTGTGTTTGCTTTCAGAGATGCGCAGCGGCTCAGCTGTTACTTTATTTGGAACTATTTTCGTTGATGATATAGAGCAAAATCATGCGGTACTTGTTTATTGATCTGTTGTATTAAATCAATATCACATTTGCAAACTCCCTTAACAATTATTAAAAGCTGTCACTCTCCTTATCACGATCTGTGGGCACAGAGAAACAGAGCGCGGGAGTGAGTTCTCAAGACTCAAAAGCACGTGCAAATGATACATTCCTTCATCTGCGGGAATGAGCAGAATTATTATTAACAGCCGAAATCCCGCGCAGAAAGTTCTGCTGTCGATTTGTGCTACCCTGTCAGATTTTGCTACCTCCCATTAAAACAGTAGGTAGTACAATTCGACAACAAAAAATGCTACCTGTCAAATTATGATTTATTAATGTCTACACCTACCACAACCCTAAACCTACAGTAATGCAAATACAATAATTATGTGTTATATTCGCAGTTGTGGCTAGAAGGGATACAGCTACCGGAAACCAACAATACATATTTTTTTATCTACCTATTAGATTGTATTTTATTAATGTCTACACCTACCCCAACCCTAAACCTACCCTTACAGTAATGCAGATACATTAAATATTGATGTTCAGCGCGAGAAAAAGGATGCAATATTGATGTGCGCATGTGCATTAAACCCTGGTAGGAAAATCTGACGGGTAGGAAAAAATGTCAGGACACGGGCAGAACAACAACAATGCACTACATGCTTCTTTTCCCCTCATTTTCCAATTAAAGGGGTCCTATTATGTTCTTTTACAAAGTCTTGATTTCGTTTTAGGGGTGTACTAGAACATGCTCTCATGTTTGGTGGTTCGAAAAACACATTATTTTTCGCATAATTTACGTTATTACAATACCATTCTCCCCAGTCTGGCACAGACGGCTCGATTAGTTCCGGGTTTGATTAAGGCCCACCTTCTGAAAAACGAAATGAGTTGTGATTGGTTAGCTGTCCCAGTGCGTTGTGATTGGCGAACAGCTAGGCAGAATGACTAAAAGCAAATTAATTCTCTGCCAGCGGGAGGCGCTGTTGGAGCGGGAGAGAGCAAGGTTTCCACGGTAACGCTGAACACAAAGCAGAGCTCCGCTCACAAACACTGCTTTATCAGACATTACATGCAAGATGAAATGAAAATGACATCCAAAATTTTCTGAAGACAGTCGGTTTCCATCAGAAATACAGTGATATAAAAACAGCCGCACTGGGTTTAGATTTTGAAATGTGCATTCGAATTTCCGGAGGCGGGATTTATTTTAATGATATTCTAATGGGCCAATTTATGATGTCACAAATACAGGAAAACAACTTTGTAGTCCAAATGAGCCGTTCGTTGTAGTTCTTGAAAAGGGATTTTTTAAAAACAAAATATCTCCCTTTGGAGTGGACTTTGTAGACTTTTTTATGCCCAAACATACACACTACACACTGACTAAAATTCAAAAAGTGAAAAGCATAATAGGACCCCTTTAACGGAAATCAGTCGTAGCGACGGAGAACTTTAATCCCAGCTACAGTAAGTTAAAGATACCTGAAGAAGCTGCATTTTGCTGTTTAAGTGCTGGTTTAATAGAAATAATTTTAATGCACATGAAAACTCAATCTTGATGCGCACAAGACATGGTAATAAAAACATTCGGGGCTTCTGCCCCCTTAGCCCACCCCTAGCGCCGCCCCTGTTTGATTCCCAGGAAATGAATAACTTAATAAAATGTGTAGGGGCGCGCAGGTCACAAACTAACAAGGGGTTAGTCGTAAAACACATGGTTTAAATATTTCCACACATGCCAGCATGACCAAATTTACAGTATTTACTAGCTGCCATATCAACACTATATAGAGAATAAAGAGCACCAAAATTCAAAACTCTTTTGAAGATGTCGCTGAATATTTAATCTACCAAGGTAGAAGTAAATTTCTGGCTGAAGTAAATTTGGTCATCTCAGTTTTCAGTATTCATTTCAAATTAGACAAATCTGCTATTATTTTAATCTCCAATCTGTTATTTATCAGTTTAGACAGTTTTATAATGCTTCGCTAACTAGCAGAAGACACTAACCAGTTTTAAATTCCAGTTGCACAGATGGGGAACGTTGTAACGCTGTGTTACAATGTGCCCCGCTATTATTAAACTATGCTATTCTATGACATTAGCGATGCAATTTACACCATTTACTTTTATGAGTTTTAATGAAAAGCCATAAGAAGCAGGTGAATAAAGACTGACAATCGATGTTTAATGTTTTTTTTTAATTATTATTTCAAGAAATGTAAAGCATTTTGGCTCGTTTGTGTGTCTCGTGTCCTATGACAGCTGTGTGTGGAGGGAGGGGAGTGTATCATTTCTGAATTTCTGAATGTGTTTCTTAATTTGCGCACTCTGTTTTGAACTACACTGTATACGTAGCTGTGTGTTGCGATCAGGGCCGTCTTAAGCATGGTTGCAATGTGTTCATTGTCAAACTCCAAAATTAGATTAGTTTTAATTCTTAAAAAACGCCATTATTTTATTTGAAAAAGTTCACGATTTTATTTTATTGACAAAATATTTTAGTTTGTCTTGCATATTTTTTCATTAGATCCGATAACATTTTAAGTCATATGGTTGTTACAACGTGCCCCTCACATGTTACAATGTACCCCACCTACGGGGCATGCTGTCACGAAAAATAACGAAAAACATATACACTGTAATTATGAAACAACGCAACATATTTGTACTAGACAAGTGTGAAATTAAAGTGTATGAAAAAAAATTATACTAGAACCCCACGTGGATTTACACAAACTAAGAAAGTCTAACAGTGTTAGGTTGTGCCCCGTGCTCCCCTACTTTAAATACAATATAACTTGCTTTGGATTGAAGCATCTGGCAAATGCATAAATGTAAATGCAATGTAAAACAAAATGTATTTTGGGTTACCTAATTCTGCATTTCTGTAAAATGGACAGCTGGCTGTATGATGATTCGGGCCTCATAGTCAGGATCCTGTTTTTGCTTGGAGAAATCTCCTGTAACAGACAGAGTCACAACACCCTTTTAGTGTTACTATAGTTTATGATCAGAAAAAAAAAAAAAAAAAAAACTACCGTACAGTAATACAAACATTTTTAATAAAATAAACATTTTGGTAACACTTTACAATAAGGTGTCATTTGTTAACATTAGCTAATGTATTAACTAATATGAACAAACAATGAACAATGCATTTATTACACTATTTATTAATCTTTGTTAATGTTAATGAAAATATAGTTGTTGTTTATTCATGTTAGTTCACAGTGCATTAACTAATGTTAACAAACACAACTTGTGATTTTAATAATGCATTAGTAAATGCTGAAATTAACATTAAGATTAATAAATGCTGTAGAAGTATTGTTCATTCTTAGTTCATGTTTACTAATATTTTTAACTAACGTTAATGTTAACAAATGAACCTTATTGTAAAGTGTTACCACATTTTTAATATTTATTAGCAAAACTTACTATATTAATATATTGCTAGCCCGTTCCTCTCTTTCAAAAGTAAACTGGTTCTGTGAGTTAGTGGAGAACAGCAGCCCGTGGCTAATTTGTCTACTTTAGTAACATTAGTTAAGTTGATGAAAGCTCACCTGTTGTTGCGATGACAATCACAGGAAAAGACTCCAATACTCCTTCGATGCAGACGACATGACCACAAGACCACAAACTTGAAAATAAAATACAAAAGATGTACTTTACAGTGGTATTTCTTAACTCAGTTTTCCCTCAGTATTTCATGTTAGCTCGCGGTTTTCGTCTCACTGAATAGGGACAGTCTCTAAAGTTACATACAACATTGAAACACACGTTTCTAACTTAAATAGCATTTGAAGAGAATTACACTTGCGATAAAGAGGCAGTGGACAAAAGATATTATGCTTCTCTGTGTTCGTTAACTTCGGCTAACTGACATTATTAACTTACCAGTTGATGTCATCATCGATACAATGGCATTCACAATAAGAGGTGTAGCTTCTTAAGTTATCAAAAAAGTACACGTAGTCAAAGATTGCTGCATCAGACTAGAACCGTCGTATTTATTAGAACCTTTTGCGTCATAAACATGCATCAACCAAACCCTCTATCTCTTAAAGGGGACGTGTCAAATATGCATGTGTGTATGTAGGTGATGTGTGAATTATGTATCAGTGATGCATTAGTTGCTTGTATCTGCTCCTACACAGGCCCCCCCAGAATTCACCAACACTGGCAACATCAGCTTGCTGGGAGCTCGAACTGTCTCCCTGAACGCGTGCAGTGACTTGACTCTGCAGCAGGTTGAACCTCTGTAGCAGTCAGAGATCTGTCCCCAAGTTCTGTCCCCTTGTTGGCGGCTGGACGACCCCTCCTAGGAGCCAGCGCAGGAACCAACGGCCGACCTAGTTCTCCATGAGCTGGTTTAAGTCGATCAACAGTGACTCGTTCTGGACGACCCCTGACATCGACCAGGAAAGTTTTGACTCCAGGCTCCAGAAGTCGAAACGGGCCATCGTATGGGGGCCGCAAAGAATGTCGGTGAGCGTCATGACGGATGAAAACAAACTCAGCCGCAGAGAGGTCTCTAGGCATCCAAGCTGCTGTCAGCCCATGCTGAGAGGTAGGAACGGGTTTGAAAGTATTGATTCTGTCCAGGAGGGCAGAGCGTTCAGAAGATAGACTCCAGGGCCTTGTGCTGTCAGGAATGAAATCTCCCGGGACCCGCAGAGTCTGACCATATACCAACTCTGCCGAGGAAGATTGTAGATCCTCCTTGGGAACTGTTCGCAGGCCCAGGAGAACCCAGGGCAGTCGCTCAATCCATCTGTCATCTGTCAAACTGGCCCTCAGTGCAGTTTTGAGAGAGCGATGAAAGCGTTCACACAGCCCATTGGCCTGTGGGTGAAAGGCCGTAGTACGGTGAAGCTGCACACCTAGGATCTGTGCCACCTCCTTCCACAACTCAGATGTAAATTGAGGGCCGCGGTCGGAAGATATGTCCGATGGTGTGCCGAAACGAGCAACCCAAGTGTCGATGAAGGCCCGTGCTACATCCGCTGTTGTCGTTGAGGCCAATGGTACTGCTTCCGGCCACCTGGTGGTTCGATCCACCATAATCAGAAGGTGAGTAAACCCTCGGGAGGGTGGCAGTGGACCAACCAGGTCAATGTTAACATGGTCAAAACGTCGTTCTGGCACCTCAAAAGTTTCCAGTGGCGCTTTGATGTGTCTTTGCACTTTAGCCCGCTGACATGCTACACATGCTGAAACCCAGATCCGAACATCCTTTTTCAATCCATGCCACACAAACTTTGACGAGACCAGTTTCTGTGAAGCTTTCCGCCCAGGGTGTGACAAACTGTGGACCCTGTCGAACACGGCTCTCCTCCACTGCACAGGTACCACTGGACGAGGGTGGCCTCTGGAGACATCACACACTAGCGTTACTCCTGCCTCCGCGAAGTGGATGTCAGCTATTTTCAAACTGGAGTTAGCCGTCCTATAAGCCTGCACATCGGAGTCGGACTGCTGGTCAGCTGCTAACTGGACAAAGTCTATACCCAAGTGTACTGCTTGCACAGTGGCCCTGGAAAGGCAATCTGCCACGACGTTGCTTTTTCCGTCAATGTGCCTGATATCTGTCGTGAACTCGGATATGAAGGCCAGGTGTCATTGTTGGCGTGATGACCAGGGCTCAGGAACCTTGGACATAGCATAAAGCAAGGGTTTATGATCCACAAACGCTGTGAAAACACGTCCCTCCAAAAAGAAACGAAAGTGTCTGACTGCCAGGTAGAGCGTGAGCAACTCTTTAAACAGAAAGCATGGCTTATGCTCACTCAGCAGTGCTAGCATGTGGTCCATTAACTCGGATGGCCGTGAATCTCCGAGGCCAGGAAGGGAGAGCAAACGACGTGCTCTTTCAGTCTCTGATAAACAAAAAGTCTTCAACAGATATGCCTTTAGTGTAGAATATTTATCCCGAGCCAGGGGATTTTCCAGAATGCTGATCGCTCGCGCAGCCGTGGAGCTGTTGAGGGCTGCGACGACATAATAGTGTTTCGTGTCGTCCGCAGTTATGTCCCGTAAGGCGAACTGAGCTTCGGCTTGAGCGAACCATACGGCTGCTTGTTGCTTCCAAAACTCCGGCAGCTTCAGAGACACAGCATTCGTCGACATCACAAATAAGTTATTTGTTCTGCGTCGGGGTCACCAATGTAGCTTCCTAAGCTATCAAAAAATACACGGAGTCAAGATTGCTGCATCAGACTAGAACCGTTGTATTTATTAGAACCTTTTGCGTCATAAACACGCACCAACCAAACCCTCTAACTCTTAACCTTTTCAGTGGTGAGTTTAAAATATTCTAGCGGTCCCCCCAGAGTGAGTTTTTTTAAGGCGACCGTTATTTTAGAACGTTTGCCCTTACTGTTTCCATGGCGACGCGTCATGATTGTCACGTGACACACCGCGGCCACAATAACACTGTATGACAGATGGATCGTTTTTATTTCGTTTTTCCTTTTTTATTTAACATATTCACAAACTTGCTTACCATGGCATGGACAATCTGATATTCCGATTCACAAATATGCGTAAATGAGTGTGTTTTGTCCTTTAAACACCTTTATAAAGGATCTTGTTCGTGATCTGTAACGTGAGACGGGCGCCGCCATGTTTGTTCGCGCTGCAGTTCAGAGAGTCCTGGCAGTCAGATTTACAGCACGTGAATTCATCAATTTCTCCAGAAATACATGCAAGTAAGTGGCCGGTGAACTGGGTGAAGAATAGAGTGAACTTTATAGGTACTTACACTATGTGTATCTGATATGAATAAAACACATCGACAAATTAAATTGGAATGGATTGTTATTGTTGCTTCCATAGACATCTGTGTGTATTTTACAAGCTCTAAATGTATTGTTTTACTAGTACTTATGTGTATTTAAATGTCTTAAACCTAAAATATGCATTATGCGGTTAAGAACACTGCATTGTTGTGATAATATTACAGTCGCAGTGCACGTCTCTCTCTGGCTCAGCGCCAGTAAACGCGCGAAACCACAGTTTGAATTTGGCAGTTATGTGACGTCACCGAACGTTCTAAATCCCATATGTGGGACCGTACTCCCAGGGGCACGGAAATAAGAATCCCATATGTGGGACCGTACCACTCAAAGGGTTAAAGGGGACGTGTCAAATATGCATGTATGTAGGTGATGTGTGAATTATGTATCAGTGATGCATTAGTTGCTTGTATCTGCTCCTACAGAGGCTCCAAAATACACCTCCGACGTTGCAGACGACATCCAGACTAGAAACTTGAAAAGAACAAAGAAAAAAAGTACATGAAAAACTGTTTAAAATCTCCACTGAAACAGTGGTGTTGCCTAACGTTAGGCACTTTACCTCAGTAACATTATTTCACGTTAGTTCGTTGTTAAGGTTAAGTAATGACTCACCAGATTAACTAACTTGCATTAAAGGGCAGCAGAACCTACAAACGTGTTTCTCGGTTTAACTAAGGTTTATTTTGACTAATATAGATGACCTTAATTTACTCACCAGTCGATGTTTTATCACCATTATGGCGGCGTTAATCCGGCCGTCAGTCAGAAAAAAAAAGGCCCCAACTCCCGTCATGAAAAACGACACGATGAATAATGTTAGTTTGCTGTTAACAAGTTAAAACATCTTAAAATATCTCAGTTTTGCATAAAACAGAAACAGAAATAATATACTAACCTTTTTGTCCAGTTAACAGTGCAAAATGTCTCTTTTGTCCTTTTACCGCTGCTTCCACCAAACAGCAAACAAAATAAATCTCCCTTGCCATTGGTCAGTTTTTCGCAGGCAAGTTCACTACTGTAAATTTACAGTAGTTTGCTGTAGTGACCATATATTTTCCCATAATCCTTTGCAGTTTACAGTAAAATACTGTATATACATTTTACAGTATCTTACTGTACATATTACAGTAAAATACTGTTCAAATTACAAAAATCAGTTACAGTGTGTATATTGACAGATCTTTTATAAATGACTATAACAGCTATAGAGAGCAACACTTCAGTCTCATCTGATTTAGAGTGTGTTTTACAGTCAAGTAACTGTGTTCATACAGTAAAATCAGCACATTATTTTCATTGTGAATTGTTGTCATTATACAGAAATACCAAAACCCACAGTGACCATCAAACCTGCTCAACATGTATTCAGAGGAGAGAGAGTCACTCTCAGATGTGACATATACGATGAAGGATTCACTAGCTGGCAGTACAGCTGGTATAAAGACAGTTCAGTCTATGCTTTCAGTGAACTACAGGAACACACATTCAGTTCTGTTACTGAGTCTGACGCAGGTAAATACTCCTGTTATGGAGCAGAGAGAGAAGGATCACGAACATCACACCGCAGTGATGAAGTTACACTGACAGTATCAGGTGAGTTTGATCATCTCTTCACACACACACACACACACACACACACACGTTTAACAAGTTTAACACAAGTTTAACATGTTATTAATGAGAGATTTCTCAGCTTCAGATCCCAGAGCAGTTTTAAGTGTTTCTCCACAGACGTGGTTGACTGAAGGAGATCCAGTGACTCTGATCTGTGAGGTTAACGTCTCCTCTACAGGCTGGACATTCAGCTGGTTCACTGTAACTGTCTTATCAGGTAAAAGATAATGTGCTTCATGTAGCAACATCTGAATAAACATGTTTCATAAAAAAATATTATAGAGAATAAAAAAATATTTAATCAACTTGAATACTCTGATTTTACCAACAGAGGTCATTTATAAGACTCATGTATAAATGTCTGCTCATGTCTTGAGGTAACTGCACATTTTCACTTTACACAGACTACAGCAATCGTTATGATCTGCTCTCAGACAGCAGCAGAGGAGCTGGAGGAAACTACACTGTCAGTTCTGCTGCTCTAAATTACACAGGAGTTTATGTGTGTGGAGCAGAGAGAGCAGAACCAGCCTATTACACATGGTACAGCAACACACAGTTAATATGGGTCACTGGTGAGTTCAAACCGAACCACAGAATGAGTGAGACACTCTGGAAATGTTCCTGATCTTTTTAGAGCTTGATGTGTCTTGAAATTTTATTCTGTCATAATATATATGGCTACTTTTTAATGATGTGAATGGAGAAAGATGCTTCTGCTGTCAGGTGTAGTTACTGCATCTACTAGCAGAGCCTAAATAGACCAAACTAACCAGAAAAACCTTGATTCCTGGGTTAGCTGCAAACATTTTTTCATTTCATTTCATTCTAATGGTGTAAAATTGTCATGAAAACTAAAATATAACTATTGTGGCACAAAAGTGTTACTTATATAAGTGGACTTCAGGGAACATAATCAAATAGGTGTAATAAAAATGTATAATCTGACAAATTTATTAAATAGTGTTTTCATTATACATTTACATTTACATTTAGTCATTTAGCAGACACTTTTATCCAAAGCGACTTACAAATGAGGACAACAGAGTTCATCAAAACCAGCAAAAGAGCAACAACATGCAAGTGCTATGACAAGTCTCAGTTAGCCTAACACAGTACACGTAGCAAGGTTTTTTTTTTGTTTGTTTTTTTGTTTTTTTTTGTTTTTGTCTTTTTTTAAAGAAAACAAGTATATAGAAAAAGAAACCGTTTTTTTTTCTGAAAGAAACAAGTAGATACAATTGAGAAAATAAAGCTAGTGTTAGTTTTTCAAGAAAAGCTAGCAGTTAGAGAATAAATATGCAATTAATAGAGGGTCAAGTGTGTGTTTTTTCTAAATAAAAAGAAGACAGATAAAATAGAATTAGAATACAGAGTGCTAGAGTTAGAGGGTCAAATACATTATAAAATGTATTTTAAATATGTATTTCATTGATCACACCTTGATTCTAGGCACTTTACCAACAACACATGACACTCCATCAATGTGCACATCAACACATTTTATAGGATGAACCATACGAACACTTAATCAATCATTTTACAGTTTGATTAATATCTGCCTACTAATTATATCTTAGTAAATTAATATACAACAATCTCAGCTAACTATAAACACTACTAGGTTCACACTGTACAGGCAAAGAAGAACTGACACTGAGTTGAGTCTGGTTTCTCCCAGAGTTTTTTTCTCCAATAGTAACACCTTATGGAGGTTTTTGTTGGTTGTCACAGCTGTCTTTGGTTTGCTTGCTGATGGCATAATGACAAATATATTAAGGTGTAATTTTGTTTGTGAATTCTAAATAGAAATACTCAGTGAAGACCAATGGATTTCAGATATTAGCTGTAATATCTTTCTGAAAATCTGCTTTGAAACAATGTAAGTTGTGTAAAGTGTTATATCAATAAAACTGTCTTGACTTGATTTCTAAACTGTAGCTGTAATTGTCTTCTCAGGTGTTTCTCCTCCAGTCTCTCTGATCGTCAGACCCAGCAGAACTCAACACTTCACATCTGTCTCTCTCTCTCTGAGCTGTGAGGACCAGAGTAACTCTACTGGATGGACAGTGAGAGGATACAGAGACAGCTGGCGGCTGGAAGATTGTTCATCATTACACCGAGGATCACAATCAGGATCTACATGTACAATCAGCTCCACCTACACAGAGGACACTGGAGTGTATTGGTGTGAGTCTGAATCTGGAGAGAAATATCATCCTGTTAATATCACTGTACACCGTGAGTCTGTGTTTATGTATTTATTCATTTCATAAAGCCCTCATTTCTTGTTTCAGGTATAAATAGCCGGATTGCCATCTCAATTCAGTCACCCATGCAATAATATTCCTGAATGACAATGAATCTGCTAGACTATTAAACCTTTGACTATTAAACTATTGCTCATCTATGAATTTTGTCATAAAATATCATTGTAATTCTAAATTTATCCAGAATTTATCCAGAATCGTGCAGTCATTTACGCATGTCATGTTTATTTGTTTACATATTTCATAACCCCATGAGAAAATGTATTATTATTATCATTATCATAAACTATTATTATTATCATAAACTAGAACATACTCAACCTTTGACTTTTGTCATAAAAAATAATCACATCTTAAAACTTTTTTTAAATGAGCTTTTCCTGATTCATTTAAATTTATGGATATCTTAATGTTGAATAGATATTGCTTTGATTGTATTACTGCCTTGTAATTTATGATTGATATCAAGTTGTCCTTGAATGTTTTGAAAGGTACCTCTAAATAAAAGGTGTTGTTGTTGTTGTTGTCTCCACATTGTTGATGCATTCTGACTATAATCTTATTATTTGTCAGTTGATGTTTGCTCTGTTTGTGTAGCTGGTGTGATTCTGGAGAGTCCTGTTCATCCTGTGACTGAAGGAGAAACTCTGACTCTACACTGTTTATATCAAAATACAACTTCACCAAACCTCAGAGCTGATTTCTATAAAGATGAATCACTCATTCAGAGTCAAACTACAGAGATGATCATCTCTACTGTCTCAAAGACACACGAGGGTTTCTACTCCTGCAAACACCCAGAGAGAGGAGAGTCACCCAAGAGCTGGATCTCAGTCACAGGTGAGAGTCAATGAAACTGAGCTGATTTATTTCTTCTCATGTTCTCGTTCAGATGTGGTGCTTGATAAAGTGTTTGTGTGTCTCTTCTTCAGCGTCTCGTTCAGGATCTCAGATCTCTGTCCTCCACACACTCACTTCTGTTCTGGCAGTTTCTCCATATCTGCTAGTGACAGTCGTGCTGATTTTCAAATGCTGCAGGACGAGAGGTGAATGTCTGTCTGATTTATTACTTTATATTCATTATATTCATTTCAACACCAAATTGGTCGTCATGAGAAAGCTAACTTACTGATAATCTATTTACTTCTTCTTCTTAGACTAAATTTCTGAACGTTACTCCTCCTGGAGTTTTCAAGCTAGATCCACCAAACTCAGCCCAGATCTTCAGACTGATCTCGCTTAGTGTGCTTTATCTTTTCAGACTGATCCGACTTATAGTTTTCATAAAAATGAAGATTAAAAATCATAAAAATCCCATAGACTTACATTGACAGAATGTTCAAATGAGCCAAGACTATTCAAACTCCAGCTGTCAAAATTCAAATATAAACTCCCAGAATCCTTTGAGACTCAATCAAGTTTCCTTCTATCTATCTATCTATCTGTCTATCTATCTATATCAGAAACATGCTAATCATGGTGTCAGTGTGCTAAAACATGTTAGCAATGTGTTAAATCATGCTAATCTTGCTATCAGCATCTATCTAATCTATCTATATTTTCAAACTTCAAGCTTTTACAACTGCTTTAAACTTTCAGGCTAGGCTTTCTCAAACCTAAAGTTTGTCTTGATGAACTTTTTTATCTAGTTATCATTAATACTGTGTAGCTTGTTATCATTTTTAAAGGTGCTCACTAAAGCTACAGCATGTATTGTAAAAAATGCTGTAATACAAATCAGTTAAACTGAATCTGTCTCACTCCTGTTTATCTTTTACTCTACAAATACACATCTTTCCTCACTGACAAAAGACATGATTTTTGTTTTGTCTTTTCTAGTCAAATTTGTTTAAATATACTTAAAAGATGATGGTAGGTAGTTCATAAAAACAATGAACATAGAGAGAAAAAAAACATACCTAGCTGTTGAAGTAAATGCTTGATTGTTTTGTGTGTGTTTAACAGCTGCATCTGTTGAAGAGCAATAAACTGCGATCTGATCTTAATCTGTCGTGATGGTGAGAAAACTTCAGCTTCATCCTGGATTCTCTCAGTATCTCAGTTCAGACTGAACATGATTACTTACTGTAAAAGTCATGTTTTGAGAGAGACTCCTTTTGGCATCTCACCGCTGTTAAAGTCAACATGAACCAGCATCACAACTCTTTTAACTTCTGACTGAAGCTGGATATTCAACGAGAAAATGTGTAGAGAAGAACTTGATTTCATACATCAGGAATTAATTGGATTGTAAAAAAAAAAAATGTTATATACATTGCTTTGTTTGTCTTTGGAATAGCTAAGAAATTAAATAAGGTACTTTTTGATTTTATATTGACTGTAAAAATAGACATGGATGTCACACTGTATAATGCCTCATTGTTAAAATGAATGGCCTCTCTGAGGCCTGATAACACACTGACTGAACTAAACAGTTTGTTCATAAAGTTCTGGAAAACTTATCTTACATTACTGCTATTTCAGTTGCTTTTCAGTATTTGTTATCATAGAAGTAAAACTTATTTATTTATTTTTTTGTTCTGCTTTACTATCATAATTAGGGGTGTGCGATATTGATTTAAAAAAGTATCTATTTTCTGAGATTTTGTTGATAATAATTAGACAATATTTTGCTGAGTGTATCTTTGTTCTGGTACCTTGGCTGGTTTAGACCTGTAATTGACAATTTGCTCATATTCTTCATATTTTGTGTGATGTTGGTTCACAGTAGTGACAGAAATTAACTTTTCCATTTAAGGGTGATATTTGCCCCCTTCATGCCTCATCACACAGTGAATGTGTGGACTCTCAAGGCATGTTTTTGTTAAATTTTCAGGCTGTCTGAGATTTTTGTAGCTACTGTGGGATCAACTTCTTGAAAATAAAAGTAGAGCTGTGTGACATTAGCATAGTAATACATAGCCTATCGCACACTGCTATCGTAAAGCAGTTCAGTCCTAATATAAGGCTCAGTATAGCAACGCTATGTAGCCTCTGTGATGTTTGTTTGCTTCACAAATTATAACCACATGAATGTAATTTATAAGCATGTATATTCCTCATTCCTTAATGTAAGTCTTCTGACTTGTATCACTGATTTATAGCAGATGCTTTGTAGGTTTTTCTTATTTTGAACTGTTCATGTTTCCTTTTTTAAACAAATAAAGAAACAGTGCCTTTTAAAATATTCTGGAGCTGATGCTTTGTTAAACATTCTTACAGTTTCACAGTAAAAGCAAATGAACCATGACTCATTACTGCAGTCAATCAGGTTTTACATGTCAATTATTAAGTATTTTGCACTTTGGAACAAAATGCTATTGTAACAAAAATGATTACAGTTAGTTTGTAACTTTTTTTTTTTTTTTTGTATCCACAGCCAGTGAATTCACATGTGATTCTTTTTTACACATTCTGTGGTTCTGACTGGAGTGTGTAGAGTAAATGCTGCATAACAGTGTTCACGTGGTGAGAACTGCTGCTTTTGGTGGCATTGATGGTTTGTGAACACTACTGAACAGGAACACATGGTGTCAAATGATGAATAGAGTTGTGAAACAAGAATAGTGTTAATAGTACTGAGAAATATTTTTAAAAGTGTTTTGTTTTTATGTTTGTGATATTTGGCTTTTATAATGAATTTTCGTGTCTAAGCAACTGAGAAAAACTGTAAAAAGAATAGAGATTTACCTACAAAAAAATCTTTATATAAATATTGATGCTTCTCAACTGATTAAAATTCTTTTGGGTTTAGTTTTACTAGCATTTCTCATTCTGCAAGAAGCACAAACAAATCAAGATCTGAAAACCACTGATATGAGCTTCTCTTCACACTGCATGTGGTTTATTTGACATCACGGCATCAATTAGAAATTCTTAGTAATGTTTCCAAGTTAATGCAAGCTGTTTATTCTTTCTCTTGTACTTCCTCTTTCACATCATTCTCTCAGTTATATCAAAGAACTTATACTGACAAGAAGTGAAAGCCAATAGAACGATCCATTGCAGCAGCAGCAGCCCTGCGCTTCCACCATTCTGGAGTGAAAGTGACTCAGCACTCCACTAGATTCTAGCTGTCGCTATGGCAAATACCAGCTGCTTTGTTTAAAAAACCTTACATTAAAGCTGAAATACAGCCTGAATGACGACAACAATAACGTACAATCACTAGACTAGTGATCATCAAATCCTTTTAACAGTTTATTTTACAGACGTTATTTTAAAGTCTTCCCTTTTTTTCACAAAACCTTTTGCACACTAGAAATCATGTCAGTTTCGGTTGAAAATATTTTAAGTTCAAGTGTTGAATTAATGCTGAATTAATACCAATATATGAAATTAAATAATGACAGAAAAATTAGGAATGTTGGACAATAAATATAACAGGAATATAACAGCTTGACAGTAAACTGTTTTTGCATTATTGTCTTATTATAATGTCCGTTAAAGGAAAATTGTAAACAAAAATGATTTTTTTTATGTAAGAAAAAAAGAAAAAAAAAAAACACGTACAGCCACTTTCTCCAAAACGGTTTAATTATTTAATTATGACAAAGACACAGCAATGCATCATGTTCTAATCTAGATCATGTTTGTAGTGTGTTCAAGGGGATTAAAACATACAATATATATTTCAGACCTAATGGAGTAATAATAATATAGTAATAATAATAACAATGTAATTGTAAATGTGTCAAGTTGCATAAGCTCATTACTTAGTGGCATATCCATATAAATCATTATTATGGTTTCTATGGCTAGGACCTGCAGTTCCTAAAAGGATTTAAGTTTACTACTAGACTAAAAACAGTTAAAGTTAGCAGGTGCAAGAGATAGCGCTACGTCCCACTTCAAAACACACAATATTTTTACACTTTTGTGAATAAATTACCTGTCAGGGTCTTTGGGAAAACATTAAAGGCTCGATTTTTACTGTCACACTGATAGTTTTTGCAGTGGATTGCCCAACATTGTGTTCTTTTATTCCTCTTTAACTTCTCTTTCTTTGTTATTCTGTCTATTTCTGTGTATCTGTGCTGTTAGAATTTTCACCCCAGAGTTTTGCCTCTTAGTCTTCTATACTCTTTGGTTATATATCAGAATCAGAATCAGAATCAGAATCAGAATTGCCAGGTAAGTTTACAGATACGAGGAATTTGTTTTCGTGACAGAAGCTTCCACTGTACAACACAATGACAGCAACAGAACAAAAAACACAGATAATAAAAAGAAGAATTAAAAAATAGAACAAGTAAATAAGGAATAACAATATACAAATTGACAATTGTATGTACAGGTATATTACAATAGACAGTTTTGTGTGTACAGGTATATTATGTGCAAATTGAAATGTAGACTAAGTATGTGTGTTAGATAAATAAGTGTATAAGTGTATAAATAGTGTGTGTTCCACAATTATCGTCAAGTGTTCATGAGATGGATTGCCTGAGGGAAGAAACTGATCCTGTGCCTGGTCGTTCTGGTGCTCAGTGCTCTGTAGCGTCGACCAGACGGCATCAGTTCAAAGTGGGAGTGTGCTGGATGTGAGGGGTCCAGAGTGTTTTTGCCAGCCCTTTTGCTCACTCTGGATGAGTATGGTTCTTGGAGACTGGGGAGGGTTGTACCAATGATTCGCTCAGCAGTCCGGACTACCCTCTGTATTCTTCTGAGGTCAGATTTGGTAGCTGAGCTGAACCAGACAGTTATTGAAACGCAGAGGATGGATTCAATGATGGCGGAGTAGAACTGTTTCAGCAGCTCCTGTGGCAGGTTGAACTTCCTCAGCTGGCAAAGGAAGTACAACCTCTGCTGGGCCTTTTTCACAATGGGTTCACAACACATTAGAGTCTATGTGAATGTCCCACTTCAAGTCCTGGGAGATGGTGGTGCCTAGGAACCTGAATGTCTCCACTGCAGTCACAGTGCTGTTCATGATGGTGAGTGAGGGGAGAGCAGGGGGCTTTCTCCTGAAGTCCACGATCATCTCCACAGTTTTGAGCGTGTTGAGCTCCAGGTTGTTGAGACTGCACCAGTGTTCAGGGCGGGTGTGGGGTGTTTTTTCAAACCTGCAGTAGAACATTGGTACAACCTGCAGTAATACTGTATATTGGTGCATGGCTGATGCAGGCTATCTTTCTAAACATATTTAATAAGAAAAAAAAAATAAAAAATCAAATAATGGTTGCTTCAGATTTGCTACACTTTTTATCAACTGTGTCACTACTCAGTCAACAGTGTAAAACATACCAGTGTAGTCTGCATTGTTGTAACTGGAATCATAATCATTAAATTTGTTTCAATGCCTATCCCTTGCCTTGGTGTATGAATATTAATCTGTGCTCACAGGTACAAATATATCAGTATCAGAGGCCTGATAGAATAGAAATAGATGTGAGCTCATAGCTGTGGTTTGGTTTGTTCTTTTTCAGCTTCACCACACTAACCATTGAGGGAAGAGCAGCAGTTGTACACTTTATTGTGACATAAATACATCATTATAAATACAGCTAATAACAGCATCACAATAAAGAACCATCAAAATATTGCTCTATTTCCTTTGTTCGTTAAACACACCAGAATACTTTTCATAATAGCAAATAAAACCTGTTCAATTTAAAACTGAATGGGTCATGACTAGGGATGTGCGCTACGGCTAATTTGACTGTCGTTTAAACGGAAGTTTTGTATCCGACTAGTCGACTAGTCTAAAAGCTTCAAACCCCCAAAAAAATGGCAAAAGAAAACGGTTTTTTTTTTTTTTTTTTTTTTTTTTTTTATAACAGCCCACACTTGAAATACTTCATCTTTGAATCCCACTGTCAAATCCCTCAATGAATTCTCTTAAAAGTAGATCACTATTATGCCGTATGCTTACCTCGCGTTATCATAATTTAATTTTAGGCGGTCGTTAAAAAGAAGAAGAAGAAAAAAAAGAGAAGAGCATACACAACATAAACCAGTGAATAACTTATTTATTCAGATCGGTTGGAGCAATGCAGAAATGGAAAATCAATGAATAGACTGACAGAATTCTTCATTTTCATATAACGTTTGCCAACATATTAAAACACATTTCAAAAACAATAGGAAAGTTTATCAAGGAATAGCATTAAAACGGCTTTTAAAAATGTACTTCATGTAGGCTATATCGTCTAAAAACAAAACAATGCTCGTTTTACTTACTCAGACCATGCGCATTTGTTCAGTGAATTTAACGTTAACGTGGTCTGGCGAAAGACGGGACTAGAGGCGATTCTGCACTTGAAAAAGTGCGCTCGGCAGGAACTGAAGTCACAGGCACGCAGAGAGATAACTACAAGCAAGCAGACAGTTTCGAAAAGAGCCTGGAAATCCCGCACCACCACCGAAGTGGGTCTTCGTTTAGAGCAGGGGTGGGCAAACTTTTTGAAAAGAGGGCCACAACAAGTTTTCCTCATCAAGTGAGGGGCCGCATAATACGTTCATGACAAATTAAGCTTTGATTTTTTTTTTTTTTTTTTTAATTCTAAATTGACACTCACTTACTACTGTACTGTATGTATACGTGTAGCCTACATACATGGCAGTTCTTGTAACATCTCTACCTATTTTTTATGAGCACTTTATGACACGGATAAGTTGCATTGGTGTACAAGTCGATTGATGTATGACACATTTTATCATTTCATTCAGAAATAATGTAAAATAAATGAAACGTTTACAAACATTAGAAACATATATTTATATTCCCCAAACTCCACAAAAAGTCCTGTAAATTTAGAAGTGTTCAGAATAGAAAAAGGAACGAAAATACACAGATGCATCTCAATAAATTTGAATGTCGTGGAAAAGTTCATTTATTTCAGTAATTCAACTCAAATTGTGAAACTCGTGTATTAAAAAAATTCAATGCACACAGACTGAAGTAGTTAAAGTCTTTGGTTCTTTTAATTGTGGTGATTTTGGCTCACATTTAACAAAAACCCACCGATTCACCATCTTAACAAATTAGAATACTTCATAAGACCCAAAAAAAAAAAAAAAAAAAAAAAAAAAAACAGTTTTAGTGAATTTTTGGCCTTCTGGAAAGTATGTTCATTTAATGTATATGTACTCAATACTTGGTAGGGGCTCCTTTTGCTTTAATTACTGCCTCAATTCGGCGTGGCATGGAGGTAATCAGTTTGTGGCACTGCTGAGGTGGTATGGAAGCCCAGGTTTCTTTGACAGTGGCCTTCAGCTCATCTGCATTTGTTGGTCTCTTGTTTCTCATTTTCCTCTTGACAATACCCCATAGATTCTCAATGGGGTTCAGGTCTGGTGAGTTTGCTGGTCAGTCAAGCACACCAACACCATGGTCATTTAACCAACTTTTGGTGCTTTTGGCAGTGTGGGCAGGTGCCAAATCCTGCTGGAAAATGAAATCAGCATATTTAAAAAGCTGGTCAGCAGAAGGAAGCATGAAGTGCTCCAAAATTTCTTGGTAAACGGGTGCAGTGACTTTGGTTTTCAAAAAACACACTGGACCAACACCAGCAGATGACATTGTACCCCAAATCATCACAGACTGTGGAAACTTAACACTGGACTTCAAGCAACTTGGGCTATGAGCTTCTCCACCCTTCCTCCAGACTCTAGGACCTTGGTTTCCAAATGAAATACAAAACTTGCTCTCATCTGAAAAGAGGACTTTGGACCACTGGGCAACAGTCCAGTTCTTCTTCTCCTTAGCCCAGGTAAGACGCCTCTGACATTGTCTGTGGTTCAGGAGTGGCTTAACAAGAGGAATACGACAACTGTAGCCAAATTCCTTGACACGTGTGTGGTGGCTCTTGATGCCTTGACCCCAGCCTCAGTCCATTCCTTGTGAAGTTCACCCAAATTCTTGAATAAATTTTGCTTGACAATCCTCATAAGGCTGCGGTTCTCTCGGTTGGTTGTGCAACTTTTTCTTCCACACTTTTCCCTTCCACTCAACTTTCTATTAACATGCTTGGTTACAGCACTCTGTGAACAGCCAGCTTCTTTGGCAATGAATGTTTGTGGCTTACCCTCCTTGTGAAGGGTGTCAATGATTGTCTTCTAGACAACTGTCTGATCAGCAGTCTTCCCCATGATTGTGTAGCCTACTGAACCAAACTGAGAGACCATTTTGAAGGCTCAGGAAACATTTGCAGGTGTTTTGAGTTGATTAGCTGATTGACATGTCACCATATTCTAATTTGTTGAGATAGTGAATTGGTGGGTTTTTGTTAAATGTGAGCCAAAATCATCACAATTAAAAGAACCAAATACTTGAACTACTTCAGTCTGTGTGCACTGAATTTAATACACGAGTTTCACAATTTGAGTTGAATTACTGAAATAAATTAACTTTTCCACGACATTCTAATTTATTGAGATGCACCTGTAAGTAAAAAACAAACACAAATTATAGTAGCATTAAACAAACATATTTTATATAACGCCCAGCCTAAATATTTAAAGGTAAACTGAAACTAGCGGCGTGGTTGGTGGAAAAAGCACAATACAAACTCAAAACAAACATTCTCATTCGTCACCAATCCTAATGTGTGCGTTTTGCTCTTGACATTGATTGCTTTATAAATCGCCTTGGAAATCGCAGCACGTTTCAGATGAAAAAATTGCCGCAATTTATAATCCAGAAAAAAAAAACAGTACTGTATTCATTTTTATAAAAATGTGTGTGGAAAATAGAAGAAAGCATATCTTTGCAAGATAAAACAACAGGAGGATAACACTGGCATTTCCTACTGGAAAGTCTACAGAGCATTTTACACATTTTTAAAACAGTAGGCCTACCAATACAATGAATTTTTCAAAACAAGTGAACACTCTCACATTTATAAAAGTAACTTTTTTTTTTTTTTTTTTTTTAACAGTTGTGCCAGTTTTGTAGTGTATATAGCTATTTTGACTTTTTATTTTGTTTTTGCTGTGCGGCTTGACGTGGCGTCCGTCAATTAGCAAAGCGGCGCTGAGAGCTGAAAACGTGCCGCGGCGTGGCTGGTGTAAACAAAAGCATTGACTGGAGTGGCCGCGTCGCAGCGGCGGGACGGTGTAAATCAGGGATATACCGCACTACAGGCTACAGCGCCATCTATTGGATTTTACTGATATTGTAGCATATTAGCTATTTTGGACCAACTGCCTTTCGGGCTGGATGAAATCGACCGTAGTTTGCCCACCTCTGCAGATTCGTATCATTTTTAAAAATCCCTCGCGGGCCGCCACAGAAGTGATAGCGGGCCGCAGATGGCCCGCGGGCCGTAGTTTGGACACCCCTGGTTTAGAAGAATATACACGCGGATGGGATCGCGGACCGCAGCGGTGGCGGGTTGTAGTGTACATGACATGATTGACATTTGCTGGCTTTGGCTAGCCTCTAAGCTAACGCATAGGTGCCTGTATAGAACGCATCGCTCCAGTAGAGTTATTGTAAGCCAATTTGACATTACACAGTTTACACAAAACTTGTCCGTTTCCTTCTAATTCAAAATAATCCCACACCTTGCTGGTCTTTCGCATGGTCATTTTTGAGCTCGCCGCAACTGACACGAAGAAAACGCAAGCTAGGTCTGACGTAAAATGTAGTTTCCGCCCAGATACACTTTTAAAAATATTTATATATTTAAATATTTTCATATGTATGCTTTGTCAAACGTTTTATTTTAACTTATTTAAAATGTTTTAAAATGTAACGTTAAAATGATGGTAATTTGAATGATAAAATCGTTTTTTTTTTTCTCTCGTGTAATCGACTATTGTTTTCAGTGTCGACTAGCAGGAGCTGCACCGTTTAGTCGACTAGACCCGCACATCCCTAGTCATGACAAGATTTCAGTAGAAAGCTTGTATGTTATTCAGTGTGACATTTTGTAAAAACGTTACAAGATTAATCAACATTATCAAAAGATCTTCTGTAAGACATGAGGTATATTTGTATGTCTTTAATCTCACAATGTTTCTAAAGATCTGACCGCAGGTTTCAGGAAGTCTTGAGTCTTTAACACAGTCTGTGTCTTTAACCGTCTGTCATCATTCAGTCAGTATGGAGCTCAGTCAGCTTCCTCTTGTGCTCTGTGAGTATTATTTTCTCTAAATGTATTTCGGTGGAATTGCTATTATATTATGTAAATGATCAAGTGTTTTAGTGTTCCTAGATTTATGTCTTTTCTTGCTGCTCTCAGAGTTTCAGATCGAGCTCTAGTCCATGATATATGAGTGAAGGATGAGTTTGAGAGAGGAAGTGTGCAGTTAGTGCTGTTTGTGTAAGAGAAATGCACTCTGTTGTGTTGTAGATCAGTGTTTGTTCCAGGGCCGGCGCAAGCTCAACTGCCGCTGTAGGCAAAACCCTGCTGTGCTGCCCCCACTTCACTCTCACAATTAAATACAATTTTTAAGATGCATGTAAAAGACTGGAGAATTTGTTTATTGATACAACTGCATTAAAATTAAAGCAGACATGGGCTTGTTTTCTGCTTACATTTTTTACCCCCTACTGCAACGTAATAATAATAATAATAATAATAATAATAATAATAATAAAATAACCACTAGTATAACTGCAAACGCAAATTAAGTGTAGCTACAAACCTGAAGTGGCCATGGGAAGATTTGGGAGAAATCCCGGTGAGCAGCGCAAAACAGCTGGTGTGCACTGCTATTCGTAGTCAGGGCTTAATTTGAACAAACCCAGTCCGGATCCGGCACCTCCGAATTCCGATCACCTCATTTGGCGGATCCCCTTCCTCCAATGAAAGGCTTTCGTGTCAGGGTTATAGTTTTGCATTTTTAAATTCGTTTTTATTAATATTTTGGTTCATTTTAGTTTAGTTTTTTTATTTTGTGAACAAATTTCTAGCCTAGTTTTTCTACAGTTTAGCTTGTTTTAAATTTTAGCTTTAGTAAAGTTTAGCAGAATTAACAGAACACTTCCAAAACACAGACCAAAGACATTTTAATTTAAGCTTATTGACGCACACCTCTAGCGACACAAAAATAAAGCATGCTGAGATTGATTAAAAAACGATTATTTATTTTTGATTATTTTATTTTATTTAGTTGCTGTTGGTTTCGTTTTTCAATTATTTTGACTCTTTCTTGCCTAAATGCCTTTATTTTCTTCAAATACAGTTTTTAATACAACATATTTCGCCATTTAAACGTAGGCTATACAACACCTTACATTTAAACTCGTTTAACAATCATTTTAGAAGTAAAAATAAAACATTTAATTGTTGCAAAAAGGCCGATGCGGCTCGTTTAGGTGACTTGGTTTGCTTTGCTTAAAATGGTTTACTGTTTTACAGATTAAATAAAACAAACCTATATTTGATCAAAGAAATAAGTCGGCGGCACTGAGAACTACTCTCACATGAAGAGAATGCAAAATATCTGCATGCGCTCATTACCAACGCTGTATTGTTGTGACTGTCCCAGGAGCTGGGTTACACAAAAACTACCCAAACACTTAAAAAAAAAAAAAAAAAGTTGCAATAAAATAACCGTGATTTTTATGTGCACACTATAAAAGCAATTGATGCAAGCTGGTAATCACTAAAGTGGTCAACCAAGTAATTGCGGGAATGCTCCGTTACCTCTCCATCCTCTGATGCCGGATCCGTCACCCCGCTTTATTCCACCCACATGAAAAATATAGTAAATACGATAGTGTTTTTAAACCATACTATAATAAAGGGTAGTATATTGTAGTATTAACTATAGTGAACTGATAAACTGTAATAAATAATGTAGTATACTTTAGTTTTTACTACAGTAAACTGTAGTGAATAGTATAATTGTAATGAAGGGTCTAAGGCGTGTGGATCCATTTGCAATCTCACTTTAATAAACTTAGACAGGGTCAAACAGGCAGTGATCAAACAACAGTGTCAGGAATATCAGAGGCAAGGCAGAGACGTAAACAATACCGGGCAGGAGTCAGGGCAGGCAGCAACACAATCGGAGTTCCAAAGAGCAATATCACAAGGGTAGGCAGCAGAGAATCCACAGAGGTAAACAGTCCAGGGTCATACACGGGAAGATCACAGAATACAGGAATAACGCTCAGGAATGTCAGCCAGGGCAAAACAAGACTTCGCAATGAGTGTGAGAATGTACGCTGCTTAAGTAGGCAGTTAATGGGAAACACCTGTGCAGGTGATTAGTCCAGGTACGGGAATTATGGGAACTGGAGTCCAGGAAAGTCAATACTCAGGTGAGGGTGCCCTCCGGTGGCCATCGGAGAGAGCCATAGCTATGTTTCCATCCAAAGATTCGAATTTAAATTATGCGCAAAACTGGAATATCGCATAAAACATATGCGAATAAAGCACCGTTTCCATCCAACGAGTCAAAGAGAACAAAATCGTCACTTCCTGGTAAACTGTGGCACTAAATATCACTAAGAATATAGGAGAAGCCATTGAATATAATAATTTTCATATATGATATAAATTACTTGCGCCTCAGAGAGAGCAGACGTAACACAATAAATGCTGTCACTGCGTTCGGAGGATGCCAGTTGTTTGGGAACACAGTCGTGTAAGACAATTATACAGAAATACTTTGATGACAGACTTTGCTCAGGCTTTTCAGAGTGACTACAACAACTTTTAGATGCTGTGAACGAGATCGGTCAGCTGGTTAGTCAACTTATCCCGTCTCATAGCGCAAAGTCACATGACTTTTTTGATGCGCATGGAGGAATTTATTCGGTAAATGTGTTTCCATCGAAGTTTATGCGCATTTTTTCTTATCGGATAAAAAGTTTATCCTACTCAGTTGTGCGCATAATTTTCTTATGCGCATTTTCTGAATTTATGCGCATCTTGGCGTTTCCATCCAGCGAATTTTTTATGCGATAGTCCAAAATGCGCATTAAAATAGGTGGATGGAAACGTAGCTAATAATATCCCCTATAGTTGTAGAAAACTATAAAAAAAGTGAAGTAATTTGTTTAAATTAGTATAGTTGTTATATTACCACAGCAACTATAGAATTACCAAACCAAATTAATTCAAGTACTTTACTATAGTATGGTTCAAAAACACTATTAATAGTATTTACTATAAATTACTATAGTATTTTTTTCATGTGAGCAGGACCTCGAAATTTACAAATTAAACACTGTATAGCGTTATAAGATAAAGGCTAAATATATAGTCTACTTGGCTAAAACAAAACAAAACAAAACATGGTTTTGGATGTAAGTAGGCCTATTTAATAGATTACACGAGACTTGGTGCACCTGTGTCTCCCCCGCGCTTTCTCTCTCACACACATACATTAGGCTATCTTGCCTTTCAGAAGCGCGTGTCGGGCTTTAAAACTCATCAGACATCACCAGCAGCAAAAGCCATTCATGTCTGGATAGTTTTATTCGTTTTGATGACATTTCTACGGAGCCCCTTATAGGACATGGTGGTGGAAAAAATCGGTGTGGGAGAAAAAAATATTTTTCAAATATTTTGCGTTCTCTCGCAAAACTTTGCGTTCCCTCGCAAAGATGTTTGCGTTCCCTCGCAAAACTTTTGCGCACTCTCACAAAACGTTTGCGTTCTCTCGCAAAGATATTTGCTTTCCCTCGCAAAACTTTTGCTAGTTCAAGGCAAGGTTTTGGGACATTCTAAAACGCTTAATGTGGCTTAGGCTAATGTTTTAAAACAGTGACATTGGAGGGTTGTCAATAATTACTGTCAATACTAATAGCATTATTAATAATAACCTTATTAATTATATTACTATTAATAAAGCAGAATAGCCCAGAATATGAACGCAACGCGCTGCACGTTAGGCTTCCATAGAAACGCTTAGCCTAAGGTAGGCTAATGGACAAAGACGGTGATTTAAAAAGACCAAATCTGTTTATTAAAAATATATTAAGCACAGAGAAGCAGAGAGTTTGAGAATATGCCCAGAATATGAACGGAACGGGACATTCTAAAACGCTTAACGTAAGAAACGCTTAACGTGGCTTAATGCATTAAAACGGTGTTTTAAAAAAGACTCAGTAAACACATTATTAATAAAGCATTCTATTTACAGACAAGCAGATGAATCCAGAATTACGCGTTAAGCGTTCCTCCAATTGAAAACATTACAAGGAAAACGCGCATAGCTTAATGCATTAAATCAGTGTTTTTAAAAGACCAAACTCAGTAAACACATTATTAATAAAGCTTTCTATTTACAGACAAGCATATGAGTCCAGAATAAGAAAGCAACGCACCGTTTTAAAGCATTAGCCACGTTAAGCGTTTTCCTTATAACGGTTTTCTATGGGAGGAAAATGCTTAATTAAACTCGTTGCGTTTTTATTGTGGACTCATTTGCTTGTCTGTAAATAGAATGCTTTATTAATAATGTGTTTACTGAGTTTGGTATTTTAAAAAACACTGATTTAATGCATTAAGCTATGCTTTTTCCTTGTAATGTTTTCTATAGGAGGAAAACGCTTAACGCGTAATTAAACGCATTGCGTTCTTATTCTGGACTCATTTGCTTGTCTGTAAATAGAATGCTTTATTAATAATGTGTTTACTGAGTTTGGTCATTTAAAAACACCGGCCGTTTTAATGCATTAAGCCACGTTAAGAGTTTTAGAATGTTGAACGCGCAGTTTCACGTGTTTTCTCCCCCTTAGACAAATTTTTTTTTAAAACTCTTAACGTGGCTTAATGGATTAGCACGTTGCTATCCTGTACATAGTGTATATTTTTATTAAAATATAAAATTTGGACTTTTATTATTATATTAAGCCTCGTTAGCCCGCCTTTCTATGGCTTATCATGTCAGCTTATATTTGGGCTCATCTGCTTGCATGTACACATATATTTTTAATACTTTTTATAGCATATTTGCTCTTTTTTCCTCTTCATTAAGCCGCGTTAAGCGTTTTATGAACCACGGCAGCTGTATGAATTGCTGCAAGCTGTAAAGTAAGCGTTTGTCCGAGCTCAACTGGTTTTGCGAGGGAACGCATACATATTTGCAGAGAACGCAAAAGTTTTGCGAGGGAACGCAAAATATTTGAAAAATATTTTTTTTCTCCCACCCCAATTTTTTCCATCACCATGTCCTATAAGGGGCTCCGTACATTTCTGAATGTAGCTACATGAGGATGTTTTGCATAGAGTTGACGCCGCTCAGATGGGGGGCAGCGCGGGAGCGGCATTACTATGAAGCCAAGTTAATTTATATTTAGAATAACTAAGGGGTGATGACTTGTTGATATTACATATGAGTGCAATAATTTCAAACGAATGCCCAAAAGATAAAATCTCTGTCCTTTTTGCCGCCCTAGAAGAAAAGGTTCAAAAATTAACCTTGGAGACTGCAACTGTGCGGGAACCTTAAAGGTTCATTTTTGAACCTTTTTGAAAAGGTTCTAATTGGAACCTTCACTTAAATGTGCATCAATGACCCTCATGGGTTCCTTTTTGAACCCAAACCCTTTTTGATAGCAGTAAAATTATTATGATTATTATTATTATTATTATGATTATTATGATTATGATTGTTATTATTATTATTATTATTATTATTATTATTATTGTTATCATTGTTGTTGTTGTTGTTACTATTTTATTATTATTATACATTACTAATCCAATTTCACTATATAGACAGAACACCATAATTGTCCATAAACTGTTTAATAAATAAATATGTATTACAAACAAACCAACAAACACATAAATAAATAACAATCAAACATAAATATGTATTACAAACAAACCAACAAACACATAAATAAACAACAATCAACACCATGCATTTATATACATATACATTCATTTAATAAAAAAACTAGCCATTGTGGGTGGCATATTGGTTTTGGCACTATGATACATTAAACAGTTTTCAATGAATGTCAGGGTGTCTCTCAACTTTGAAGCATATTCAGTGTTGAAGATGAAGTGTAGAGCTGTGATCACATCGTCTACTTCACAGACCTCCTCCTCCCCTTCCATCATTATTTCTAAAAGAGACTCTGCATCCAAGGCACGTCCCTTTATAAACAGCACAGTGTTGGGTGTATGTGGTTCCTAAACAAGGAGAAAATAATGTTATACTATAACAATATTTAGCAGTTAAAGTGAAATTTATTATTTTATTATTTTTTAAATTAAGATTCAAAAAATGAGTCAGTAATAAATCTTTGACTTTTTTTTTTGAACCTGTCACAATGTAATAGAGGCTTTGAAAAGAAAGATGAGGCAGTGTAAACTATATTATCAATATAATAAAGATAATAGAGAGGGTGGCAGGTGGTCATGAAAAACTAAATTATGAGCATTTTGGTTGCAAGAATCCCTTACTAATAATCTAAGTTGACATCAGTGAGAAAAATTTAATTATAAATATAACAAATTGTAATCAAAAGTATATGACCCCATTAAAGGGATATTTTTTTGTCATTTACTCTTCCTGATGTTGTTCCAAACCTGTATAACTTTTTTTTTTTCTTCTGCAGAACACAAAATAAGATATTTTTAAGAATGTTAAAGAATGTCCATATGATGAAAATCACTGGGGTCCAAAATAGGGCTGCTCGATTATGACAAAAATCATAATCACGATTATTTTGGTCAATATTATAATCACAATTATTTAAAACGATTATTAGTGGGCCATACAACCAAAGTTTTATATGAAAGATTTATTTAAAGATACACAGCAGAATACCACTGTAACTAATATTAATTATATATATAAAAAAAGTCCTCAAAATTATTGAAAATAATTAAACTGCCAGTAATAAAAAAGCAAAGGGATACAATGCCAGTAATAAAAAAGCAAAATAATACAATAGAATAAAAAAGATACAAATGAAACAAACTGTGCTTTTTTTTTAATGCAAGTCTAATGTAGCTATTCAGTTAACAGCCTACTAGAGAAATTGAATAACCTAATGTAAAAGAAAACAGCATAGTCTTCACTGTAAGAATTAAACTTCCTTTGTTTCTTATTAAAGCTACAAAAGTCCTTCAGTCAAGAGCAGTGAGTGATTTTGAATTTGTCTTTTGTTGTTTGATTAATATTAAGCACAAAGTCAGCAGCAGGAAAATAGCGCGCTGTCACTTTAAGAGCGTTCACTTTAAGAGTTACACACGTATTTTCATTCTCAACTCTTTACGTTCATTTATTACATAACCGACCAGGGTTTACGTGAATAATCACTAAGCGCCGCATTTTGACACATTTTTGCGTGTATTTGACGTTTAGGCGCTAAAAGATGACTTGACATGTCCGTACACAATAATCTTCCCGAGGAACAGCGCAGGTTATCTTTCACGCTTTTAAAAACATAAATAAATCTAATCAACTTAAATAAAGCAAGCACGTCACATTTTGCAAAAATCTAGTTACATGATTTTACTGATTTGCACGTGAAATTGGGCTTTTATGGAGGAACGAAAGAGCACCTCTGGAAAGGGGGCGGAATGGGGCGCAATAATAGTTTTATCTCGATTATTGTATTTTCATAATCGTTGGAGGCCAAAATCGAAACTGAATTTCAATTAATTGCACAGCCCTAGTCCAAAACAACATGTCAGTGATTTTCAATGACATTCTTGAAATAACTTCTTTCACAGAACAAAAGAAAGTCATACAAGTTTGAAACAACATGAAGGTGAGTAAATGATGACAGAATTTAAATTTTTGTTTGAATATTCGCTTTATTCATTATTGCTGCTGTTACTGTGGAACCTGCATGGACACAAATAGGTCCTCAGAATAACCCCATAAACAAATGTTTAGAAGAGATCATAACCAGCAGGAAGAAAAGAAAAATGTATAGATTTAAATATTATGGATACACTGTTCCAAATACACTCACCTCACTGATGACATAAAGAGATCTCAGACTCTCCTTTAGAAGTGGAAACAGCAGGACAGCAGCAACCACTGAGACCTTTAATATAAAATTTGTTAAATTGAATATGGCATACTATGTTTCTGATCATTGTGATTCTTAACTTTATTGTTCATGCCAATCAGTGATTTATTACCTTTGTGTGCCAAATCAACGCAGATTTGTTTTTTTGTTTTTTACTTCATCCAACTCAGTACGGTATCTACCCCAACTGCTCTTCTTTGGCACTCGCTGATCACTGTTTGTGCCACCAGACTCTATCTGTGACACTTACCCCAGCTGACCTCGGCCTCTTTTGATACAAATCTTGGCCAGATAGATCCTCCATCTACAAAATAAATTAAAAAAAAACTTAAATAAACATATATATGAAACATTCTCGCAGGATAATAGAAATGTAAGTATTGAAGTGTCACTTTATTTTAGCAAACCTACCTCTTCAATGGTTGCCATATTTTTGATGGAGTCCTGGTAAAATTATCTTTCTTACTTTGTTGAACTTGCAACAAATTTCATTTATTTGTTCAACATTAATCAAAGGTGATCTTTCTTTTTTTGAATTTGATTTTTAAGCACATCCTCTGCCAGTCTTTTCTCTCAAGAACTGGTATTTGGTAACAAGGGCTGAAGACACCTTGTTGTGTTCGCCTGTTGTATACCTGAAAATAGAGAAAAACAGTTTTACCCTCATCATTCTCTAAAATGTGACCCTGGACCACAAAACCAGTCTTAAGTTGCTGGGGTATATTTGTAGCAATAGCCAAAAATACATGGTATGGGTCAAAATTATAGATTTTTCTTTTATGCCAAAAATCATTAGTATATTAAGTAAAGATCATATTCCATTAAGATATATGGAAAATTTACTACTGTAAACATATTAAAACGTCGTTTTTGATTAGTAATATGCATTGCTAAGAATTCATTTGGACAACTTTAAAGGCAATTCTCTCAATATTTAGATTTTTTTGCACCCTCACATTCCAGATATTCAAATAGTTGTATCTCGGCAAAATATTGTCTGATCCTAACAAACCATACATCAATGGAAAGCTTATTTATTCAGCTTTCAGATGATATATAAATCTCAATTTTGAAAAATTGATACTTAAGACTGGTTTTGTGGTCCAGGGTCACAAATGATAAAAATTATAAACTTACTGCATTGTGGAAATTACTATGTATATGTGCACATCTAATCAAACAGACCTTCAGATCTTGTTTGCTTTGTCCTGTCAAAGAAAAAAATCTCTGCTCTCAAGTCTTTTTTTTTTTTTTCTTAATTGCTACAATATGTTGCTACAAACAAACAATATGTTGTCTTGAGACAAACAAAAAATTGTAGAAAGGTGCATGTTAGTATGGTAAAAACAGCTCAATGATTTGCAAAGATAACAATACAATTCGGCTAAACATATGTGGACACCTGACCTGACCATCACACCTAATTGAGCATCCCATTAAAAATGGGAATGCAATGAAAGTTGCTTTGTAATAACAATGTCAACCAAATGCATAAATGTGAGAAAATTTTAAAGTCACTAAGTTCTTCCGTACATCCCATTAAATAATTATAATAGTTAATAATAATTAGTAAAGGTGCCCACATATTTTTAAACTCATAGAGTAGTAACTTACTCATGGTGTCTGTGGTCTTGCTGGCATCTCAGTCTTTAGGTTTTCTTGTAATCTTAAGAATTTAACTTAATCCTTCATTTTTGGGAATATGTAAGATTTCGTAGTCTCAGTTAGGTTCATTAAAGTGTCTCCAATTTCAGTCTCTGTTAAAACAACAGGAGTCATAAAATCATAGTTATAAAGTTAGAGTTATAAAGGCCGTTATAAAGTACATACTGTAAATGTAAATAGGTAAAATGTAAGGGAAACAAGTCAATTTAGCCCAAAGGGAATCATTTATGATTTTATAGGGAATTTGAACAGAATCACTGTTTCACGGCTGATCGCTGACCAAGACAAAAGATATGATTATCGACTTTAGAACAAAACAATATTCTTCCCAAGCTACCCTTATTAGGGGTGAGAAGGTAGAATGTGTGGACAGTTATAAATATCTGGGGACTACTATTGATAACAGATTGTGTTTTGATGTGAACACAGGTATTATGTAAAAAGGGACAGCAGCGCCTATACTGTTTAAGAAAATTAAGATCATTCAATGTAGATAGGACAATGATGGAATTGTTCTATAAGTCTTATATTGAGCCGGTACTGTCCTTTTCTATTAGCTCCTGGTTTGGAAATTTCAGTGTGAAACATAAAAATGCATTAAATAGAATAGTTACTCTTAGTGGGAAGATCATATCTTTTACACAACAGTAAAGGATGCATACAAATCCGAACCCTGCCCCCACCTCGGGTACTCGGACCACATCTCTGTTATGCTAATCCCAGCATACAGACCACTTCTCAAACTCACCAAACCGGTTCAAAAGCAGATCACAGTATGGCCAGACAATGCCACCTCAGCACTTCAGGACTGCTTCCAGGACACAGACTGGAACATGTTTAAAGGGGCGGCCACCTACAACAACCACACAGACCTGCAGGAGTACACTGAAACTGTGACTGCTTACATCAAAAAGTGCATAGATGATGTGACAGTCACCAAAACCATCACCACACGTGCCAACCAGAAGCCATGGATGACAGTAGAGGTTCGTGGGCTGCTAAAGACCAGAGATGAAGCATTCAGATCAGGAGATAAAGCAACCCTCAAAACAGCAAGAACCAATCTGTCTCATGGCCTCAAGAAGGCAAAACATCAGTATGCTAAAAAAATCAACAATCACTTCACAGACAGCAGAGACACTCGGACCCTGTGGCAAGCCATTCAGACCATCACTGACTACAAGCCCCTGCCACAGGCCAGTGACGATGACACATCCCTACCAGAGGCACTCAACCACTTCTACTCACGATTTGAGATACAGAATGACACACCTGCACAGAAACTACCCACATATCCAAACAACCAGGTACTCTGTCTCTCTCCAGTCGATGTAAGGAAGACCCTATCCAGGATTAACCCACGAAAGTCTGCGGGCCCTGACAACATACCTGGACGTGTACTGAAAGACTGTGCTGCACAGCTGACGGATGTCCTAACAGACATCTTCAACATCTCGCTGAGCCAGGCAGTCGTCCCCACGTGTCTCAAATCCACCTCCATAATTCCAGTACCAAAGAAGTCACCTGTGTCCTGTCTGAATGACTATTGTCCCATAGCACTGACCCCAATCATGATGAAGTGCTTTGAGAGGTTAGTCATGCAGCACATCAAGTCCAGTCTCCCAAACACGCTGGACCCACTCCAGTTTGCATACCGTCCAAACCGTTCCACGGATGATGCAATATCCACCACTCTCCACCTAGCTCTTACCCATCTGGAACAGAAAGACTCTTATGTTAGAATGCTGTTCATTGACAGTTCAGCATTCAACACAATAATCCCACAACAGCTCATCCACAAACTAAACCTGCTGGGCCTTAACACCTCCCTCTGTAATTGGATCCTGGACTTTTTAACCGCAAGACCTCAGTCAGTCCGTGTCGGCCGCAACACCTCCAGCACTACCACACTGAGCACAGGTGCCCCACAAGGCTGTGTGCTCAGCCCACTGCTCTTCACGCTGCTGACCCACGACTGCACTGCCAAGTCCAGCTCCAACCACATCATCAAGTTTGCTGATGACACAACTGTGGTAGGCCTCATCACCAACAACGATGAAACGCACTACAGAGAGGAAGTGGCACAGCTCGCTGAATGGTGTGGTGCTAACAACCTGTCCCTCAATGTGGGTAAGACGAAAGAGGTTGTGATGGACTTCAGGAGAAACTCTGTCGACCACCCCCCGCTGACCATCGATGGCTCAACCGTGGAGAGAGTCAGTAGCACTAAATTCCTGGGAGTGCACATCACAGAGGATCTCACCTGGACCACCAACGTCACGTCGCTCAACAAGAAGGGACAACAGCGCCTCCACTTTCTCCGCCGGCTGAAAAGGGCAAGTCTCCCTCCACCCATCCTCACCACTTTTTACAGGGACACCATTGAGAGTGTGCTGACCACCTGCATCACTGTCTGGTATGGGAACTGCAGTGCTGCTGACCGCAAGACCCTACAACGGACAGTGAACACTGCCGCAAAGATCATCGGTGCCCCTCTCCCCTCCATCCTGGACATTTTCCTTTCACGATGCTCCAACAAGGCCACCAGCATCGTGAAGGACCCCACCCACCCCTCTCACAACCTCTTCCAGCTCCTGCCATCAGGTAGAAGGTACCAGAGCATCAGAGCTCGCTCTGTCAGATTGCTCAACAGCTTTTTTCCCCAGGCTGTGAGAGCTCTTAACTCCAATCCCCCTGTCCCCCTCTGAAACCATGAACATCTCAGCCCTCCCACCCCCCAACTCATTAAAAACTGTTGACAATTTTACTAAGTGCAATTCTGAATGTGCTACACACAGGTGAGTGGGCTATACAAACCACCTGTAGTAACGCACTCATCCCACTATATGCACACTAGACACTTTCTACAAACACTCCCTGCCATAAAGACTCTTAAGAAAATATATGTCTACTTGAACATTGTACTACAAAATAATACGTTTACTTGAGCATTGCACTACAAAATCTTTTTGCACTATGCACTGTCTCCCACAAAATCTCTCTTCTGCACAATAACTTAATGTACAAAATATATATTTTTCTCCACAATTTCATGTACATATATCTCTTTGCACAATTTCATGTACAGTATTTATGTAAAGTTTTTGTACAGTCTCAGTTTGTGTATGTGTGGTCAACTAGGTATAGCAGTTATAGTATTTTCACCATTCATTCATGTATAGACAGATAGTTAACTGTTGTATAGCTCTGTTGTTTTTCCTATACTTGCATTGTTGTATGTTTATCTTAGGTTTAACTAGTATGTAGCACCGAGGTCCTGCGAGACACAACATTTCGTTCCACTATATGTCCACACATGTAGCAGAATGACAATAAAGCTCGACTTGACTTGACTTGACTTGAAGATTATAGGTAAAGAACAAAGAAGTTTGTCAGTTTTGTTTCATAGAAATGTTTTGAGTCGGGCACAATCTGTGCTCCTGGACAGTGACCATTTTCTGTATCCAGAGTTTTTTATGCTCCCTTCAGGTTCCCGTTATAGACTACCAAAGATGAAAAGTAACCAATACAAATACTCGTTTGTTTCCTGTGTAATTCGACTGTTAAATGGTCTTTAAGGAATCTGTTGGCTAGGGAAATTTACTGTATTTTACTTATATATTTTTATATATTTATGTTTGGAATGTATTATATAGGTCTGCTTTGTTTCTGATTTTTGCTGCATCCAAATTGCCCGTAAGGGATTTTATTAAAGTTTGACTTGACTTGACTGAGTCGGCAGCGAGTCACTGAACGAGCCGTATAACATCAACTCTGCACTGGATATTAAAATCCAAAATATAGTGAAAACACTATTAAAAAGCACAGTAACAAGCTCGGCAGATTAAGACATTAACTTGTAAGCACAAAACACAAGATACTTCTCTTTTCAATATAAATAAGACTTTATTTGATAAATCTAAGACATGTAAACTAATCTAACACATGAACACACGCATTCACACATTCACACAAGTTGCAGATAGAAAGAAAGTGAGGAAAGGATGAGTTTAAAGAATGAAAATGTGAAATCTCAAGTTTACAGCAATATGTGCAATTGCATACCATCAATCACTTATTTAACCCTTGCATTGAGTTTCTCAATGAGGCTAAAATTTATATTAAATACACCAGCTCAGCTAGAATCTGGAGGTTACTTGCTTGTTGCCTTTGTGTTAAGGGATTCCCTTTTGTTGTCTCTTTGCAGAAAGGGGTTTCCCGAGGTTGCCGATTGGCTGGGTTCAATGGTCTTTCGTAGTGAAGTCTTGGGCATTGGCTCTTGATGCAGAGTTGGTCTGGTTGAAGTTTTGTGGCGGTCACAGGCTCGAGTTGAACTCGGAGACAAGGCGTGGCGGCAAAACTTAAACTGAGAAAACGAAACTCACAACGGAAAAGAAAAGAAACTAAAATAAAAGAAAGAAAGGATGTAACGAGACTAGGTGGTTTTTCTTCTCATTGTGGTAGCAGCTGGCATGTAAGCCAGAGCACGCTCAAAGAGCGCTAAAAAGCATGGCTAAATGTACAAAGCAAGAGCAATAACGAAAAAGCATAATTTGATGGTGTCCTGAGTATTTAAACTCGGCTTTCAGACCGTCCTATCTGGACGTCTTTAGCAAATGATCTTAGCCTAGGGGTGTTGCTCTGTTTCTTCCCCATCATAAATCCTGTATCAGTCACATGGTCCGAATTCTCCCGCTCTTGTAAAGTATAATTTTGAACATGATTTCTATAACAAGACTATGATACATTTGACAAAGAATTGATTGGAAGAAACATTTAAAGCATGATTTTTCAAACTCATACATACCAAACAAGGATATGAACCCTTAAGCTATTCCCTAGTTATTAAAAAGACATACACAATATGTGATTAAAACATGATAGTTAATTGTGTGGGTTACATACATGATATGGGGTTATGCACAGAAATGTCCTTTTAGGATGATTTTAGGTGCATATGAAAAAGAAAGTCTCTGTGTGTAGTTCTGCATACTGTAGAACAACAAGGTCAAAAGAGGTTTGGAAGGAATTTCAGTCTGGTTCTTTGTCTTGGGTAAAGGGAGACCCGCCCAAGAAAGTCTCTAGCTCGTGATTTCTATCACATATTTACATGTGACGGCCATCTCTCTGACCATCAGTCTTGATTACTTGCCCCAAATTTGACAGTCTCCTTCCTGAATTGGAATTATCAATAAGTGTTCCTTTTGTTTTAATGTTGCAAGCTGTTCTGTGAAAGAGGCTTGCGGGTTAGGCTTTCCTCAGACGGGCTGGCCCCAGGGATCTAATTTACGACGTTGTCCTGTTGTCTTGGGGCCACTCTGGAATTTCGGCTCCTCATGTTTCGATGTTCTGATCGAATCTTAAAGTTGTCTGATTCGCTCCCTGATATCCTACAAAACAAACAGTATTATTTTAATTCAACATACTACCTTGATAGGGACAACGGTGTCTCTTTTGAGAATTGATGATATAGCGCCCTGCTGTCGTCCAGGTTCAGTTCTTCAGGAATGAAGTAGAGGCTCATGACCAAGCAATAAATGTAGCTCGCAGCAACTCTCTTGGTGAAAATAATCAATACATGAGTGCTCTGGTAACCAGCAGGCTAAAATCTTAAAAAGTATCTTGAAATAAAACATCTGAGAAAAGGTCTTGAGGTGTAGTAACCATGGTATATACGGAATAATTAACTCTGGACTGGTAAACTGACTTAATATTGTGCCCACATTATCATCGTGTGTTCTTAATTTTTCTACCATTCTGTGGCCCGTCTTCATTTATTCATTATGTAACACACAATTATGACATTGCGTAGGTGTTATTTTCATAGCTTTTCAAAAAGGTCATAGTTTATTTGAAAGGTTTTGTTGTTTTACCTCAGATATTTGTGCTGCTCCACTCAGTGCCACTGCTTGCGCTTGAATGTTTGTAACGTTTTTTTTCGCGCGACTGTTGATCTCGCGCAAAACAGAGTCACGTGCTTTGCGTTGTGTTACGCAACTTGCGTATCAAGCCCAGAAACCTTCAGCCTGGTTTATATGTTTTTGTTTTGTTTGTTTTTATTCTCAAAATCGAAACAATATAATAATAATAATAATAATAAAACTACTAATAAAGAAAGAAAGAAAGAAAGAAAGAAGGAAAGAAAGAAAAATAATCTTGCTGATGAAACCCGACACAACACATATGCTTCACATTTGAAGGAGTGTTATACAGAATGATATAATGGTGTTCCTCAATAGCTAATATAAACATGTGCCCAACCTGATCATGTCTAAAAGGTGTTTTTCCAACCAGATTAATTTAAAATAATTCGCTTTTGTCACTTGTCATATTCTGAGCTGAATTAGGAGGCTACCTGAGATCTGAAGGTTGAATGTGGTATGGGGAAATTTTAAAGGGATGTACGGCAGTAAAATATGAAGATAGCCTGTTGAACAAAGTCTATTTTTCGGGGTAAGAATTTCACTTCACCCTCTCAATTTAACACAGAATAGCTTCTTGTTCATTTATGAACATAAAACTGAACTTTGATTTGTGTTATTTTTAATTTGTGTTCTAAAAATTGACAACAACATGGTGTACTAAAGTTTATTGTGCAATTTAGAGATATGTGCGGTGGTTATGGGGTACAGTCGAAACACACTGTATCAACTCAAGGCCTAAACATTTTGGTTAAACTGATGGAGGCCACAACTGCATCTGACATCACAATTAGTAACTGAATAAGAGTAAATTCATTAATACAAAGTATGTGAATTAGTAATTTACTAATGTAACAAGCAAATGGTGTTCTAACTGTACTCAGTCTAGTCTTTACAGTACATCTTTGTTAAGAATGTTTTAGCTCTTTATCTTTCGATGCCGTCCGACTATTCTCAGTCCTTGCATTCATGAAGACATGGGCCCATGGAAAGAATTATGAACAAGACGCCAATTGTCTTTTCACAAACTTCTTCCAAGTTTATTGTTACATCCATACATTATATAGTTTCATTGCTAGGGGTGGTGCAGTGGTACATCCAATGAGAATTATACACCACATCTGTGGTACTCAGGCCAAGAAATATAAGTTATATAAAATGGAAGTCTGGCAAAGAAAGTTCTGGACATATTAGGGATACACTTGGACGGAGAGAACTACATCTTTATGCCAAGTGTCGATATGCCAAGTCACCGCTGAGCTAGGAGGCCCCCTCCTCAGTTGAACATTTGAACTCCATTTAAGATGTATATATGTGAGGATAAGAGAGATACAGTCAAACATAAGAGAGAGAGAGAGCGAGAGGAGGGAGTGAGAGGAGGGAGTGAGACACAGAGAGAATGGGGAAAAACACGTATGGGAGGAGGGAGCGATCAGAAGAAAAGTGAGAAGGGAGGAGGGATTGCATAGAGGCAAACTCACAGAAACATCTGGCAGAGAGCATGATATATTTTAACAATCTTAGAAAAGGTTCGTGAAAGAACCTTAACTATGCTAGGTTCTAATATGAACCTTTTACCACAACAAATGATCTAAACATAACTGCCAAATAACCAGTGGATCATTATAGAACCTTTAAGTTCAACTTTGAACCGTTTTGATAGCTAGAAGTTCATATTTGCACTTTAAAGTTATTTTTTGAACTCTAAAGGTTCAATCTCTTCTAAGAGTGTAGGCAATTGCCTAGTTCTCCTATATACACGCGCCGGCCCTGGTTTGTTCAGTCAGTCAGTTTTGTGATGTGTAATGGTGTTGAATCAGTTCTGTTGGCTTGTTTTGCAGTTATTGTCGATGTTGTTGTAATATTCACTAGTACACAGTTAGTAAGAGTTTGTCTTTATTCTTCTGCTCGTGATCAGACTGTTGCCTTCAAGTTCCCGAAACAGTTCTCTGCTATGACCAAATCTATAAAATACCAGTCAGATATTTTCATGTTTATCTAGACACATATACAGTCCTCCACACAATATCTTAATATTCATCTTTATAATTATCAGCTCAATGTTCATTGTAATGAGTTTTTCTCTTTGTGTTTTAGTGCTGATATCAAACATCTGCTCTGGACATAGTGAAGGTGAGCCAATTTGATTCATTTATTTTCATCACATATGAGTGATTCTTACGGTGGCCCACTAGTGCACAACACAACGACATTAAAAAAAGCAAACATAAACTCACAACACAACGCAATTAAAAAAGCCAACATAAGCTCACAACACAACGCAATAAAACAAACAAACATAAGCTCACAACATAACGCAATTAAAAAAGCAAACATAAGCTCACAACACAACGACATTAAAAAAGCAAACATAAGCTCACAACACAACGGAAATGCTCCCGACCACTAGGGGGCAGTTGGTCTGCAGAAACGGGCAATGGGCACGGCACGCTGGCTGCGTATTTCCGGTTAATATCAGGGCGCATAAAAGGTTCCGGTCTATGGAGGGAAATTTATCCTAATCAGTGTTCTTATAAATGGAGTAACAAAAATGGTACAAGGCAGTCCCCCATAGATTTCTTTCTGGTTTCTGGGAGCATTTTAAAAGAGAATATATCAGTAAACATTCTAGTTACTCCATTAACAGATCACAAGGCAATTTATATAAATATTATATGACGCCTCTTTTGTAGCGTCATATCATACTTCTTTTTGGAAAATGAATGTTTCTCATCTAAGACACGAGGCAGTCAAATTCGAACTTGTAAAACTAATATCCTTTTACTGGGATTTGGCACAAAAGGAAGGTACCTTTAGTAGGTATTGGGAACTTCTAAAATATGAAGTTGGTAAATATTTAAGGTCTTATGGTAGTTTTCTTTCTAAATTTAATAGAATTTTGGAGGAGCAAATTGTATCTGAAATTACCTCTCTTTCCATGGTTTCTCCCGATAGACTTTCGCCCGAGGAAAAAATACAATTAAGTGATTTACAGTGTAAATTGGATGAGATATATAAACGTAAAGCAGAATGTGCATTTGTCAGGTCTAGAGTCAAGTGGTTAGAACAGGGGGAACAAAATTCCTCATACTTCTTTAACCTTGAAAGACAGCGAGGTAAACGTAACACAGTTCACCACCTTAATGTTAATGGTAGTGTTACTGATGACCCACAAGATATTTCTCTTTTTTGTTATAATTTTTATACTAATCTTTATAAATCTAGCTATTGTAATGATTCGGCTACTCTTTTTCTTGACTCCCTTAAAAATATTAATACAATTACTGATTTAGAGAAAGAATGCTGTGATCAAGATATTGTCTTAGAAGAAGTAGTTGATGCTATCAAACATCTTGGGAAAATCCGTTCCCCCTGTGTTTTCGGTGTATGGGACTGTTCTGTAGATGAAAGTTGTTACATAATGAATGTCACTTAAATACATCACCAGCATCATCTCTGTAGATGAAAGTTCTTCTAGAGGTGAGTAGCTTTATAATAACAACAACACAGTCTTGTACTGTGCAATATGGTTTATTTATGGAAAACATACGGTTGTGTGACAAAACCGACACACACCAACAACAACAACATAACAATAATATAATAATGTAAACGACCGTCGAAATTCGTTTATTAACCTTGACGTATTAGCTGTTATACAGAGTTTGTTAAAGGTAAAGTTAGCAGTAAGCCATGAACGACTGAGCTATAAAACCTCCAAAAACTATACATTCTATGCTTTAGCATTCTACTTATGTATTTGACAAACAACGTGAAATATGCCTTATGTTGATGGATATAGGAAATAACATCATAAATTTATGCGTGAGATAAAGCACACATTTTTCGCCTCGAAATCATGACGTCAGGATTTAACGCATGCGCGCCGAAGGGGAAACAGGGGAACTGAATTCACCGGAACACCTGTCTGTATTCAGTATACCACAGTAAAATAATTATTTAATGAAGAGTTCCGTAAAGTTTAAACATCCGTGAGGGTGGTTTGTCCCGCTATTGCTGTGTCCCATTTTGTGAGGCTTCTCGAAGGTTTTTCACACTTCTCCTCTGGATGAAGAAACTCACAATAAGTGGATTCAGAGTAGTAGATGTAAGGATTTTAACATCACTTCCGATACTACAGTCACCACTTCAAGAATGAGGACAGCATACGGTTCTACACCAGGTAAGATCTAAACCCTTATATACTTCACTATATTACCGAGCACAATGTAGACCTATTATGATTTTTTTGTTGCAGTTGTTGCTGTGGTTATCTGTTTAAAAACCTCTTCTGTGGGTCTGGGCAATACGTGTTAACGAGTTAATAGATGATTCACCCAAAAATAAAAATAAAGCTGTCATCATATACTCCACTTTATGTCGTTGTAAACCCATATGGCTTGCTTTCTTCATTGGCATACAGAAATGTTGTAAATAATGTTAGTGTCAGTCAGCTATTTAGATATTTTTCCCCCACAGAAGAAATGCATAATTGTTTGAACTGCACTGATTCTCAGTTGTGGATAGTGTGCTGTCTGGTACAGTGCTGTAACAGTATGGATGGGAGTCTTTTAAAACAATCTGTGAAGATAATTACATTGGGTTACATATTGAATTGATTTCAGATACATTTTGAAAATCTCTATGCCTAGAGAGTCAACTTTCAGTTGCATTTTAAATTGTTACATTGTAAATTAAACTATATTTAAAATAAATTATGAAGAATTAATAGTCTATATAATGTTACAAACATGTCAATACACTGTAAAGAGTTCAGTAATATTTCAAAGGATCTCTTTATCCCTCTTAACCATTTCTTATCTTGTTTGCTTCTGATCTTGTTTGCTTTTTTACTGAACAGCTTCATCATGTTTGTGTTCGGGATCTCTGGAAAACTGTTATATTTAATGTACACAATCAATTCAAGCTTCAGGTTACAGATAATAAAAATTGAAAATATAACAATGAACTGCCAGAAACTGTCAGACTTGAGGTTTATTACGATACATGGCAATCTAAAAATGGGAACAGTATTTAAAATACTTAAAGTGAAATCATTCCTATCACAGCAAACACCTATCAGAGCCACAGATACAAACAAACGTGGATTACCGAGAGCTCTCCCACATAGCAATTGTCATCTGGCCCAGCTCTGGGCCAAACACGCAGTTACACTCGGCCCACATGCAGCAATGAATTATGGCCCTTGTGTGGCCCAGATCTGGAATACAGACATGAGCCACACATGAGCCATAACTGGGCCAAATCTCAGCCAAATAGTAATTTATAACCAGCCCTGAACTGAGCCAGAACAAGTTTTACTAGTGCTGCCCAATCTCTGCCTTCAGTAAACCATATAGAGACCAGTCTTTAACTAGAAACCCCAAAACTGAGCCATTGAAAAGCCAAAAAAAAAACAAACAAAAAAAAAAACTCAGCCACGGATCCATCAAAAGGCAGTAAAACACACAGCTACACCTTTTGACAATTAAGCATCTGTAATTCACACTTCTTTAGATTGTGAGGGAAAGACTTTCTGGTTTAGCTGGGACTTGAACTAGAGATCTTGCTGTGAAGAGACAGCATTTCCCACTGAGCCACTTATGCTGCTCTTAGCCACAGACATTAAATACAGGTACAGACATTTATAGGTACAGAACTCTGTTTGGACAGATGCTATGTACAGTATACACAGCAAAATCCTCAGTGAACACTGCACACAATGTTAAAAGAAACACTAAAGTAGTGTTGAAGTTCATGAGATGAATGATCAAATTAAATGATCATATAACTGATGATTAAGCATTTGGTAAAATCAACTGCAAGTCAAACACATTAAATCTCTGAAGATCTCAGCAAAGGATGATTTAACAACTCCACAAACAGCATTACCAGCTTCACTCATTACTAACCAGACTGACTTTATTTCTGTCAGATGTCTACAGAAGCTCTAATTTATAATTAATTGAGGTTTAGATGTTGGTTTATTTCATTTGAAGTCACCATTGTGGTGAGCAGTGTTTGCTTTAGTTGGGATCTTGGACCTCATACTGCTCGTCTTAGCTTTTTTTGGCTGCTGTAACTGTGTGTTTGTAAAGCACAGTTGTTGTGGCAAAGGAAGCCAAGATGGAATGAGATCAGGTGAGATCTCCCTATCTTGATGGCGAGTCCCAGCTAAACCAGAAAGTCTTTCCCTCACAATCTAAAGAAGTGTGAATTACAGATGCTTAATTGTCTAAAGGTGTAGCTGTGTGTTTTACTGCCTTTTGATGGATCCGTGGCTGAGTTGTTGTTGTTTTTTTTTTTTTTTTTGGCTTTTCAATGGCTCAGTTTTGGGGTTTCTAGTTAAAGACTGGTCTCTATATGGTTTACTGAAGGCTGAGATTGGGCAGCAATATTAAAACTTGTTCTGGCCCAGTTCAGGGCTGGTTATAAATTACTATTTGGCTGAGATTTGGCCCAGTTATAGCTCATGTGTGGCTCATGTTTGTATTCCGGATCTGGGCCACACAAGGGCCGTAATTCATTGCTGCATGTGGGCCGAGTGTAACTGCGTGTTTGGCCCAGAGATGGGCCAGATGACAATTGCTATGTGGGCTGTTGTTATTGCTACTGTCTCTTAGGAGTTATAAAAACCTGAGGTGGACAGAGTTTAAAGCTAAATTCTAACTTAGCCCTGCTATTTTAGTGCTGATCAAATCGGTGCAGGTTATCCAGTCTTATTAGCTAGATTAGTTATAGAGCTCTTTATCACTTTAAACAGACTGATAAGCTCTTTTGCACTACACTCATTATATCTGCACAGTTTGTTTATTTAACTGATTTGCATTCTATCTGCCATGTGCCTTATGCCACTTTATCTCTTTTTTTTACAATGTCCTTATTTGTATATCTGTATAGTTTGTATATATATATATATATATATATATATATATATATATATATATATATATATATATATATATGTATATTTAAATTGTATTTATTTGCATTTTTACGTCTACTGTTAGTGTTTAGTGTTAACTGTATGCATCAAGGGTCTGAGAGTTACACAATTTCAATTCTCTGTATGTATGTGCTGTACATGTGGCAGAATTGACAATAAAGCAGACTTTGACTTTGACTTAGATTTGCTAGAAGACGATAGAACAATACTCACCCTAAAGTTGTCGATGTAACTTGAAACTAGGGCTGCACGATATTGGAAAAAACTCACATTGTGATATTTTGTTTTTCTGCGATATATATTGCGATATGAAAAAAAAATCACCAAATGACTTGAATAGCTCTATTTGGAGAGAAAAAAAAATATTGATTTTGTAGGTGAGTAAATCAGCATAGGAAATAAACAATTTACAAGCATAGATAAATATAATAGAACGAAGATACAAATGAAATAAACAGTGCTTTGTATTTTTAAGGCAAGTCCAACAGTATTCAGGTGCAGAAATTTAATAATAAAATGTAAAATAACACTGCATAACACAGTCTTCATTGTATAAATTAAATCTAATAAATCTGTGTTAAAGCTACAAAAGTGATTTTTCTCTGTTTTGTTGTTTGATTATGACACAGAAAGCAACAGAGACATTAAACTGCTGTTATTGTTATCCTCTTTCTTTCTCAATTGTTTACCTAAGACATAAGCAACTGTTTTTTTTTTTTTACAAGGATACTTGGAGACATGCATTTTGACACGGTTTCGCGCATATGTGTCGTATTACACTGGATGCGGCGCGACACGACGAATCCCCGCCAGTAAACTGATATGCCTCGCTCTATTTATGACGTACTGACACAAAGTTGACACGATTGGCAACGGTCGCTTTGTCGCATCCAGTGTAGAAAGACTTTGGGGCCGTTCACATCTGCAAACACGTGGAAAACTCCCGCCGCGCCACTTCCTCCTCCTTTCCAAAGCGCTCGGGAGCTTGCGCTTTCCTGGCGCCTGCCGTTGCTAAACATCCGTGATGTGCTCTCCTCGACGACGCGGAAGTTTCAACAAAGGATAAATGGATTTCCAGCACTGAAAATCGCTTGCAGTAGCTCTGCTACTAAATTTATTTAAAAATGGGTATCTCTGTGCAGCTGTCGCGTCCGGAGTAGACACGGTGTCTGTGTGTGAGCAAAGAAAACGATCAGTATAAATATAACGATCAGGCCTACTAAACATCGCACATCCTGCGATGTGACTATCGCGGATGCGCACATCGCGATATCAATGCTGAAACGATATATCGTGCAGCCCTACTTGAAACGTTTAATGCCCTTCTCTGTGCGATGAAATTCATTTACAGTAATCTGGGGAAGTTCTTGTAAGCTGAAAAATCATCTTCTCCTCTTGTTATTTTGAAAGCTCTACGTAAGGAACAATGGCTTCCGGCACAGCACCGGATGTAAGAAAGCCCCCTGAGGAAAAACGCCCTACATAAAAAAATATTGTAGTAATTTATAGTAAATACTATAGTGTTTTTGAACCATACTATAGTAAAGTGTATAATACTGTATATATTATAGGATTTACAACACTTTAATGAATGCTACAGCATACCGTAGTATTAACTATAGTGAACTGATAAACTGTAAGAAATACTGTAGTATACTTTAGATTTTACTTCAGTAAACTGTAGTGTATTGTAGTATAATATACCCTATAGTTGTAGAAAACGTAGTACATTATTATTACTATAGTTGTTATATCATCACAGCAACTATAGAATTACCACAACAAATTAATTCAAGTACTTTACTATAGTATAGTTCAAAAACATAGTATTTACTATAAATTACTATAGTATTTTTTCATGTGGGGCAGAAGTGACCGTAGAGTCCATTGAGCGCAATTAGCAGAGCTAAACTGTGCAAATCGAAAATAATATTGACTTATTTTCTGCTCAATTCATGAATCAATACATTAAGATTACCAGGATATCAAAACATTCAGTAAAAACACGTTGTTCATTTAAAAATAGATTACACATATTAAGATCAATCACTTAATGCAGAGCACAAATTCCAAGTATGGGTCACCATACTTGGCCACATACCACTTCCCTTTCCCTTTCCCTCCCCTTAACGTTACATTGAGAATTTCTTGTGGTGTCTCGAGGAAATATCGGGGTTTAACTGTCAACACTGACCCCCTAGTGGTCGAGAGATTTTCCGTTGTGTTGTGGCTTAATGTTGTTGTGTTGTGAGCTTGTTTACTTTTTTAATGTCGTTGTGTTGTGGACTAGTGGGCCACCGTAGATTCTACATTAACTGTTACAAACCAACTGAGAGTTGAGAAATTAGTTACATTTTATTATGATTATAAATGAACCCTTTTAACAAGTTGAATTATTCATGTGACAATTCTGAGGTGTGACAAGAAACATACACACAAAAAAAAACATCAGTCTATCAAAAACAGCAGATATATTTCTTACATTCTCTGTGAAATCAAAATCAAAACAGTGAGAGACGTGATCTTCTGTTGAAAAACTTTCACAAATCATGTTTCCAAAATTCCAATGATTGTATATTGACAGATCTTTTATAAATGACTATAACAGCTATAGAGAACAACACTTCAGTCTCATCTGATTTAGCGTGTGTTTTACAGTCAAGTAAATGTGTTCATACAGTAAAAGCAGCACATTATTTTCATTGTGAATTGTTGTCATTGTACAGAAATACCAAAACCCACAGTGACCATCAAACCTGCTCAACATGTATTCAGAGGAGAGACAGTCACTCTCAGATGTGACATATATACTGAAGGAGTCACTAGCTGGCAGTACAGCTGGTATAAAGACAGTTCAGGTGTTTTCAGTGAACTACAGGAACACACATTCAGTTCTGTTACTGAGTCTGACACAGGTAAATACTCCTGTTATGGAGCAGAGAGAGAAGGATCACGAACATCACACCGCAGTGATGAAGTTACACTGACAGTATCAGGTGAGTTTGATCATCTCTTCACACACACACACACACACACACACACACACACACACACACACACAAGTTTAACATGTTATTAATGAGTGATTTCTCAGCTTCAGTTCCCAGAGCAGTTTTAAGTGTTTCTCCACAGACGTGGTTGACTGAAGGAGATCCAGTGACTCTGATCTGTGAGGTTAACAGCTCCTCTACAGGCTGGACATTCAGCTGGTTCACTGTAACTGTCTTATCAGGTAAAAGATAATGTGCTTCATGTAGCAACATCTGAATAAACATCTGCTCATGTCTTCAGGTAACTGCACATTTTCACTTTATACAGACAACATATATCATTATGATCTGCTCTCAGACAGCAGCAGAGGAGCTGGAGGAAACTACACTGTCAGTTCTGCTGCTCTAAATCACACAGGAGTTTATATGTGTGGAGCAGAGAGAGCAGAACCAGACTATAACACAACTATCAGCAACACACAGTTAATATGGGTCACTGGTGAGTTCAAACTGAACCACAGAATGAGTGAGACACTCTGGAAATGTATCCTTGATCTTTTTAGAGCTTGATGTGTCTTGAAATGTTGTCCCTTCATAATAAATACGGCTACTTTTTAATGGTGTGAATGGAGAAAGATGCTTCTGCTGTCAGGTGTAGTTATTGCATCTACTAGCAGAACCTAAACAGACCAAACTAACCAGAAAAACCTTGATTCCTGGGTTTGCAGCAAAAACGTAAAACGTTTCATTCTAATGGTGTAAAATTGTCATGAAAACTAAAATATAACTATTGTGGCACAAAATTGTTACTTATATAAGTGGACTTCAGGGAACATAATCAAATAGGTGTAATAGAAATGTATAATCTGACAAATTTATTAAATAGTGTTTTCATTATACATTTACATTTACATTTAGTCATTTAGCAGACACTTTTATCCAAAGCGACTTACAAATGAGGACAATAGAATTAATCAAAACCAGCAAAAGAGCAACAACATGCAAGTGCTATAGCAAGTCTCAGTTAGCCTAACACAGTACACGTAGCAAGGTTTTTTTTTTTTGTCTTTTTTTTGTCTTTTTTAAAGAAAACAAGTAGATAGAATATAGAAAAAAGAAACCTAGTTTGTTTTTTTTCCTGAAAGAAACAAGTAGATAGAATAGAGAAAATAAAGCTAGTGTTAGTTTTTCAAGAAAAGCTAGCAGTTAGAGAATAAATATGCAATTAATAGAGGGTCAAGTGTGTGTGTTTTTTATAAATAAAAAGAAGACATAGATAAAATAGAATTAGAATAGAGAGTGCTAGAGTTAGATGGTCAAATACATTATAAAATGTATTTTAAATATGTATGTCATTGATCACGCCTTGATTCTAGGCATTTTACCAACAACACGACACTCCATCAATGTGCACATCAGCACATTTTATAGGATGAACCATATAAACACTTAATCAATCATTTTACAGTTTGATTAATATCTGCCTACTAATTATATCTTAGTAAATTAATATACAACAAACTCAGCTAACTATAAACACTACTAGGTTCACACTGTACAGGCAAAGAAGAACTGACACTGAGTTGAGTCTGGTTTCTCCCAGAGTTTTTTTCTCCAATAGTAACACCTTATGGAGGTTTTTGTTGGTTGTCACAGCTGTCTTTGGTTTGCTTGCTGATGGCATAATGACAAATATTTTAAGGTGTAATTTTGTTTGTGAATTCTAAATAGAAATACTCAGTGAAGACTAATGGATTTTTAGATATTAGAACTTGAAAAGTTTTCTGAAAATCTGCTTTGAAACAATGTAAGTTGTGTAAAGTGTTTTATCAATAAAACTGTCTTGACTAGATTTCTAAACTGTAGCTGTAATTGTCTTCTCAGGTGTTTCTCCTCCAGTCTCTCTGATCGTCAGACCCAGCAGAACTCAACACTTCACATCTGTCTCTCTCTCTCTGAGCTGTGAGGACCAGAGTAACTCTGCTGGATGGACAGTGAGAAGATACAGAGACAGCTGGCGGCTGGAAGATTGTTCATCATCAGTGTCAGGATCACAAACAGGATCTACATGTACAATCAGAGACACCATCACAGATGACACTGGAGTGTACTGGTGTGAGTCTGAATCTGGAGAGAAATATCATCCTGTTAATATCACTGTACACCGTGAGTCTGTGTTTCTGTATTTATTCATTTCACAAAGCCCTCATTTCGTGTTTCAGATATAAATAGCAGGATTGTGATCTAAATTCAATCACCCACACAATATTATTCCTAAAAGACAACGAATCCGCTAGACTATTAAACCTTTTGACTATTAAACCATTGCTCATCTTTGACTTTTGTCATAAAAAAAATCATTGTAATTCTAAATTTATCCAGAATTTATCCAGAATCGTGCAGTCATTTACGCACGTCATGTTTATTTGTTTACATATTTCATAACCCCCATGAGAAAATATATTATTATTATCATTATTATTATTGTATTGATTATTGTAACTAGTGTATTTGGGTTACGTCTCAAATTTTCCATAAACTAGAACATACTCAACCTTTGACTTTTGTCATAAAAAATAATCACATCTTAAAACTCATCTTTTTTTTAAATGAGCTTTTCCTGATTAATTTTAATTTATGGATATCTTAATGTTGAATAGCTGTTGCTTTAATTGTATTACTGTCTTGTAATTTATGATTGATATCAAGTTGTTCTTGAGTGTTTTGAAAGGCACCTCTAAATAAAATGCATTATTATTATTATTATTGTTGTTGTTGTTGTTGTCGTCACCACATTGTTGATACATTCTTACTATAATCTTATTATTTGTCAGTTGATGTTTGCTCTGTTTGTGTAGCTGGTGTGATTCTGGAGAGTCCTGTTCATCCTGTGACTGAAGGAGAAACTCTGACTCTACACTGTTTATATCAATATTCAACCTCACCAAACCTCAGAGCTGATTTCTATAAAGATGAATCACTCATCCAGAGTCAAACTACAGAGATGATCATCTCTACTGTCTCAAAGACACACGAGGGTTTCTACTCCTGCAAACACCCAGAGAGAGGAGAGTCACCCAAGAGCTGGATCTCAGTCACAGGTGAGAGTCAATGAAACTGAGCTGATTTATTTCTTCTCATGTTCTCGTTCAGATGTGGTGCTTGATAAAGTGTTTGTGTGTCTCTTCTTCAGCGTCTCGTTCAGGATCTCAGATCTCTGTCCTCCACACACTCACTTCTGTTCTGGCAGTTTCTCCATATCTGCTAGTGACAGTCGTGCTGATTTTCAAATGCTGCAGGACGAGAGGTGAATGTCTGTCTGATTTATTACTTTATATTCATTATGTTCAGTTCAACACTAAATTGGTCGTCATGAGAAAGCTAACTTACTGATAATCTATTTACTTCTTCTTCTTAGACTAAATTTCTGAACGTTACTCCTCCTGGAGTTTTCAAGCTAGATCCACCAAACTCAGCCCAGATCTTCAGACTGATCTCACTTAGTGTGCTTTATCTTTTCAGACTGATCCGACTTATAGTTTTCATCTATCTGTCTGTCTGTCTGTCTGTCTATCTATCTATCTATCTATCTATCTATCTATCTGTCTGTCTGTCTGTCTGTCTGTCTGTCTAACTGTCTGTCTAACTGTCTGTCTGTCTATCTATCTGTCTGTCTGTCCGTCTGTCTGTCTGTCTATCTGTCTGTCTGTCTGTCTGTCTATCTGTCTGTCTGTCTATCTATCTATCTGTCTGTCTGTCTATCTGTCTGTCTGTCTGTCTGTCTATCTGTCTGTCTAACTGTCTGTCTGTCTGTCTGTCTGTCTATCTGTCTGTCTGTCTGTCTGTCCGTCCGTCCGTCCGTCTATCTATCTATCTATCTGTCTGTCTGTCTATCTATCTGTCTGTCTACCTACCTGTCCGTCCGTCCATCCTTCCACCCACCCACCCACCCACCTATCTATCTATCTATCTATCTATCTATCTATCTATCAATGTCAGCAACATGCTAATCATGGTGTCAGTGTGCTAAAACATTAGCAATGTGTTAAATCATGCTGATCTATCTATATTTTCAAACTTCAAGTTTTTACAACTGCTTTAAACTTTCAGGCTAGGCTTTCTCAAACCTAAAGTTTGTCTTGATGAACTTTTTTATCTAGTTATCATTAATACTGTGTAGCTTGTTATCATTTTTAAAGGTGCTCACTAAAGCTGCTTTGAAACAGCATGTATTGTGAAAATTGCTGTAAAACAAATCAGTTAAACTGAATCTGTCTCACTCCTGTTTATCTTTTACTCTGCAAATACACATCTTTCCTCACTAACAAAAGACATGATATTTTTGTTTTGTCTTTTCTAGACAAATTTGTTTAAATATACTTAAAAGATGATGGTAGGTAGTTCATAAAAACAATGAACATAGAGAGAAAAAAAAAACATACCTAGCTGTTGAAGTAAATGCTTGATTGTTTTGTGTGTGTTTAACAGCTGCATCTGTTGAAGAGCAATAAACTGCGGTCTGATCTTAATCTGTCGTGATGGTGAGAAAACTTCAGCTTCATCCTGGATTCTCTCAGTATCTCAGTTCAGACTGAACATGATTACTTACTGTAAAAGTCATGTTTTGAGAGAGACTCCTTTTGGCATCTCACAGCTGTTAAAGTCAACATGAACCAGCATCACAACTCTTTTGACTTCTGACTGAAGCTGGATATTCAACGAGGAAATGTGTAGAGAAGAACTTGATTTCATACATCAGGAATTAATTGGATTGTAAAAAAAAAAAAAAATGTTATATAAATTGCTTTGTTTATCTTTGGAATAGCTAAGAAATTAAATAAGGTACTTTTTGATTTTATATTGACTGTAAAAATAGACATGGATGTCACACTGTATAACGCCTCATTGTTAAAATGAATGGTCTCTCTGAGGCCTGATAACACACTGACTGAACTAAACAGTTTGTTCATAAAGTTCTGGAAAACTTATCATACATTACTGATATTTCAGTTGCTTTTCAGTATTTGTTATCATAGAACATCTGCTTTACTATCATAATTAGTGGTGTGTGATATTGATTAAAAAAAGTATTTTCTGGGATTTTGTTGATAACAATAATTAGACAATATTTTGCTGAGTGTATTTTTGTTCTGGTACCTTGGCTGGTTTAGACTTGTAATTGACAATTTGAGAGAATGATGTGAAAGCGGAAGTACAAGAGAAAGAATAAACAGCTTGCATTAACTTGGACACATTACTAAGAATTTCTAATTGATGCCGTGATGCCAAATAAACCACATGCAGTGTGAAGAGAAGCTCATATCAGTGCTTTTCAGATCTTGATTTGTTCGTGCTTCTTGCAGAATGAGAAATGCTAGTAAAACTAAACACAAAAGAATTTTAATCAGTTGAGAAGCATCAATATTTAATAATATTTTAAGTGAAAGCCAATAGAACGATCCATTGCAGCAGCAGCAGCAGCCCTGCGCTTCCACCATTCTGGAGTGAAAGTGACTCAGCACTCCACTAGATTCTAGCTGTCGCTACGGCAAATACCATCTGCTTTGTTTAAAAAACCCTACATTAAAGCTGAAATACAGCCTGAATGAGGACAACAATAACATACAATCACTAGACTAGTGATCATCAAATCCTTTTAACAGTTTATTTTACAGACTTTAAAATAAAGTCTTCCCTTTTTTTTCACAAAACCTTTTGCACACTAGAAATCATGTCAGTTTCGGTTGAAAATATTTTAAGTTCAAGTGTTGAATTAATGCTGAATTAATACCAATATATGAAATTAAATAATGACAGAAAAATTAGGAATGTTGGACAATAAATATAACAGGAATATAACAGCTTGACAATAAACTGTTTTTGCATTATTGTCTTATTATAATGTCCGTTAAAGGAAAACTGCAAACAAAAATGATTTTTTTTTTATGTAAGAAAAAAAAAAAAAAAAAAAAAAAAAAAAACACACGTACTTTCTCCAAAACGGTTTAATTATTTAATTATGACAAAGACACAGCAATGCATCATGTTCTAATCTAGATCATGTTTGTAGTGTGTTCCAGGGGATTAAAACATACAATATATATTTCAGACCTAATGGAGTAATAATAATAATATAATGTAATTGTAAATGTGTCAAGTTGCATAAGCTCATTACTTAGTGTCATATCCATATAAATCATTATTATGGTTTCTAAGGTCCTAGCTGCAGTTCCTAAAAGGATTTAAGTTTACTACTAGACTAAAAACAGTTAAAGTTAGCAGGTGCAAGAGATAGCGCTACGTCCCACTTCAAAACACACAATATTTTTACACTTTTGTGAATAAATTACCTGTCAGGGTCTTTGGGAAACCATTAAAGGCTCGATTTTTACTGTCACGCTGATAGTTTTTGCAGTGGATTGCCCAACATTGTGTTCTTTTATTCCTCTTTAACTTCTCTTTCTTTGTTATTCTGTCTATTTCTGTGTATCTGTGCTGTTATTCAGTTGGAATTTTCACCCCAGAGTTTCGTCCTCTTAGTCTTCTATACTCTTTGGTTATATATCAGAATCAGAATCAAAATCAGAATCAGAATTGCCAGGTATGTTTACACATACGAGGAATTTGTTTTCGTGACAGAAGCTTCCACTGTACAACACAATGACAGCGACAGAACAAAAAACACATAATAAAAAGAAGAATTAAAAAATAGAACAAGTAAATAAGGAATAACAATATACAAATTGCCAATTGTATGTACAGGTATATTACAATAGACAGTTTTGTATGTACAGGTATATTATGTGCAAAGTGAAATGTAGACTAAGTATGTGTGTTAGATAAATAAGTGTATAAGTGTATAAATAGTGTGTGTTCCACAATTATTGTCAAGTGTTCATGAGATGGATAGCCTGAGGGAAGAAACTGATCCTGTGCATGGTCGTTCTGGTGCTCAGTGCTCTGTAGCGTCGACCAGACGGCATCAGTTCAAAGAGGGAGTGTGCTGGATGTGAAGGGTCCAGAGTGATTTTGCCAGCCCTTTTGCTCACTCTGGATGAGTATGGTTCTTGGAGACTGGGGAGGGTTGTACCAATGATTCGCTCAGCAGTCCGGACTACACTCTGTATTCTTCTGAGGTCAGATTTGGTAGCTGAGCTGAACCAGACAGTTATTAAAGCGCAGAGGACGGATTCAATGATGGCGGATTAGAACTGTTTCAGCAGCTCCTGTGGCAGGTTGAACTTCCTCAGCTGGCGAAGGAAGTACAACCTCTGCTGGGCCTTTTCACAATGGAGTCTATGTGAATGTCCCACTTCAAGGCCTGGGAGATGGTGGTGCCTAGGAACCTGAATGTCTCCACTGCAGTCACAGTGCTGTTCATGATGGTGAGTGAGGGGAGAGCAGGGGGGTTTCTCCTGAAGTCCACGATCATCTCCACAGTTTTGAGCGTGTTGAGCTCCAGGTTGTTGAGACTGCACCAGACAGCCAGCTCTTAAACCTCCTGTCTGTAGGCAGACTCGTCATCGTCCTGAATGAGGCTGATAAGTGTGGTGTCCTCTGCAAACTTCAGGAGCTTGACAGAGGGGTCTTTAGATGTGCAGTCATTGGTGTACAGGGAGAAGAGCAGTGGGGAGAGAACACAGCCCTGAGGAGCTCCAGTGCTGATCGTACGAGTGCTGGATGTCTGTCAAGAAGCTGCTGATCCACTGACAGACGGAGGTGGGCACGGAGAGCTGAGTTAGTTTGGGCAGGAGGAGGTTTGGAACGATAGTGTTAAAGGCCGAGCTGAAGTCCACAACCAGGATCCTCACATAAGTCCCTGGTCTGTCAAGATGTTGACATAATGCAGTCCCATGTTGACTGTGTCATCCACAGACCTGTTTGCTCTGTAGGCAAATTGAAGAGGATCCAGTAAGGGTCCAGTAATGTCCTTCAGGTGGGCCAGCACTAGTTTTTCAAAAGACTTCATGACCACAGACGTTTTTCACAACCTCTTTTTTACCCCTAGTAATTCATTAGGGAATTGTACGTCCAAAATTAACCTTCTTTTTGTAATAACTCAATAGAGAGGGGGTGCCAATCAATAGAGGGGGACAGTGGGCATCTTTCACAACCTCCATTTTACCCCTAGTGATTGATTAGGGAATTGCATGTCCAAAATTTACCTTCTTTTTGTAATATCTTTTGTCAGCAGAAAGATAGAGACATGAGACCAGTGTCAGTCAATAGAGGGGAACAGTGGCCATCTTTCACAACCATTGTTCCACTCTAGTGACTGTTTAGAGAATTGCATGTTCACAATTAGGGTCCAATCCACTGGAACCACAGGGCCCTATTGTTGTTGTAATGATTATTATGTTTTTGTTTTTTTTTGTGCCAAGGTTTGGGGGCCCTTAACATCCTCCAAAAATTTTGACCATTCCAAATCATTTGTGTCTGTATGTCATAAATAGAATGATATATATATATATATATATATATATATATATATATATATATATATATATATATATATATATATATATATATATATATACATACATACATACATACAGTGGGGCAAAAAAGTATTTAGTCAGCCACCAATTGTGCAAGTTCTCCCACTTAAAAAGATGAGAGAGGCCTGTAATTTTCATCATAGGTATACCTCAACTATGAGAGACAAAATGAGAAAAAAAATCCAGAAAATCACATTGTAGGATTTTTAAAGAATTAATTGGTAAATTCCTCGGTAAAATAAGTATTTGGTCACCTACAAACAAGCAAGATTTCTGGCTCTCACAGACCTGTAACTTCTTCTTTAAGAGGCTCCTCTGTCCTCCACTCGTTACCTGTATTAATGGCATCTGTTTGAACTCGTTATCAGTATAAAAGACACCTGTCCACAACCTCAAACAGTCCAACTCCAAACTCCACCATGGCCGAGACCAAAGAGCTGTCAAAGGACACCAGAAACAAAATTGTAGACCTGCACCAGGCTGGGAAGACTGAATCTGCAATAGGTAAGCAGCTTGGTCTGAAGAAATCAACTGTGGAAGCAATTATTAGAAAATGGAAGACATACAAGACCACTGATAATCTCCCTCGATCTGGGGCTCCACGCAAGATCTCACCCCGTGGGGTCAAAATGATCACAAGAACTGTGAGCAAAAATCCCAGAACCACACGGGGGGACCTAGTGAATGACCTGCAGAGAGCTGGGACCAAAGTAACAAAGGCTACCATCAGTAACACACTGCGCCGCCAGGGACTCAAATCCTGCAGTACCAGACGTGTCCCCCTGCTTAAGCCAGTACATGTCCGGGCCCGACTGAAGTTTGCTAGAGAGCATTTGGATGATCCAGAAGAGGATTGGGAGAATGTCATATGGTCAGATGAAACCAAAATAGAACTTTTTGGTAAAAACTCAACTTGTCGTGTTTGGAGGAGAAAGAATGCTGAGTTGCATCCAAAGAACACCATACCTACTGTAAAGCATGGGGGTGGAAACATCATGCTTTGGGGCTGTTTTTCTGCAAAGGGACCAGGACGACTGATCCATGTAAACGAAAGAATGAATGGGGCCATGTATCGTGAGATTTTGAGTGAAAACCTCCTTCCATCAGCAAGGGCATTGAAGATGAAACGTGGCTGGGTCTTTCAGCATGACAATGATCCCAAACACACTGCCCGGGCAATGAAGGAGTGGCTTCGTAAGAAGCATCTCAAGGTCCTGGAGTGGCCTAGCCAGTCTCCAGATCTCAACCCCATCGAAAATCTTTGGAGGGAGTTGAAAGTCCGTGTTGCCCAGCGACAGCCCCAAAACATTACTGCTCTAGAGGAGATCGGCATGGAGGAATGGGCCAAAATACCAGCAACAGTGTGTGAAAACCTTGTGAAGACTTACAGAAAACGTTTGACCTCTGTCATTGCCAACAAAGGGTATATAACAAAGTATTGAGATGAAATTTTGTTATTGACCAAATACTTATTTTCCACCATAATTTGCAAATAAATTCTTTAAAAATCCTACAATGTGATTTTCTGGATTTTTTTTTCTTATTTTGTCTCTCATATTTGAGGTATACCTATGATGAAAATTACAGGCCTCTCTCATCTTTTTAAGTGGGAGAACTTGCACAATTGGTGGCTGACTAAATACTTTTTTGCCCCACTGTGTGTATATATATATATATATATATATATATATATATATATATATATATATATATATATATATATATGTGTTACGGAAGGAACAGAGAAAGCGTTCGGATCCATCTGCAAAGCTTTATTCAGAGATGTGGTCGTTAAACAGGCAAGTTTCTGACAATGGCAAACAGGTATATAGAGGGCAAGACGAGAGAAGTATCCTAAACAGGCGTGGTCGATCGTCGGCTAACAATATCCAGATGGCTTACACAAAAGAGGTAATCCGTAAACATGAGCAATAGTCCAGGCTGGGGCAAACGGTATCCAAAAGGCAAGGCAAAGGGTAAATCTAAGATACACAGGCAAGAATCAAAAACACAGGAAAACAGGCAAGACTATGACTTCGACTAGATTAGGAAAACTTAAGACAGGCTCCGTACAGTAGCTATCACAGTGACAGATACTAAACAATCCTCGGCGATCTGGAAGAGGAAGTCCAAGGGTTATAAAGCATGTCTGATGGGATTCAGCTGTGTTTCTGTGTAATCAGTCCATTCAGGTGTGTGTGCAATCAGTGTAATGGATGATGGGAAATGTAGTCCAGGGTATAGTGAAACAGTCTGTGTAGTTTGAGAGTCCTTGTGGTTACTGGGTGACCTCTGGTGGTGAGTGAACGGAAGTTCATAGACCGTATTCGTGACAATATATATACACTGAACAAAATTATAAACGAAACACTTTTGTTTTTGCCCCCATTTTTCATGAGCTGAACTCAAAGATCTATGACTTTTTCTATGTACACAAAAGGCCCATTTCTCTCAAATATTGTTCACGAATCTGTCTAAATCTGTGTTAGCGAGCACTTCTCCTTTGCCGAGATACTCCATCCACCTCACAGGTGTGGCATATCTAGATGCTGATTAGACAGCACGCTTATTGCACAGGTGTGCCTTAGGCTGGCCACAAAAAAAGGCCACTCTAAAATGAGTTGATCAGGTTGTTGATTGTGGCCTGTGGAAAGTTGGTCCACTCCTCTTCAATGGCTGTGCGAAGCTGCTGGATATTGGCAGGAACTGGAACACGCTGTCGTATACGCCGATCCAGAGCATCCCAAACATATTCAATGGGTGACATGTCCGGTGAGTATGTTGGCCATGCAAGAACTGGGATGTTTTCAGCTTCCAGGAATTGTGTACAGATCCTTGCAACATGGGGCCGTGCATTGTCATGCTGCAACATGAGGTGATGGTCGTGGAAGAATGGCACAACAATGGGCCTCAGGATCTCATCACGGTATCTCTGTGCATTCAAAATGCCATCAATAAAATGCACCTGTGTTCGTTGTCCATAACATACGCCTGCCCATACCATAACCCCACCGCCACCATGGGCCACTCGATCCACAACGTTGACATCAGCAAACCGCTCACCCACACGACGCCATACACGCTGTCTGCCATCTGCCCTGTACAGTGAAAACCGGGATTCATCCGTGAAGAGAACACCTCTCCAAAGTGCCAGACGCGATTGAATGTGAGCATTTTCCCACTCAAGTCGGTTACGACGACGAACTGCAGTCAGGTCGAGACCCCGATGAGGACGACGACCATACAGATGAGCTTCCCTGAGACGGTTTCTGACAGTTTGTGCAGAATTTTTTTGGTTATGCAAACCGATTGTTGCAGCAGCTGTCCGGGTCGCTGGTCTCAGACGATCTTGGAGGTGAAGATGCTGGATGTGGAGGTCCTGGTCTGGTGTGGTTACATGCGGTCTGCAGTTGTGAGGCCGGTTGGATGTACTGCCAAATTCTCTGAAACGCCTTTAGAGACGGCTTATGGTAGCGAAATGAACATTCAATTCACGGGCAACAGCTCTGGTGGACATTCCTGAAGTCAGCATGCCAATTGCACGCTCCCTCAAAACCTGCGACATCTGTGGCATTGTGCTGTGTGATAAAACTGCACATTTTAGAGTGGCCTTTTATTGTGGCCAGCCTAAGGCACACCTGTGGAATAATCATGCTGTCTAATCAGCATCTAGATATGCCACACCTGTGAGGTGGATGGAGTATCTCGGCAAAGGAGAAGTGCTCACTAACACAGATTTAGACAGATTTGTGAACAATATTTGAGAGAAATAGGCCTTTTGTGTACATAGGAAAAGTCTTAGATCTTTGAGTTCAGCTCATGAAAAATGGGGGCAAAAACAAAAGTGTTGCGTTTATAATTTTGTTCAGTATGTATATATATATATATACAGGTGCATCTCAGTAAATTAGAATGTCGTGGAAAAGTTAATTTCAGTAATTCAACTCAAATTGTGAAACTCATGTATTACATCAATTCAATGCACACAGACTGAAGTAGTTGAAGTCTTTGGTTATTTTAATTGTGATGATTTTGGCTCACATTTAACAAAAACCCACCAATTCACTATCTCAACAAATTAGAATATGGTGACATGCCAATCAGCTAATCAACTCAAAATAACTGCAAAGGTTTCCTGAGCCTTCAAAATGGTCTCTCAGTTTGATTCACTAGGCTACACAATCATGGGGAAGACTGCTGATCTGACAGTTGTCCAGAAGACAATCATTGACACACTTCACAAGGAGGGTAAGCCACAAACATTCATTGCCAAAGAAGCCGGATGTTCACAGAGGGCTGTATCCAAGCATGTTAACAGAAAGCTGAGTGGAAGGAAAAAGTGTGGAAGAAAAAGATGCACAACCAACCGAGGGAACCGCAGCCTTATGAGGATTGTCAAGCAAAATCGATTCAAGAATTTGGGTGAACTTCACAAGGAATGGACTGAGGCTAGGGTCAAGGCATCAAGAGCCACCACACACAGACGTGTCAAGGAATTTGGCTACAGTTGTCGTATTCCTCTTGTTAAGCCACTCCTAAACCACAGACAACGTCAGAGGCATCTTACCTGGGCTAAGGAGAAGAAGAACTGGACTGTTGCCCAGTGGTCTAAAGTCTTCTTTTCAGATGAGAGCAAGTTTTGTATTTCATTTGGAAACCAAGGTCCTAGAGTCTGGAGGAAGGGTGGAGAAGCTCATAGCCCAAGTTGCTGTAAGTCCAGTGTTAAGTTTCCACAGTCTGTGATGATTTGGGGTGCAATGTCATCTGCTGGTGTTGGTCCATTGTGTTTTTTGAAAACCAAAGTCACTGCACCCATTTACCAAGAAATTTTGGAGCACATCATGCTTCCTTCTGCTGACCAGCTTTTTAAAGATGCTGATTTCATTTTCCAGCAGGATTTGGCACCTGCCCACACTGCCAAAGGCACCAAAAGTTGGTTAAATGGCCATGGTGTTGGTGTGCTTGACTGGCCAGCAAACTCACCAGACCTGAACCCAATGGAGAATCTATGGGGTATTGTCAAGAGGAAAATGAGAAACAAGAGACCAAAAAATGCAGATGAGCTGAAGGCCACTGTCAAAGAAACCTGGGCGTCCATACCACCTCAGCAGTGCCACAAACTGATCACCTCCATGCCACGCCTAATTGAGGCAGTAATTAAAGCTAAAGGAGCCCCTACCAAGTATTGAGTACATATACAGTAAATGAACATACTTTCCAGAAGGCCAACAATTCACTAAAAATGTTTTTTTTTTTTTTTTTTTTTTTTTTTATTGGTCTTATGAAGTATTCTAATTTGTTGAGATAGTGAATTGGTGGGTTTTTGTTAAATGTGAGCCAAAATCATCACAATTAAAAGAACTTAAACTACTTCAGTCTGTGTGCATTGAATTTATTTAATGCACGAGTTTCACAATTTTAGTTGAATTACTGAAATAAATGAACATTTCCATGGCATTCTAATTTATTGAGATGCACCTGTATATATGTATGTGTGTGTATATATATATATATATATATATATATATATATATATATATATATATATATATATATATAAAGGTGACCTGCAGTATTCCTTTCTCAGAGACTCCATGAGGCCTGATGCATGATGCATTTGCTGGGAGAAGCAAGCACAAGTTTGGATCACATTCACTGCTGACCATGCTTTTCCACTTGGCCTCCATCACATCTGCATCTCCATCAGGTGAGGAAGCTGCAGTCCAGTAGAGGTGGTTCATAACAGCTGGCCTTCACTGCTTCAGATCTTCACACTCCCTCATTACTTGCACTGTCTCCTAAAGCCTTATAAACCCCAATAAACACACCACATGACAAACAATTACCAATTAACTCTGCAAACAATGTCACTAAGCTGTAACTAGACTTGATGGGTAATATTGGCAAACTGAGGTTAACTTACCAGCTATGCCTTCTCATATTGTAACGTTTTTACACGTTTTTTAAAAATATAACGATATTGCTAATGCTTACAAGCTAGCTGCGGTGCTTTACAACAACTTATATACATCTCGTTGGGTCTCATTATTTAAATAATTATGTCCACTGATTTGGTAGTTAGCAAATGTTAAAAAACAAGACTTACAGTGCACAGTTGACATTTTCGTGGAGCAGCATCTCTGATGGACCCGTGAGCATCATGTCTCCCGCCGGCGGCCGAACACAGGCTGACCGGGACCTGATGAAGCTGCTGTGTGCATCAGCTCTGAGTCTCACTCGCTTCTTGCTTTAAAATTCACTTTAAATTAGGGATATACAATTTTAAAGAATTATTAAAAACAGGTGCAGTACTGGCCAAAATTGTTTGACAGAATCAGGTTCAGGTTGACAGAAAAGAACTAAATCCCCATTAGTGCATTCAGATTTATAGGCAGAAGTGGTCAGGGACCAGTCTGTGCCCACTCTTACAGAGGCCTGGTTGTTCTGATTGGTGCGCTCTCAGAGCTTGTGTTGACACTCAGCTTATTCCTCTTTGACCTTTGTGGTCTTTGTACTTTGACTTTATTCATTATTTCTCTTAAATGGCATCCGAGTCGTTCAGGAAGTATAAGGAATGGCTGGAAGCAGCAAAAACCATGGCAGATGAGTTGGAAGCCCAAAAAGTAAACTTTTTCACATATTATTTCTCTATCATGCCATTTACCTAAATCTAAAAGAATAGGGCTCTTCTCATGCCTCCCCCAAATATATTACATTCTGTGTTTGCAGTTAAACCTGCTGGCACTAGGGAGCTTGCAGAAGTTGAGGAGATGCATATAAATGAAAGTCCAGAAGAGGTCCCAAGTCTTGTTAAGCATAAATTGAAAGTCTAAATAATTTCAGTCTTTATATTTAAATTGAAAAATGTCACATATAGGCAACTGACAAAAGTATGTAATAGCCATTTATCATGATGCATATGAAGTGACAGCCATATAAGAAATTAATATTTTGCTTTATAAGAATGCATTAATGCAACTGTAGTTTTCATTATTATTACTATTATTATTATTATTATGTTTTTTTTTTTTTTAGATCAGCATCTTCAGAGATTAAGAAACCTACTAAATTCTGTCACTGTCTCTGCATCAGATGAAATAGAAGAGGCACCCACCATGTCTGTATGGACCAAAAGACAGGTCATGTCTGAAAAAAAAAAAAATTAGGGCTGCATTGCCAGAAATCTTAAATTGCATGCTGGCTGCAGAGACTGTAACCCAGCATTGCTGTCAACAGTGCAAGGCACACAGACTGAAGTAGTTTAAGTCTTTGGTTCTTTTAATTGTGATGATTTTGGCTCACATTTAACAAAAATCCACCAATTCACTATCTCAACAAATTAGAATACTTCATAAGACCAATAAAAAAAAAAAAAACATTTTTAGTGAATTGTTGGCCTTCTGGAAAGTATGTTCATTTACTGTATATGTACTTGTTACACACAACGCACAGAAGGCCGTGTTGACAGATCAGAAAGTCCTGTAAAAACAGGAAAAATTGAGGAGACAGGAGCAAGCGTGTCTGTGTCGCACATAATCCCCAGCAATTGTGAGAGCGCCGGCACAAGCGCAACACTGCTCCTCTGTACGAGTCACCTGCTCATTTTCAAAATAAGAGTTTCGATCTCACTCCACAATAGACAATGACTTTTACTTGACATTTTTTTCCAACTTTCCAATACATCCAACATAATATTTATATATATAAAATGCAAAACAGTATATTGAAAATAAACTTTTTCTTCCAAAATCACAATACCCAAATTGTGCACATACTTTAGGGTGTCACATCCTCCCCGACAAAATGAAGTAGGCTCCAGTTACAAAAACTCACACAATTCAATACTCCCTTTTTTTCCAAAACATCATGTTTTTTTTTTTGTTTTTTTTTCTCAGTATACTGGCATTGTAGATGTGAAAGGTGTAAATGTGTTTATGTCAGTGTAAGGTGTAAGCTGAAAGGAATGTGGCACAGGATAAGGTGTTGCCCACACTGGTAAGTATTGTAGTGTATAAGCTACTACACTGTTGAGTGTGGTCTGGGGTTGTATTGAGGGTTGACCCAGTGTCTCATATGTGAACATGCGCTTTGGTTTTCTCTCTCGTGCGGATCGTCTTGTTATAACCGGATCTTCTTCTTCTGGATAGTCCCTTGCATCATTCATCCAAAGACTCTCGATTTCACCATCTTCTTCACTCCTTGGTGAGGATATAGCGCAGTGAACAGGTTCATCCATTGACTGACTTCTGCTTTGGGTATCTCTCTCCCGTGACACTTGTATTTGATCTTGCTTTCCTCTTGCAGAAGCTGGTGGCGCCACTTCCATCAGAGGATTCTCCTGACTTGGTTCTGGTCTTGGCAGGTAAGTATTCTTACTTTCAGATTCTCCGCAACCTGAAGGAATCATCAGCCAATACTCTCCAAAGTCATCTGAATCTGAATCTGTCTCTCCTTCTCCATGGTATGTAGGCTCCTTGCTCTGTCTCTCTCTGTTTTTTTTTTTTTTTTTTTTTTTTCTGTTTTGCAGATTTCCCAGGATCTGATAGAATGGGGAATACCCAGTTGACTCATGGGGAGTGCAATTGTAGGCATGTATAATCTGAGGCAGGTGATCTTTCCACTTTGCTTTTTCCTTTTCTGCCATAGTTCGGAGGATCTGGAGTGATCTATGACCACTAGTATATACTCATATCTTCCTTGACTTTGCTCCAGGTGAAGATAGTCAATGCAGACAAGTTCCATTGGTGAGCTGGAAGTTATACTTCCCATGGGTGCTCGGACATGAGTGACTGTTTTTTTTGCTTTGATGCATGGACACCTTTTGGTAATGTACTCCTCTACTTCTCTCTTCATATGGGGCCAGTAGAACCTCTCCCGCAATAAGTGGATTACTCTTTCTTGGCCTACATGTCCCATCCTATCATGCAGGTGCTCCAAGGCAAGTTGTCTATACTTGGTTGGCAGAACAAGCTGCTTCCGTCCAGCCACTTGCCTATACAGACATCCCTCTTCCAAAGACAGCTTGCTCCACTCCCGTAAGTGTTTCCTGGCTGGCCCCATCATCTTTTTCCTCCTGTCTTCACCCGGCACCTCATCTGTCTCTTTCAGCTCCATTATGCTAGAGATAACTGGATCATCCCTTTGAGCTTTGGCGAGTTCAACCTTGCTTATTGGTGGCAACAAGGGGGCAGGGGATGATTGGTCCATGTCTCCGTGAGCTATATTGAGTGCTGCAATCCAAGCCACATCGTTCTTCCTGGAGGCATGAGTCCCCTCCCAGACCGCTCGTACAACCTCTTGCAACAGGTCCTCCGTGCACTCGGTGGCATATTTCTCCATATCAAGAGGAAGCCGAGATAACGTGTCAGCATCAATATTCGCTTTGCCTGGTCGATGTTTAATGTCAAAGCGAAAATCTGACAGTTCTCCCACCCAACGATGGCCTACTGCATTCAGCTTTGCAGTGCTCATAACGTAGGTTAAGGAATTATTGTCAGTGTAAATGGTAAAGTGAGGGGCGTAAAACAAATAGTCCCTAAACTTCTGGCATACCGCCCACTTTAATGCGAGAAACTCCAGCTTCCCACTATGCAGTCGGTATTTTTTTTCAGCTGGAGAAAGGGTCCTGGATCCATATGCGATGACCCGCAACCCTCCATCCTGGTGCTGATAAAGGATAGCCCCAAGGCCCCTTTCTGATGCATCAGTGTGTAGCACGAATGGGAAGTTGAAGTCTGGGTAAGCCAAGACCGGGGGATTTACCAGCAGGTTAATTAGCCGGTCGAGTGTTTCCTGGTGTTCACTGGTCCATTCCACGGGTGTTCGAGAAGGCATCTGGAGACCCTTTCTCTTCCTCTGACTGTACTGATGCATTGTTGCCCCTGGCTGCGTTTGGAGGAGTTCGTAGATTGGTTTGGCCACACGTGAAAAATCTTGTATAAATGGGCGATAATATCCGAGGAATCCAAGGAGTCTCCGCACCTCTCCCACTGTCTGGGGTCTGTTAATCTTGAGTGCCATCACTGCTTCAAGATCGCGAGGGTCTATTCTCACTCACTTGGCTGACACCAGGCGACCCACGTACCGGACTTCCCGTCGGAAGAGTTCACACTTCTCAGGCCTAAGTTTTACTCCATGGCGTCTAAGACTCTGAAGAACTTTCCGGATTACTCCTACATGTTCCTCAAACGACCGGGCATAACACAGCACATCATCAAGGTATGGGGCACAGCACTCATCCCTGAGATCATTCAGCATCTCCTCCATACTGCGCTGGAATGCCGCAGGTGCGTTAGACAGACCAAATGGGATTCACTGCATCAGCGTCCACACTCCGTTGGTCCTCAGGATCAGGTTTTATGGAACGACTTCCGCGGGCATCTGGAGTCGATCCCGGACAAGCCCCCACAAATCTGTTACACACCCCGCACAGAAGGCCGTGTTGACAGATCAGAAAGTCCTGTAAAAACAGGAAAAATTGAGGAGACAGGAGCAAGCGTGTCTGTGTCACACATAATCCCCAGCAATTGTGAGAGCGCTGGCACAAGTGCAACACTGCTCCTCTGTACGAGTCACCTGCTCATTTTCAAAATAAGAGTCCCGATCTCACTCCACAATAGACAATGACTTTTACTTGACATTTTTTTCCAACTTTCCAATACATCCAACATATATATATATATATATATATATAAAATGCAAAACAGTATATTGAAAATAAACTTTTTCTTCCAAAATCACAATACCCAAAGTAGGGGCTCCTTTTGCTTTAATTACTGCCTCAATTCGGCGTGGCATGGAGGTGATCAGTTTGTGGCACTGCTGAAGTGGTATGGAAGCCCAGGTTTCTTTGACAGTGGCCTTCAGCTCATCTGCATTTTTTGGTCTCTTGTTTCTCATTTTCCTCTTGACAATACCTCATAGATTCTCTATGGGGTTCAGGTCTGGTGAGTTTGCTGGCCAGTCAAGCACACCAATACCATGTGGTCATTTAACCAACTTTTGGTACTTTTGGCAGTGTGGGCAGGTGCCAAATCCTGCTGGAAAATGAAATCAACATCTTTAAAAAGCTGGTAAGCAGAAGGAAGCATGAAGTGCTCCAAAAATTTATTGGTAAAGAGGTGCAGTGACTTTGGTTTTCAAAAAACACAATGGACCAACACCAGCAGATGACACTGCACCCCAAATCATCACAGACTGTGTAAACTTAACACTGGACGTCAAGCAACTTGGGCTATGAGCTTCTCCTCCCTTCCTCCAGACTCTAGGACCTTGGTTTCCAAATGAAATACAAAACTTGCTCTCATCTGAAAAGAGGACTTTGGACCACTGGGCAACAGTCCAGTTCTTCTTCTCCTTAGCTCAGGTAAGACGCCTCTGACGTTGTCTGTGGTTCAGGAGTGGCTTAACAAATTCCTTGACACGTCTGTGTGTGGTGGCTCTTGATGCCTTGACCGCAGCCTCAGTCCATTCCTTGTGAACTTCACCCAAATTCAGCTTCTTTGGCAATGAATGTTTGTGGCTTACCCTCCTTGTGAAGGCTGTCAGTGATTGTCTTCTGGACAACTGTCAGATCAGCAGTCTTCCCCATGATTGTGTAGCCTAGTGAACCAAACTGAGAGACCATTTTGAAGGCTCAGGAAACCTTTGCAGGTGTTTTGAGTTGATTAGCTGATTGGCATGTCACCATATTCTAATTTGTTGAGATAGTGAATTGGTGGGTTTTTGTTAAATGTGAGCCAAAACCATCACAATTAAAAGAACCAAAGACTTAAAACTACTTCAGTCTGTGTGCACTGAATTTATTTAATACACGAGTTTCACAATTTGAGTTGAATTACTGAAATAAATGAACTTTTCCACCACATTCTAATTTATTGAGATGCACCTGTGTGTGTGTGTGTGTGTGTGTATACAGTGGGTACGGAAAGTATTCAGACCCCCTTAAATTTTTCACTCTTTGTTATATTGCAGCCATTTGCTAAAATCATTTAAGTTCATTTTTTTTTTCCTCATTAATGTACACACAGCACCCCATATTGACAGAAAAACACAGAATTTTTGCAGATTTATTAAAAAAGAAAAACTGAAATATCACATGGTCCTAAGTATTCAGACCCTTTGCTGTGACACTCATATATTTAACTCAGGTGCTGTCCATTTCTTCTGATCATCCTTGAGATGGTTCTACACCTTCATTTGAGTCCAGCTGTGTTTGATTATACTGATTGGACTTGATTAGGAAAGCCACACACCTGTCTATATAAGACCTTACAGCTCACAGTGCATGTCAGAGAAAATGAGAATCATGAGGTCAAAGGAACTGCCTGAAGAGCTCAGAGACAGAATTGTGGCAAGGAACAGATCTGGCCAAGGTTACAAAAAAAAATCTGCTGCACTTAAGGTTCCTAAGAGCACAGTGGTCTCCATAATCCTTAAATGGAAGACGTTTGGGACAACCAGAACCCTTCCTACAGCTGGCCGTCCGGCCAAACTGAGCTATCGGGGGAGAAGAGCCTTGGTGAGAGAGGTAAAGAAGAACCCAAAGATCACTGTGGCTGAGCTCCAGAGATGCAGTCGGGAGATGGGAGAAAGTTGTAGAAAGTCAACCATCACTGCAGCCCTCCACCAGTCGGGGCTTTATGGCAGAGTGGCCCGACGGAAGCCTCTCCTCAGTGCAAGACACATGAAAGCCCGGATGGAGTTTGCTAAAAAACACCTGAAGGACTCCAAGATGGTGAGAAATAAGATTCTCTGGTCTGATGAGATTAAGATAGAACTTTTTGGCCTTAATTCTAAGCAGTATGTGTGGAGAAAACCAGGCACTGCTCATCACCTGTCCAATACAGTCCCAACAGTGAAGCATGGTGGTGGCAGCATCATGCTGTGGGGGTGTTTTTCAGCTGCAGGGACAGGACGACTGGTTGCAATCGAGGGAAAGATGAATGCGGCCAAGTACAGGGATATCCTGGACGAAAACCTTCTCCAGAGTGCTCAGGACCTCAGACTGGGCTGAAGGTTTACCTTCCAACAAGACAATGACCCTAAGCACACAGCTAAAATAACGAAGGAGTGGCTTCACAACAACTCCGTGACTGTTCTTGAATGGCCCAGCCAGAGCTCTGACTTAAACCCAATTGAACATCTCTGGAGAGACCTAAAAATGGCTGTCCACCAACATTTACCATCCAACCTGACAGAACTGGAGAGGATCTGCAAGGAGGAATGGCAGAGGATCCCCAAATACAGGTGTGAAAAACTTGTTGCATCTTTCCCAAAAAGACTCATGGCTGTATTAGATCAAAAGGGTGCTTCTACTAAATACCGAGCAAAGGGTCTGAATACTTTTTTCCTTTTTTAATAAATCTTCAAAAATGTCAACAATTCTGTGTTTTTCTGTCAATATGGGGTGCTGTGTGTACATTAATGAGGAAAACAATGAACTTAAATGATTTTAGCAAATTGCTGCAATATAACAAAGAGTGAAAAATTTAAGGGGGTCTGAATACTTTCCGTACCCACTGTGTGTGTATGTATATATTTATTAACAATTGCAATGTTGTGTTTTGAGTTAGGTATTACCAGTGCTATGAAATAATATTTATGATTTAGTGCTGTATAAATAAAACTGAATTGAATTAACCATAAATGCAGATCTGCTTGATATATATCTGATGTAAACTTCATAAGTTTTTATACAGTAAGACAATTTGTGATTATTTTTTGTTGATTGTCAGCAAAATGGGGCCATTCAAAACCTTTATAAAGTCCTCCTTCCTCTGTAAACTCTTCTAATGTCTGACACACATGTAGGTAAGGGCTGCTCAGAACACCATAGGCCCAGCGGACAACTTGTCTGTATGCTGTCAATATTGATTGTCTTATACCAATGGCATCAAAAAGTGTGACTTAAGCCCCGTTCAGACTACACGATTTTAGCCCGATTTTGCCATGATCTGCTTGACGTAGGTTGTCGTGGGGATTCGTAAACGACAATGAGCGTCGGGACGCACGATTCAATCGTTTCATCTCGTGTAGTGTGTCATAGTGCACGACATCTCTGCGATGCTTCACGACGCTCCACGACGTCAACACAGAAAGACTAGCATGTTTAATTTTTTTTTCCGTCGTACACGACAAGTTCCATCACATCAGTGACACTGGCCAATAGGAGCACAGAAGCGCCTTTGTACAAGCTTTCAAACAAGCCGTAATGAAAGAGAGACAACGGTATCAGTCTTGCTAGGTGTAATTTTCCAATGGAGGAAATGTTCGTGGAGCTACAGCAACAATACTCCTGCATTTATGATGAGGGACTACCGCGACACAGTGAAAAAAGGTAAAATAAAATCTATTTTACCTCAGTTCTCTTTGACAGTCCATACCATCCTCTTCATGCAATCCAGATTTGTGTCCATTGTCAGGTTTTCTTTCTTTTTCGGCCTTTTCTTATGACAAGACAGGGCAAAACACGCTGTTTGCTAGCCATTGTTTGTTTACGCTCATAGCGCCTTCTGTCTTGTCCCGCACTGTATCGATGACAGTACACACGTCGTTAATGACGGCATGCAATGAATGCTCGGGTAGCATCGTATAGTCTGACATGTTTCTTGTTCACGACACGACAAGATTTTATGAGTCAAAATCGCATAATCTGACACAGTGACTGTCGTAACCGACAAAAAAATCGTGTAGTCTGACCGGGGCTTTACAGGTAGTTGTGACCTACCTAAATATAGGCAACTTGTAATTGAAAAAACTAAATTATTCAGATGGTTTTAATATTCAAATCTTTATTATACTATGTCTTTATACATACAAGTATTTAGCTCAGAGTAATAAATGATCTCTGCCCTGAACACACTCATGTCTGCTGGCCTGGAGAGGTCTATGCTCCTGTCTGAAGTGCATATAGGCTATCTGTAGCACATATGTGTTCACACCATAGACTGTAAAAAAAAAAAAAAAAAACATGGACGTAGTATCTGTGATATCACCCTTAGGTTTCTGAAGAGCATTTTTGTAGCCAAAAAGTGGGCGGAGTCGGCCATCGCCATCTTGGCAAGCGTGTCACCACGCATCACTCCCGGATAATCGAAAATGGGCAAAGAGGCGGGATGTGGGTGGAGCTGGTTGCTGAACCCACGCCCACCTTGCTCGCCAGTGGTGACAGCAGCGGCAATCCACCTGTCACTCAACTGGCCATGCTCTTAATAATGCCGAACTTTAAGGCTCAATATAATTTAAACGGATGAGTTATTAAAAAAAAAAAAAAAAAAAATCACCCCCTCACAGTTGTCATGAAGGGCAAAATTAGCTATATAAACTAAAATAATTTTTTAAACCAAGCTGTAAAAAGGTTTTTTTTTTTTTTTTTGCTGTAAAGTAGGACATTTTAACATGGGGAGTCTATGGGATTGACTCCCTTTTGCAGCCAGCTTCTAGCGGCCAGTCGATGAATTACAGTTTAAGTCACTTCCGTGTTGGTTTCAGGAGAGAGAGACCGGAAGGTTGCCGCTTGGTTCAGACAGCAAGCCTCAAAGCCTGGGTGCCGAGTCAGACACCGCACATCAAGTGTGGGGCTCACATTCTCCACCAAGACCCGGTATTAGTCTTTTCTAAAGTTGTTTTTTTTTTTTTTTTTGCTCCTAATAATAATTTAGGAATGCCTCCTAAATTATTGTCTATTTATTTAAATTAACCGGATAAATTATGGAAGGCCCCCTAAATTAACTTCTCCAGTTTATAGTTAATTGAGAAGCAAGGATTTTACGTTACAAAGTGCACGAACTACCTAACATTAGCTAGCTGGAATGTTTGCATGTGAGCTAGCAGCACATGATGCTAGCGATCAAGCAAGATAGTATGTTAGGTAGCAAGGTAATAACGTGTTATTATTAATGGATAAAACCAAACCATAACCAAACTGAGCTGGACTTAGTTCCACATGAATTGCAGACAATCAACATGAATACTTATGAATATTAAAAATAACAACACGATACTTAAAATACACACCTTAGCTACGACGATCAAGCCTGGCCCAGGCCTCCCTTCTCATTCTTCTTCTTCGTTTGCTTCATCTTCCTCTTGGCGCTTGCTTATTTTATTTTATTTTATTTTATTGTATGTATGTGTGTCTCTCGCTATGGTCATATGGTGATATTGTTAACATTAGCTGACAGAAGAAAAAAATATCATTTGAATCATCTTTTTTTTTTTTGGTGCTTTCTTAGAAAATGTTTAATTTAAAGTTATTTTTAAATTAATATATAATAATAATAATACTAATACTAATAATAATAATAATAATAATAATAATAATAATAATAATATAGGCCTAATTAAAATTAAAATTATATTTGAAAAGAGTTTAATTATTTTAATGTGGTTCTTTACTTTCCAAAATGGCACAAAAATAGTTTCTTTTTTCTTTTCTTTTTTTTTTTTTAAACAACTCAGTTTTCTGTATTAAGTAATCTCGTGTAAATACGAAGATAAAACAAATAGTATTTGAACTGTTAACGACCGGTAACGATGGCCAAACGTCATTTCATGACACACGGCACTGCCATTATTTACAGGAGCGAGAGGGCGCATCACTTTGAAACCTAAGATAAGGTCGTAATAAGCTGCTTGCACATACGACCTGTGGGGTCGTTTTTTTGGTGGAGGACAGTCTCGTCAAAACACTACACACAATTCACAAATCCACACACACAAGTATCAGAACATCTCAGATCTTTTGCAAAACGAAGCACTTCATTCAAAACTTTACAATAATGTGACAAAATCCAGTTTTGGTGCACACATGGTTCATACAGTTGGATTGTGTTTGAACCACTTACACACTGCTGTGCTAGTGGCGCAAATAAGGGGTATGCAGTATATGCAGTGCATAGGGGCGCCACACATATTCCTCTTCCTCTTCCTGCACCACTGCCTTTCATTTTTGTTACTTTTACTTTACTTTTTTTACTTTTAGTCATTTAGCAGATGCTTTTATCCAAAGTGACTTACAAATGAGGACAACAGAAACAATCAATTGTAGTATTAAAACAACTAAAACTGATCCAAAACTAAAAGCTAAAACTTTATAAATAGTATATATACACACAAACACATTAAAAAAAATCAATTAAATAAAAATGAGAAATGCATATGACAAAATTTCTAAACTTAACATCTAAATGAAAACAAAATAAAGTTACAAACAATTCAAAATATTAAGAGAACAAAAGGTATAAGAGTGAAATAATGATTCTAACATAAAACTAAGCCAAACACCAAAAACAACTACATGTACACACACACACACATCCATACATCCATAAATTCAATATTATTTCATTTTCATGTAGTTAGTTGAAGTACTAAAATAACTCAAATTAAATAAAACTAAAACTTAATAAATAAATTAATAGAAAAATAGAAAATACAGACATACAGACATAATAGAAAAAAACTAATAAAATGACAAACATACCTACAACTAACTAAAATTAAAATAGATAACATATACAAATCAAACTACATTAGTTTAACAGTAATCCTAAAAAAAATAACTGTGCCAAACATACAAGTAAGAAATGTTGTTGAAGACAAATTCACCTGTTGCCTTTTTATAGTGCTTACACCTTGATTGTTGAGTTTTCAGTTAAGCACCTAAGTGTCTGCACACCTGATGACCGTGTTTGATCAATTGGTTCATATGTGTAGTATTTTGGAAAGCAGTGCCTTAAAATGGCAAAGAAGTGACATCATGTTAGATTTCTGTGTCTAATGTAGAGAAGTGTGTTTAGTGTCTTGCAAAACAATGTGTGTAGTGTTTCGCAAAAGTGTGAGGCTGTGAATGTGCTTATAGTTGTGCAGATTTATGGTGAGGTTTTGCTCTTTGAGTGTCAGGTTTCACTAACTGTGTGTTATTTTTCATTTTAGTGTGTAAGCAATCGTAAAAAAAAAAAAAAAAAAAACTGTAAGAAAAACAGTAATATCCCCATGCTCGGCTGAAAGTTGGCTCCTCAGTCTGATAACAGTGAGAACAACACAAAGATAGCAGTGTGCTAAGCAAAGTTTCTTACAGCGCTTTGTGTTTTCTGTTTAAAGGAAGCATATTTCTCAAGATCATTTCGGTATCAGATACGTTCTCTTCTCAGCTCACTCGGGGTACAGCTGCGCTTACCTGCAGTCATGAATGCATTGATGGACAGCTGTCTTTCCTCAGTCGACTGGAGTTTGCATTTCACATGATTTCTCATTGTGGTGCTGATAGTATGACAAACATAGGCGTAAATCACGGGGGGGACAGGACCCCCCCCCATCTGAGGGTTGTCCCTCCCCTAAAAATATCATTACAAGCAACTCTGTGTCTTTAAAATAATATAATGGACATATAATTAAAATAATTGTGTAAGAAGTAAAACAAAATAAACGCAAAAAAGCGTTTTAAGTTCAGAAATGTTTTGATTCCCCCCTCCCTTGCCTCACAGTGGTTTGGTCCACTGCTTCGATACACTCAGGACACGAGCCCGGTGGGAGCAGTGTTGCCAAGTCCCCAGTTTTCCCGCGGAATAGGGCTACTTTTACGCTCTTTCCGCGGGATGTTTTTCATGTCCGCGGGTTGGAGCGACCCCAATAATGTGATATTTAGCCCCTGGAAAGCGACATTTATCAGGGGAACCCCACCAAAAAACGTGTATTTCACCCCACCGGAACGCGATTTTTACCGGAAATTCCACCTGAAATCCGATTGGGCTAGTTTTGGGCTAGTTTTGAGTAGCAATTGGGTGGGTTTTGCTGTGAAAACCTGGCAACCCTGGGTGGGAGAGAGCAAAGTTCCTTAGTAGTTATGTGTAAGTAATTAGGCTGTCAAGGCTATTTTATTCTCTTTAAACATCGGGTGAAATTATTCTTTCTCTTTAATACAGATGATGCTGGATCATTAATAAATTAGTCATGACAAAAAATAATGATATCCGATGTATTTTCTATGAGCAATTTATAAGGTTACCAAGCTTAATACCGTAGCTTGTCACCCACTACAACTAACACAGCGATAAACCTGTGTGTGAACTGATATTAGGCTAATATTGTAGACCTACCGATGTGTTGGGTTTTGCTCAGTATGATGTTAAGTGGCAGGCTTAATGCGGTTGAATATATAAAGAGACTTACTCGATCCCAGACGAAAGCTAAAATACTATGGAGGACGCAAAATAATCATGATAATATGACCGTGTGGTGAACCATATGAACCGAACTCATATTTAAACACGGTCTCCATGCTGTTTACACATGCTGTGTACACATATCTATCCTTACAAGTACAATTTTGGCTGTATTATTTGTGTCCCCTTCAAAAATTGCTCTTGAGAAATTTTATGTTTCTTGTCCCCCCCCTACTGTTAGATGAAGTTTACGCCCCTGATGACAAATACAGAGTTCTGGCATGAAACTCTAGATGGTGCAGTCCGATAGGTCCAACTCAATCTGACCTAATGACATTATGATCACATGGCACAGCTGATTGGTTCTCTCCTTTATCGGTAGCCAATGAGCTCGCTACTCAACATTCAAATATACGATTAGTGCTTGCTGTAGCAGTTTGCAGTGTGCTTTAAAAACAGCGAAATCAGCATCTAAGATAAGTGAATGCTCTTCTAATCCATATCGCTGTGTATATTGACTAATTGAATTCAAAAATGAGCAACCATAATCAAACTATGTGTCATGTTAACAGTTTGCATTGTATGCAGGAGCGAAATATTAGCATATTAGCAGCAGCATTTAGCATCTGTGTTTATACGGCTGTTTAGAGCTTATGCAATCACTGAAGACACGCTGATAGTAACGGGCATGAAATGAAATAAGCATTCTTGTGTATGCATTTCAACAAGGGTTTGCCATATCCAGCAGCGTCATCTCAATGTTCACATTCGTTATTTCTAAGGTCGATGTTTTCTTTGTGATGAGTGTGTGGTTGATTTCAGCTGCACGTAGCATCAGAAGCACACGCTTATCGCAGTCATATCAATGATAGTGTTGTGGGAGAAGGGAAATAAGAGTTATCACCGAAGATCACTATCTACAGGCTGTTGTACTCCCAAGTGAAATACATTATGGGTAGTGTAGTTCGGAGAAATGTGTTCATGTGATGTGTGCTCTCGCTGTGCTGTGTAGTTCAGAAAATGGAGAAAGAAGATTATATTCTGCTTTTATTTCAGTTAATTCAGGTCAGTCTACCCAGGGGTTTTTGTGCACTGTAACTCTGAAAACTTTTATTTGCATGAGAGAGTAACATGGCATGCATCGTCTAACTTTGTCCGTCTCATCATTGCACGAAAATGAATTAACGAGCTGTTATGCTGCCACTGGGACTGATGAAGTGGAGAAAGTAAGAGCAGTTATCAAATGACTAAATTGTGATATTTGCTCAGGTGGGTGCTGGGGTCTTATCTATTGGATTGCAACATATATCCATTTTGTTAATTAACATTACACATAGTGCGCATCTGATTAGAGTTAAGCCAGTCGGCGTGGTGGCACACATAGACATAGGCCACTATTGTTAAGCCGGTCAGCGTGGTAGCCCAGGCACACATAGATAGTAATGCATGCTGTACACATGGATCTTCGGAGAAGCAGCAGTACATAATTCTTGATGATAGATCTGATTGCTGGGGGGTGTTTTCTTCTTGTTTTGGCTTGTGTTGTCCCCTCTATGTCTCCTGCTTTGTGGGGGGTTATTTCATGTATGTTATATGTGCAGCAGCAGTATTTCTTACATACTCACAGCTAGGGCTGGGTATCGTTCAAAATTTTTCGATATCGATACCGATACCTTGAGTTCGATACCGGTTCCTGAACGATGCTTTTTTTCGATACCAATTTTATGAAATCAGTTTTAACAAGATTACATTATCTCAAAAAAACATTTATACAGACTCAGAGCCTCATCTCCTGAGCCACTGCACAAAGGAACAAAATATATCCAACACAATAAATCAGTGCAAATAAGTTTAATAAAGCTCAAATAGTTTTCAGTTTACACATCTGTTAGGCTACATTTACATTAGTGCGTGTTCGTTTTAAAACACATAGCTCCGACAGAATCATCATTTCTATTCATTTATTCTAGGTTGTTAAAAGACTTCAAGAAATTGAAAATTTTTATCCACTCTCATAAGTGGGTGTTTTATTTCCTTTCACCATGTTTTATTGTTATTGAATTCTGGTGTAGTATGTCTAATTATTTGAATGCATAAAATGAACTTTTAAAAACAAATTTACTCTTAAAATAGCCTTATGAAATGTTTTATTTTTCCTCAGAAATTCTGTGTTCTGTATCTGGTTTTCAAATGAAGGCATAAAACATTGATTTCATTTATCTTTAAAGTATTGAAAATCAAAGTTTATTTATTTATTTTGGCAAACAAATGGGGTTTACTATTAAAGTTAAAACATGGAAGAAATTTTGTGTGATCATTACTAAAAGAAAAAAAAAATAAAGTTTTAATCATTTTAATAGTAGCCTAGTAGTAGCAGCATGTACATTCTGCTGAACAATAGTTATGTATTTCTGACACCGTGTCTTCCATTTAAACCGTCTGTGTGTAATAAACAAAACCGCGCGATATATAGAGCAGACTGCTCCGTACGCTTTCGGATCGCTCTCGCGGATGTCGCTTCTAGTCCAACACACCTAGTGCTGCAGGCTTATTGCCTCACTGACGTTGATGAGAGTAACCCCTTAGGTATCGAAATTTGGTACCGAACGACAAGACGTTTTTCAATACTCGGTGGTATCGAGGCAATTCGGTCGGTGCCTAAAAAGTATCGAACTTGATACCCAGCCCTACTCACAGCAGCATGTTGTGGATGTGTTGTGTTGTCATGACAGAACTTAATTTCACTGATTCGTTTGATCAAAAGTAATTCTATTTTATCAGATCATTAGTAAGATCATTTTGATCAAATTAATTCCAAACTTCGCGAAGCAGAAGACGACATTTTGAGATCAAATACAATCAACTTGTTAACAAGCTCCACAGCACCACCCAGTATATTTAGTTATAACTTCTTAGGATTTATCATGGATTCCCTGCATTTACGGCCAGCAAAGCAACACGCAGTTTAAGTGTTTTTATTTTTCAAATAGTAATAACAGAGTGAATATTTGACTACTTGTGCACACCCCTATACTCGACAGTGTCAGCTCACATATTGATAAAACAGTAATTACAATATTATCATAGATGGTACATTTACATTTATTCATGCAGTAAATGCCTTTTTCCAGAGTGATTTACAAATATGCTCAGTGCTGCTGATCTGTATGCAAACATTGGTGTCTTGAAATCTGATGCAGACAGCAACCGATAGCCAGTGAAGACAGACAAAGAGAGGTATAATGTGGATTGTCTTGGGCTCATTAAAGACCAGTTGTGCTGCTGTGTTCTGGATCTTTTGAAGAGGTTTAATTGCAAATGCTGAAGTGCAGCCAGAAGAGCATTGACAAGATGACAAGAGTCTGGATGAGGTGTTGTGCTGCATGTTCAGTTAGAAACAGGCTGATCTTCTTGATGTTGTTCAGTTCAAACCTGCTTGACAGTGTTGTCTTTGCAAAGTGGTCTTTGAAGGTCAGCTGGTCATCAAAGATTAACCCAAGATTTCTGGCTGATCTGGTTGGGATGATTATTGATGATTCTAGCTGGATGGTGAAGTTGTGCTGTATTGTTGGAGTGACTGGAAAGACAAGAAGCTCTGTCTTCACTAGATTGAGTTGTAGATGATGGGTTTTCATGCTGAAATGTCCATCATGCAGTCTGAGATTTGTGTAGCTACTATGAGATCAACTGCTTGAAAATAAAAGCTGTGTGTCATTAGCATAGCAATGGTAGATATCGCATACCCCTATCGTGAAGCAGTTCAGTCCTAATATAAGGCTCAGTATAGCAATGCTATGCAGCCTCTGTGATGTTTGTTCACTTCACAAATTATAAGCACATGAATCCACACTGTAATTTATAAGCATGTATATTCCTCATTCCTTAATGTAAGTCTTCTGACTTGTATCACTGCTTTGTAGCAAATGCTTTGTAGGTTTATTATTATTATTATTATTTTGAACTGTTCATGTTTCCCTTTTTTAAATAAAGACAGTGCCTAATTCTGGAGTTGATGCTTTGTTAAACATTCTTGCAGTGTCACAGTAAAAGCAAATGAACCATGACCTCTTACTGCAGTCAATCAGGTTTTACATGTCAATTATTTTTCCACTTTGGAACAAAATGCTACTTTTTTTTTGTTTGTTTGTTTACAATTAGTATGCAGTTAAAAAGAAAGCTATCAAATTTTAAACCGTTTTTGAGCTTGCATTTTTTGTATCAACAGCCAATGAATTCACATGACACTATTTTTACACATTCTGCGGTTATCACTGGAGTTCTGAGAACTGTTGCTTTTGGTGGCATTGATGGTTTGTGAACGCTACTGAACAGGAACACATGGTGTCAAATGATGAATAGAGTTGTGAAACACCAGAATAGTGTTAATAGTTTCGAGAAATATTTTTAAAAAATGTTTTGTTTTTATGTTTGTGCTATTTGGCTTTCATAATGAATTTTAATGTCTAAGCAACTGAGAAAAATTGGAATAAGAATAGAGATTTACAAAATTCTTATGTGTTTATAGTTTTATCAACATTTCTCATTCTGCAAGAAGCACTAACAAAACAAGATCTGAAAACCACTGATATGAGCTTCTCTTCACACTGCATGTGGTTTATTTGGCATCACGGCATCAATTAGAAATTCTTAGTAATGTGTCCAAGTTAATGCAAGCTGTTTATTCTTTCTCTTGTACTTCCTCTTTCACATCATTCTCTCAGTTAAATATTGATGCATATCTGATGCAGGCTATATCTTTCTAAACATATTTATAAGAAAAAATCAAATAATGGTTACTTCAGATTTGCTAGAGTTTTCTTAACTTTCCTCAACAGTGTCACTCCTCAGTCAACAGTGTAAAACATACCAGTGTAGTCTGCATTGTTGTAACTGGAATCATAATCATTAAATTTGTTTCAATGCCCATCTCTTGCATTGGTGTATGAATATTAAACTGTGTTCACAGGTACAAATATATCAGTATCAGAGGCCTGATAGAATAGAAACAGATAGATGTAAGATCATAGTTGTGGTTTGTTCTCTTTCAGCTCCACTGCACGAACCAGTGAAGGAGGAGCAGCAGTTGTTCACTTTATTGTAACGTAAATACATCATTATTGTTACGGGGCTGATGAGACGTGAGACGTGCGGATCCATATGCAGGCTTTTATTTAAAGACATGGTCATAAATACAGGCAGGGTCGAAACAATGGCAAACAGGTATGGCAGGGACAAGACAAAGCGTAAACCTAGGGCAAGCGTGGGTCGACGATCGGCGAACAATATCCAACGGGGCAAGGCAGAGCAATAATCCATGTACACGAGCAATAATCCAAACGAGGTGCAAACAGAGTCCGAAACGGCAAGGCAAGGGTTAATCCAGGAAACACGGGCTAGAATAAAACACGGGAAAACAGGCAAGACTAAGACAACTAAGTGGGCTCCGTAGAGTAGCTATCGCTAGAAGAGGGATATGTGCGTACAATACTCGGCGATCTGTGAACGGAAGTCCATGGTTTATATAAGGGGTGTAATGGGAATCAGCTGTGGGATCAGTCTCAGGTGTGAGCGTGTGATTAGTGAAATGGCTGCTGGGAAATGTAGTCTGGAGATGATCTTGCAACAGTAGTGTAGTGCAAGAGTCCATGTAGTGACTGAGTGACCTCTGGTGGTGAGTGAACGGAAGTTCATAGACCAGATTCGTGACAATTATAAATACAGCCAATAAGAGCATCACAATAAAGAACCATCAAAATATTGCTCTATTTCCTTTGTTCGTTAAACACACCAGAATACTTTTCATAATAGCAAATAAAACCTGTTCATTTTAATACTGAATGGGTCATGACAACATTTCAGTAGAAAGCTTGTATTTTATTCAGTGTGACATTTTGTGAAAACATGTTACAAGATTATCAACATTATCAAAAGATAGTCTGTAAGACATGAGATATATTTGTATGTTTTAATCTGTCACAATGTTTCTAAAGATCTGACCGCAGGTTTCAGGACGTCTTGAGTCTTTAACACAGTCTGTGTCTTTAACCGTCTGTCATCATTCAGTCAGTATGGAGCTCAGTCAACTTCCTCTTGTGCTCTGTGAGTATTATTTTCTCTAAATGTATTTCAGTGGAATTGCTATTATATTATGTAAATGATCAAGTGTTTTAGTGTGCCTAGATTTATGTCTTTTCTTGCTGCTCTCAGAGTTACAGATCGAGCTCTAGTCCATGATATATGAGTGAAGGATGAGTTTGAGAGAGGAAGTGTGCAGTTAGTGCTGTTTGTGTAAGAGAAATGCACTCTGTTGTGTTGTAGATCAGTGTTTGTTCCAGGGCCGGCACAAGCTCAACTGCCGCTGTAGGCAAAACCCTGCTGTCCCGCCCCCACTTCACTCTCACAATTAAATACAATTTTTAAGATGCATGTGAAAGACTGGAGAATTTGTTTATTGATACAACTGCATTAAAATAAAAGCAGACATGGGCTTGTTTTCTGATTATTACATTTTTTACCCCCTACTGCAACGTAGTAATAATAATAATAATAATAATAATAATAATAATAAAAAAATAAAAAATAACCACTAGTATAACTGCAAAGGCAAATTAAGTGTAGCTACAAACCTGAAGTGGCCATGGGAAGATTTGGGAGAAATCCCGGTGAGCAGCGTAAAACAGCTGGTGTGCACAGCTATTCGTAGTCAGGGCTTAATTTGAACAAACCCAGTCAACCCAATTGTAGTATAATATACCCTATAGTTGTAGAAAACTAAAAAAAAAGTAAAGCAATTTGTTTATATTAGTATAGTTGTTATATTACCATGCACAGCAACTATAGAATTACCAAAACAAATTAATTCAAGTACTTTACTATAGTATGGTTCAAAAACACTATTAATAGTATTTACTATAAATTACTATAGTATTTTTTTCATGTGAGCAGGACCTCGAAATTTACAAATTAAACACTGTATAGCGTTATAAATATGATAAAGGCTAAATATATAGTCTACTTGGCTAAAACAAAACAAAGCATGGTTTTGGATGTAAGTAGGCCTATTTAATAGATTACACGACACTTGGTCCACCTGTGTCTCCCCCGCGCTTTCTCTCTCACACACATACATTAGGCTATCTTGCCTTTCAGAAGCAGGTGTCTGGCTTTAAAACTCATCAGACATCACCAGCAACAAAAGTCATTCATTTCTGGATAGTTTTATTCGTTTTGATGACATTTCTGAATGTAGCTACATGAGGATGTTTTGCATAGAGTTAACGCCGCTCAGATGGGGGGCAGTGCAGGAGCGGCATTACTATTTCTTTAAAAATAAATAAATAAATAAATAAAAAAAAACCTTGCTATGTGTACTGCGTTTGGCTAACCGAGACTTGTCATATCGCTTGCATATTTTTGCTTTTTTGTTGATTTTGATTGCTTCTATTGTCCTCTTTTGTAAGTCGCTTTGGATAAAAGCGTCTGCTAAATAACTAAATGTAAATGTACTATGAAGCAAAGTTAATTTATATTTAGAATAACTAAGGGGCGATAACTTGTTGATATGAGTGCAATAATTCCAAACGAATGCCCAAAAGATAAAATCTCTGTCCTTTTTGCCGCCCTAGAAGAAAAGGTTCAAAGATGAACTTTGGAGACTGCAACTGTGGGGGAACCTTAAAGGTTCATTTTTGAACCTTTTTGAAAAGGTTCTAATTGGAACCTTCACTTAAATGTGCATTAATAACCCTCATGGGTTCCTTTTTGAACCCAAACCCTTTTTGATGGTAATAACATTATTATTATTATGATTATGATTATTATTGTTATTATCATCGTCGTCGTCGTTGTTGTTTTTATTATTATTATTATACATTACTAATCCAATTTCACTATATAGACAGAACACCATAATTGTCCATAAACTGTTTAATAAATAAATGTATTACAAACAAACCAACAAACACATAAATAAATAACAATCAAACATAAATATGTATTAGAAACAAACCAACAAACACATAAATAAACAACAATCAACATCATGCATTTATACACATATACATTCATTTAATAAAAAAACTAGCCATTGTGGGTGGCATATTGGTTTTGGCACTATGATACATTAAACAGTTTTCAATGAATGTCAGGGTGTCTCTCAACTTTGAAGCATATTCAGTGTTGAAGATGAAGTGTAGAGCTGTGATCACATCGTCTACTTCACAGACCTTCCCCTTCCATCATTATTTCTAAAAGAGACTCTGTATCCAAGGCACGTCCCTTTATAAACAGCACAGTGTTGGGTGTATGTGGTTCCTAAACAAGGAGAAAATAATGTTATACTATAACAATATTTAGTAGTTAAAGTGAAATTTATGATTTATTATTATTATTATTATTATTATTATTATTTTAATTGAGATTGAAAAAATGAGTCTGTAATAAATCTTTGACTTTTTTTTTAACCTGTCACAATGTAATAGAGGCTTTGAAAAGAAAGATGAGGCAGTGTAAACTATATTATCAATATAATAAAGATAATAGAGAGGGTGGCAGGTGGTCATGAAAAACTAAATTATGAGCATTTTGGTTGCAAGAATCCCTTACTAATAATCTAAGTAGACATCAGTGAGAAAAAAATTAATTATAAATATAACAAATTGTAATCAAAAGTATATGACCCCATTAAAGGGATATTTTGTTGTCATTTACTCTCCCTCATGTTGTTCCAAACCTGTATAACTTTTTTTTTTCTTCTGCAGAACATAAAATAAGATATTTTTAAGAATGTTAAAGAATGTCCATATGATGAAAATCACTGGGGTCCAAAATAGGGCTGCTCGATTATGACAAAAATCATAATCACGATTATTTTGGTCAATATTGTAATCACGATTATTTAAAATGATTATTAGTGGGCCATACAACCAAAGTTTTATATGAAAGATTTATTTAAAGACAGTGATGTATATCAAATGTATATTTTCTGTAAATAAGGTTGCTATGACATCTACATCTTAGAGACCAGCAAAATGTCACAATTATCAATACCACAGCAGAATACCAGTGTAACTAATATTAGTTATAAAAAAGGTCCTCAAAATTATTGAAAATAATTAAACTGCCAGTAATAAAAAAGCAAAGGCATACAATGACAGTAATAAAAAAGCAAAATAATACAATAGAATGAAAAAGATACAAATGAAACAAACTGTGCTTTAAGTGTTTTTTTTTTTTTTTTTTTTTTTTTTTTTAATGCAAGTCTAATGTTCAGTTAACAGCCTACTAGAGAAATTGAATAACCTAATGGAAAATAAAACAGCATAGTCTTCACTGTAAGAATTAAACTTCCTTTGTTTCTTATTAACCCTTTGAGCGGTACGGTCCCACATATGGGATTCTTATTTCCGTGCCCCTGGGAGTACGGTCCCACATATGGGATTTAGAACGTTCGGTGACGTCACATAACTGCCAAATTCAAACTGTGGTTTCGCGCGTTTACTGGCGTTGAGCCAGAGACAGACGTGCACTGCGACTGTAATATTATCACAACAATGCAGTGTTCTTAACCGCATAATGCATATTTTAGGTTTAAGACATTTAAATACACATAAGTACTAGTAAAACAATACATTTAGAGCTTGTAAAATACACACAGATGTCTATGGAAGCAACAATAACAATCCATTCCAATTTAATTTGCCGATGTGTTTTATTCATATCAGATACACACAGTGTAAGTACCTATAAAGTTCACTCTATTCTTCACCCAGTTCACCGGCCACTTACTTGCATGTATTTCGGGAGAAATTGATGAATTCACGTGCTGTAAATCTGACTGACAGGACTCTCTGAACTGCGGCGCGAACAAACATGGCGGCGCCCGTCTAACGTTACAGATCACGAACAAGATCATTTATAAAGGTGTTTAAAGGACAAAACACACTCATTTACGCATATTTGTGAATCGGAATATCAGATTGTCCATGCCATGGTAACCAAGTTTGTGAATATGTTAAATAAAAAAGGAAAAACGAAATAAAAACGATCCATCTGTCATACAGTGTTATTGTGGCCGCGGTTTGTCACGTGACAATCATGACACGTCGCCATGGAAACAGTAAGGGCAAACGTTCTAAAATAACGGTTGCCTTAAAAAAACTCACTCTGGGGGGACCGCTAGAATATTTTAAACTCACCACTGAAAAGGTTAAAGCTACAAAAGTCCTTCAGTCAAGAGCAGTAAGTGATTTTGAATTTGTCTTTTGTTGTTTGATTAATATTAAGCACAAAGTCGGCAGCAGGAAAATAGCGCGCTGTCACTTTAAGAGCCGCACAGATCCAATTTACTGTTACACACGTATTTTCATTCTCAACTCTTTATGTTCATTTATTACATAACTGACCAGGGTTTACGTGAATAATCACTAAGCGCCGCATTTTGACACATTTTTGCGTGTATTTGACGTTTAGGCGCTAAAAGATGAGTTGACATGTCCGTACAGTGCAAGTTATCTTTCACGCTTTTAAAAACACAAATAAATCTAATCAACTTAAATAAAGCTAGCACGTCACATTTTGCAAAAGTCTAGTTACATGATTTGCACGTGAAATTGGGCTTTTATGGAGGAACGAAAGAGCACCTCTGGAAGGGGGCGGAAATTATCTCGATTATTGTATTTTTATAATCGTTGGAGGCCAAAATCGAAACTGAATTTCAATTAATTGCACAGCCCTAGTCCAAAACAACATGTCAGTGATTTTCAGTGACATTCTTGAAATAACTTCTTCACAGAACAAAAGAAAGTCATACAAGTTTGAAACAACATGAACGTGAGTAAATGATGACAGAATTTAAATTTTTGTTTGAATATTCCCTTTATTCATTATTGCTGCTGTTACTGTGGAACCTGCATGGACACAAATAGTTCCTCAGAATAACCCCATAAACAAATGTTTAGAAGAAATCATAATCGGGAGAAGGGGTTGAAAAAAAAAATGCATAGATTTAAATATTATGGATACACTGTTCCAAATACACTCACCTCACTGATGACATAAAGAGATCTCAGACTCTCCTTTAGAAGTGGAAACAGCAGCAACCGCTGAGACCTTTAATATAAAATTTGTTAAATGGCATACTATGTTTCTGATCATTGTGATTCTTAGCTTTATTGTTCATGCAAATCAGTGATTTATTACCTTTGTGTGCCAAATCAACGCAGATTTGTTTTTTTGTTTTTTTCATCCAACTCAGTACGATATCTACCCCAACTGCTCTTCTTTGGCACTCGCTGATCACTGTTTGTGCCACCAGACTCTATCTGTGACACTTACCCCAACTAACCTCGGCCTCTTTTGATACAAATCTTGGCCAGATAGATCCTCCATCTACAAAATAAATAAATAAAAATAAATAAACATATATATGAAACATTCTCACAGGATAATAGAAATGTAAGTATTGAAGTGTCACTTTATTTTAGCAAACCTACCTCTACAATGGTTGCTATATTTTTGATGGACTCCTGGTAAAATTATCTGTTTTCTTTGCTGAACTTGCAACAAATTTCATTTATTTCTTCAGCATTAATCAAAGGTGATCTTTCTTTTTTTGAATTTGATTTTTAAGCACATCCTCTGCCAGTCTTTTCTCTCAAGAACTGGTATTTGGTAACAAGGACTGAAGGCACCTTGTTGTGTTTGCCTGTTGTATACCTGAAAATAGAGAAAAACAGTTTTACCCTCATCATTCTCTAAAATGTGACCCTGGACCACAAAACCAGTCTTAAGTCGCTGGGGTATATTTGTAGCAATAGCCAAAAATACATGGTATGAGTCAAAATTATATATTTTTTCTTTTATGCCAAAAATCATTAGTATATTAAGTAAAGATCATATTCCATTAAGATATATTGAAAATTTACTACTGTAAATATATTAAAACATCGTTTTTGATTAGTAATATGCATTGCTAAGAATTAATTTGGACAACTTTAAAGGCAATTCTCTCAATATTTAGATTTTTTTGCACCCTCACATTCCAGATATTCAAATAGTTGTATCTCGGCCAAATATTGTCCGATCCTAACAAACCATACATCAATGGAAAGCTTATTTATTCAGCTTTCAGATGATATATAAAACTCAATTTCGAAAAATTAACACTTAAGACTGGTTTTGTGGTCCAGGGTCACAAATGATAAAAATTATAAACTTACTGCATTGTGGAAATTACTATGTATATGTGCACATCTAATCAAACAGACCTTCAGATCTTGTTTGCTTTGTCCTGTCAAAGAAAAAAAATCTATGCTCTCAAGTCTTTTTTTTTTTTTTTTCTTAATTGCTACAATATGTTGCTACAAACAAGCAATATGTTGTCTTGAGATTGATCCAGGGGAAATATCAATAGGAAGTCCTACAAAAAAAAAAAAATTGGCTCTTGATGCAGAGTTGGTCTGGTTGAAGTTTTGAGGCAGTCACAGGCTCGAGTTGAACTCGGAGACAAGGCGTGGCGGCAAAACTTAAACTGAGAAAATGAAACTCACAACGGAAAAGAAAAGAAACTAAAATAAAAGAAAGAAAGGATGTAACGAGACTAGGTGGTTTTACTTCTCATTGTGGTAGCAGCTGGCATGTAAGCCAGAGCACGCTCAAAGAGCTCTAAAAAGCATGGCTAAATGTACAAAGCAAGAGCAATGACGAAAAAGCATAATTTCATGGTGTCCTGAGTATTTAAACTCGGCTTTCAGACAGTCCTATCTGGACATCTTTACCAAATGATTTTAGCCTAGGGGTGTTGCTCTGTTTCTTCCCCATCATAAATCCTGTATCAGGCACATGGTCCGAATTTTCCCGCTCTTGTAAAGTATAATTTTGAACATGATTTCTATAACAAGACTATGATACATTTGACAAAGAATTGATTGGAAGAAACGTTTAAAGCATGATTTTTCAAACTCATACATACCAAACAAGGATATGAACCCTTAAGCTATTCCCTAGTTATTAAAAAGACATACACAATATGTGATTAAAACATGATAGTTAATTGTGTGGGTTACATACATGATATGGGGTTATGCATAGAAATGTCCTTTTAGGATGATTTTAGGTGCATATGAAAAAGAAAGTCTCTGTGTGTAGTTCTGCATAGAACAACAAGGTCAAAAGAGGTTCGGAAGGAATTTCAGTCTGGTTCTTTGTCTTGGGTAAAGGGAAAGAAAGTCTCTAGCTCGTAATTTCTATCACAGATTTACATGTGACAGCCATCTCTCTGACCATCAGTCTTGATTACTTGCCCCAAATTTGATAGTCTCCTTCCTGAATTGGAATTATCAATAAGTGTTCCTTTTGTTTTAATGTTGCAAGCTGTTCTGTGAAAGAGGCTTGTGGGTTAGGCTTTCCTCAGACGGGATGGCCCCAGGGATCTAATTTACGACGTTGTCCTGTTGTCTTGGGGCCTCTCTGGAATTTCGGCTCCTCATGTTTCGATGTTCTGATCGAATCTTTAAGTTGTCTGATTCGGTCCCTGATATCCTACAATACAAACAGTATTATTTTAATTCAACATACTACCTTGATAGGGACAACAGTGTCTCTTTTGAGAATTGATGATATAGCGCCCTGCTGTCGTCCAGGTTCAGTTCTTCATGAATGAAGTAGAGGCTCATGACCAAGCAATAAATGTAGCTCGCAGCAACTCTGTTGGTGAAAATAATCAATACATGAGTGCTCTGGTAACCAGCAGGCTAAAATCTTAAAAAATATCTTGAAATAAAACATCTGAGAAAAGGTCTTGAGGTGTAGTAACCATGGTATATACGGAATAATTAACTCTGGACTGGTAAACTGACTGAATATTGTGGCCACATCAACATCGTGTGTGCTTAATTTTTCTACAATTCTGTGGCCCGTCTTCATTTATTCATTATGTAACACACAATTATGACATTACGTAGGTGTTATTTTCATAGCTTTTCAAAAAGGTCATAGTTTATTTGAAAGGTTTTGTTGTCTTACCTCAGATATTTGTGCTGCTCCACTCAGTGCCACTGCTTGCGCTTGAATGTTTGTAACGTTTTTTTCGCGCGACTGTTGATCTCGCGCAAAATAGAGTCACGTGCTTTGCATTGCGTTACGCAACTTGCGTATCAACCCCAGAAACCTTTGGCCTGGTTTATATGTTTTTGTTTTGTTTGTTTTTATTCTCAAAATCGAAACAATATAATAATAATAATAATAATAATAATAATAATAATAATAATAATAATAATAAAACTACTAATAAAGAAAGAAAGAAAGAAAGAAGGAAAGAAAGAAAAATAATCTTGCTGATGATACCTGACACAACATATATGCTTCACATTTGAAGGAGTGTTATACAGAATGATATAATGGTGTTCCTCAATAGCTAATATAAACATGTGCCCAACCTGATCATGTCTAAAAGGTGTTTTGCCAACCAGATTAATTTAAAATAATTAGCTTTTGTCACTTGTCATATTCTGAGCTGAATTAGGAGGCTATCTGAGATTTGAAGGTTGAATGTGGTATGGGGAAAATTTAAAGGGATGTACGGCAGTAAAATATGAAGATAGCCTATTGAACAAAGTCTATTTTTAGGGGTTAGAATTTCACTTCACCCTCTCAATTTAACACAGAATAGCTTCTTGTTCATTTATGAACATAAAACTGAACTTTGATTTGTGTTATTTTTAATTTGTGTTCTAAAAATTGACAACAACACGGTGTACTAAAGGTTATTGTGCAATTTAGAGATATGTGCGGTGGTTATGGGGTACAGTCGAAACACACTGTATCAACTCAAGGCCTAAACATTTTGGTTAAACTGATGGAGGCCACAACTGCATCTGACATCACAATTAGTAACTGAATAAGAGGAAATTCATTAATACAGAGTATGTGAATTAGTAATTTACTAATGTAACAAGCAGATGGTGTTCTAACTGTACTCAGTCTAGTCTTTACAGTACATCTTAGAAAAGGTTCATGAAAGAACTTTAACTATGCTAGGTTCTAATATGAACCTTTTACCACAACAAATGAACTAAACATAACTGCCAAATAACCAGTGGATCATTATAGAACCTTTAAGTTCAATTTTGAACCATTTTGATAGCTAGAACTTCATATTTGCACTTTAAAGTTATTTTTTGAACTCTAAAGAGTGTAGGCGACTGCCTAGTTCTCCTATATACACGCGCCGGCCCTGGTTTGTTCAGTCAGTCAGTTTTGTGATGTGTAATGGTGTTGAATCAGTTCTGTTGGCTTGTTTTGCAGTTATTGTCGATGTTGTCGTAATATTCACTAGTACACAGTTAGTAAGAGTTTGTCTTTATTCTTCTGCTCGTGATCAGACTGTTGTCTTCAAGTTCCCGAAACAGTTCTCTGCTATGACCAAATCTATAAAATACCAGTCAGATATTTTCATGTTTATCTAGACACATATACAGTCCTCCACACAATATCTTAATATTCATCTTTATAATTATCAGCTCAATGTTCATTGTAATGAGTTTTTCTCTTTGTGTTTTAGTGCTGATATCAAACATCTGCTCTGGACATACTGAAGGTGAGTCAATTTGATTCATTTATTTTCATCACATATGAGTGATTCTTACGGTGGCCCACTAGTGCACAACACAACGACATTAAAAAAAGCAAACATAAGCTCACAACACAACGCAATTAAAAAAGCAAACATAAGCTCACAACACAACGGAAATGCTCCCGACCACTAGGGGACAGTTGGTCTGCAGAAATGGGCAATGGGCACGGCACGCAGGCTACGTATTTCCGGTGAAATATCAGGGCGCATAAAAGGTTCCGGTCTATGGAGGGAAATTTATCCTAATCAGTGCTCTTATACATGGAGTAACAAAAATGGTACAAGGCAGTCCCGCATAGATTTCTTTCTGGTTTCTGGGAGCATTTTAAAAGAGAATATATCAGTAAACATTCTAGTTACTCCATTAACAGATCACAAGGCAATTTATATAAATATTAGATCTTCCTCTTTTGTAGCGTCATATCATACTTTTTGGAAAATGTATGTTTCTCATCTAAGACACGAGGCAGTCAAATTGGAACTTTTAAAATTAATATCCTTTTACTGGGATTTGGCACAAAAGGAAGGTACCTTTAGTAGGTATTGGGAACTTCTAAAATATGAAGTTGGTAAATATTTAAGGTCTTATGGTAGTTTTCTTTCTAAATTTAATAGAATTTTGGAGGAGCAAATTGTATCTGAAATTACCTCTCTTTCCATGGTTTCTCCCGATAGACTTTCGCCCGAGGAAAAAATACTATTAAGTGATTTACAGTGTAAATTGGATGAGATATATAAACGTAAAGCAGAAGGTGCATTTGTCAGGTCTAGAGTCAAGTGGTTAGAACAGGGGGAACAAAATTCCTCATACTTCTTTAACCTTGAAAGACAGCGAGGTAAACGTAACACAATTCACCACCTTAATGTTAATGATAGTGTTACTGATGACCCACAAGATATTTCTCTTTTTTGTTATAATTTTTATACTAATCTTTATAAATCTAGCTATTGTAATGATTCGGCTACTTTTTTTCTTGACTCCCTTATAAATATTAATACAATTACTGATTTAGAGAAAGAATGCTGTGATCAAGATATTGTCTTAGAAGAAGTAGTTGATGCTATCAAACATCTTAAATGTAATAAATCACCTGGCAATGATGGCATTGCAGCAGAATTCTATAAAAAATTCTCAGATATTCTTGCTCCTTTCCTTTTAAATGTCTTTATTGAGAGTATCAAAATCCATAAACTTTCCTCCTAGTTTATCTCAAGGAATAATAACCCTCATACCCAAACCAAAAAAAGATTTACTTTTGATTGAAAATTGGCGCCCAATAAGTTTATTAAATAACGATTATAAAATCCTGGCTCTGACATTATCTAAAAGAATTAAAAATGTTTTAAATTCTATAATAGATGAGACACAGTCTGGTTTTCTCAACAATAGACATATCTCAAATAACATGCGTTTAGTTTTTGATATCTTAGATAACTCCAATTTGATTAGTGATGATAGCTTTCTTCTCTTTCTGGATTTCTATAAAGCGTTCGACACTTTGGAAAATAATTTTATTTTTCAGTGTCTTGAAAAGTTTGGATTTGGAAAAAAAATTTGTAGTGCCATTTAAAACTTTATATATGAACGGTAGTAGCTCAGTTATTTTAAAAAGTGGAACAACTCGTTGTTTTGAATTATTGAGGGGCATTCGGCAGGGCTGCCCTATTTCCCCTTACCTTTTTCTTCTTGCAGCTCAGATTCTTTGTTCTCATATAAAAGCCAGCAGTTTAAAAGGGGTAACTGTTGCTGAAAGAGAGGTGATTATCAGTCAGCTTGCTGATGACACAACCCTTTTTCTTAAAGATGAAAGGCAGATTTCACTTGCAATAAATATTATTGATACATTGTCTAAAGCCTCAGGTTTTTGCTTAAATATTCAAAAGTGTGAACTTTTTGCCATTAAAGACTGTAATGTTTCCTCTGTCCATAATATCCCAGTGAAAGAAAAAAAAATTGTTATCTAGGTGGATTAATTACTAAGGATGAGAAAGAAAGATGTAATCTTAATTACCAACCCCTTATTGATAAAACACAGAAAAGATTTAACCAGTGGCTACAAAGGGATCTATCTTTGAGAGGTAGGGTACTTCTCACAAAAGCAGAAGGCCTTTCAAGGCTTATTTATGTCGCTCAGTTCTGTTGACCAGCTACTCTTTAATTTTTTTTTTTTATGGAAGCGTTCAATACATTATATTAGAAAATCTGTTGTAATGAACACACATGATAAAGGGGGTCTTAATTTTTTGGATTTCAGTACTTTAAGTTACACCTTCAAGATCAATTGGCTTAAACAGTTTAGAAAGAACTCAGTGTCTTTGTGGAACTTTATTCCCAATTATGTTTTCTCTCAGTTTGGTGGCTTGATTTTCTTCTCATATGTAACTATAAAATTGATAAACTACCGGCTATATTATCTGCTTTCCATAGGCAGGTTCTCTTGGCTTGGTCACTAATATTCAAGCACAACTTTTCACCTCACTGATCTTTTATTTGGAATAACTGTAATGTTTTATACAAAAATAAATCCATATTTTTTCAGAATTGGTTTGATAAAAACATACTGTTGATCAGTCAGTTGATGAACTCTCAAGGGTTGTTATTTTCATATAAAGAATTTTTAGATCACTTTCAATTTCCTGTCTCTCCAAAAGAATTTTCCATAGTTATGGGGTCTATCCCATCAGGTGTTGTTGCTTTACTGAGAGGTACCCATCCTTTGTCACCGATTTCTCCTAATTTGGTCGATACTTTTGTTGGTAGATTATGTTTTGCATCTCCATGCCATTTATAATGAATGTATTCTGTTTTGGAAGGATGTAGTGTTGGGTTTTATTGAGTATGAACAATCTAAAAGGAAACAGTTTTATGTAGTGAATCAGATTTTGCTTTTCACATCCACAGATGCAAATATTCAAACTCTAGATCTCTCTTCTTTGTTTTTATAAAAGAATTTGAGCAATACCTTTCATTAATGCAGTTGTCCAAGAACAAAAAAGCCTTAAAAACTTTATCTGTCTGTAACTCTTTTCCTATCTTTAATGACATGAAACTCTCAGTTTTATTCTTTCATTTTGTAATGTATTAACACCCCCCTTGTCCTTTTTTTTTGTTCTTTTTTGTTGATTATTTGGTTGTTTCTACTGTATTTTTTGTTATTATTGTTTATTATTTTTATGTTGATGGTTGCATTGTTCTGTGTGTATTATTCTTGAGTTTTGTGCATTAAAAACAAAAATAAATAAAATAAATAAATATTACAGCCTAAAAAATAAATAAATAAATTAAAAAAAAAGGTTCCGGTCTGGATTCAACCATAGCATGAGTGCATTATCAGCCGCGATCTTTTGTCAATGAACGATTAATATAAAATAATATTTATACATTTTATTGCTATAATATAACAAATTAAGTATACCACAGTAATATAATTATTTAATGAAGAGTTACATAAAGTTTAAACATCCATGAGTGTGGTTTGTCCCGCTATTGCTGTGTCCCGTTTTGTGAGGGTTCTTGAAGGTTTTTCACACTTCTCCTCTGGATGAAGAAACTCACAATAAGTGGATTCAGAGTAGTAGATGTAAGGATTTTAACATCACTTCTGATACTACAGTCACCACTTCAAGAATGAGGACAGCATACGGTTCTGCTCCAGGTAAGATCTAAACCCTTATATACTTCACTATATTACCGAGAACAATGTAGACCTATTATGATTTTGATTTTTTTTTTTTTTGCTGTGGTTGCCTGTTTGTTTAAAAACCTCTTCTGTGGGTCTGGGCAATACGTGTTAACGAGTTAATAGATGATTCACCCAAAAATAAAAATAAAGCTGTCATCATATACTCACCTTTATGTCGTTGTAAACCCATATGGCTTGCTTTCTTCATTGGCATACAGAAATGTTGTAAATAATGTTAGTGTCAGTCAGCTATTTAGATATTTTTCCCCCACAGAAGAAATGCATAATTGTTTAGAATGACACGAGGGAGAATAAGCTAAAACCCCAGCTAAAATCAGTTTTATTTCATAAGACCACTTGCATGTCAAGTAACCTTCAGGTTCACTGCAGGCAAACTAACTGGCATTGTTATTACATTGTGTGGTGTGTATTTTCTGAAAACATGTCTCATCCAATCTAGATTTGAGATGCAAAACCATTTAATGGGCTTTTGGAGAGTTGAACCTGCATCCCACAGCATGGTACGTGTGACCAGAGCAAGGACAGCTACAACGAGGAGTGAAGTTGGAATAACAAGCAATGCAATGGTAAATATTGATATTATATTGTTTGTGACAGAGAAAGAAAATGTTATATATATTTTTATTTTTTGATGCACGTTACATGCATGTATCATAATTATTTAAAATTTATTTTGACAGTGTCAGTCTCTGCAGCCCTTCGATGAGTTCCTCCTCTTCATGGTCCACCTTTCAGTCGGTCTTCCACAGAAAGATCTGGCCTTACACAAAACAATTGGGATGGATTAATTTGGATTAATTTGGTTTTATTTGTACAGACTAGAAAGAATATAAAATGTAAATTAAATATAATGTAAATGCAAATATATATATATATATATATATATATATGTGTGTAACTTTAATACGGATCTTGCTCACTAGTGTAATATAAACACGTAAATTTTAGAAACTTTGATACATTGTAATAGTTATGTAAAATACTAATAACTGTGATAGTGTAATGGTATGTTTTTTTTAACACTTCTGTCACTTGGAGGACTGATAGGTCAGGCAGATCGCTGGTGACACCACTGTAAAGCGTTCTCCTGAGATGAAAAACAAAGGTATAGTGTAAATTGACCATTAAAAAAATAAAAATCTTCCACCACTGTCATTGCATGTTGCATACATAATGAATGGAGCCATATCCAATAGGATTGTGTTTTTGTCTTTTTTTTCTGCTTGGGCTAATCATATAGGCATGTTATACATTATGAATATAGCAAGATATGAAAAGATGATGTAACAATATTAGACAGTCTACTCCTATCATAACCAGTCAGTGAGTTTCCTCTCTTGCAAACAGGACCACCGTCCCACTGACAGGACCTGGCTTGACTCTCTAGGCATACCAATGGGGCATGTTAATATTATTAATCAAAGTTTATTAATTATGTTATTCATTAAAGAATTTGATAATTATCTTACTTACCACTTACCATTGTTCTAGGTTTGTGCCAGCTCTGCTCCATTCAGTGCAGCTCTGTACAGGAGGAACTGCACTGATTCTCAGTTGTGGATAGTGTGCTGTCTGGTACAGTGCTGTAACAGTATGGATGGGAGTCCTTTAAAACAATCTGTGAAGATAATTACATTGGATTACATACTGAATTTTGCATTTTAAATTGTTACATTGTAAATTAAACTATATTTAAAATAAATTATGAAGAATTAATAGTCTATATAATGTTACAAACATGTCAATACACTGTAAAGAGTTCAGTAATATTTCAAAGGATCTCTTTATCCCTCTTAACAATTTCTGATCTTGTTTGCTTCTGATCTTGTTTGCTTTTTTACTGAACAGCTTCATCATGTTTGTGTTCGGGATCTCTGGAAAACTGCTATATTTAATGTACACAATCAATTCAAGCTTCAGGTTACAGATAATAAAAATTGAAAATATAACAATGAACTGCCAGAAACTGTCAGACTTGAGGTTTATTACGATACATGGCAATCTAAAAATGGGAACAGTATTTAAAATACTTTAAGTGAAAACATTCCTATCACAGCAAACACCTATCAGAGCCACAGATACAAACAAACGTGGATTACCGGGAGCTCTGTTGTTATTGCTACTGTCTCTTAGGAGTTATAAAAACCTGAGGTGGACAGAGTTTAAAGCTAAACTCTAACTTAGCCCTGCTATTTTAGTGCTGATCAAATCGGTGCAGGTTATCCAGCCTTATTAGCTAGATTAGTTATAGAGCTCTTTATCACTTTAAACAGACTGATAAGCTCTTTTGCACTACACGCCACTTTATCTATCTCTTTTTTACAATGTCCTTATTTGTATATCTGTATAGTTTGTATATATATATATATATATATATATGTATGTATGTATGTATGTATGTGTATATGTATATATATATGCATATTTAAATTGTATTTATTTGCATTTTTACGTCTATTGTTAGTGTTTAGTGTTAACTGTATGCACCAAGGGTCTGAGAGTTACGCAATTTCAATTCTCTGTATGTATGTGCTGTACATTTGGCAGAATAGACAATAAAGCAGACTTTGACTTTGACTTTGACTTAGATTTGCTAGAAGACGATAGAACAATACTCACCCTAAAGTTGTCGATGTAACTTGAAACGTTTAATGCCCTTCTCCGTGTGATGAAATTCATTTACAGTAATCCGGGGAAGTTCTTGTAAGCTGAAAAATCATCTTCTCCTCTTGTTATTTTGAAAGCTCTACGTAAGGAACAATGGCTTCCGGCACAGCACCGGATGTAAGAAAGCCCCCTGAGGAAAAACACCCCACATAAAAAAAAAATTGTAGTAATTTATAGTAAATACTATAGTGTTTTTGAACTGTACTATAGTAAAGTGTATTATACTGTATATATTATAGGATTTACAACACTTTAATGAATGCTACAGCATACCATAGTATTAACTATAGTGAACTGATAAACTGTAAGAAATACTGTAGTATACTTTAGATTTTACTTCAGTAAACTGTAGTGTATTGTAGTATAATATACCCTATAGTTGTAGAAAACGTAGTACATTATTATTACTATAGTTGTTATATTATCACAGCAACTATAGAATTACTACAACAAATTAATTCAAGTACTTTACTATAGTATAGTTCAAAAACATAGTATTTACTATAAATTACTATAGTATTTTTTCACGTGGGGCAGAAGTGACCGTAGAGTCCATTGAGCGCAATTAGCAGAGCTAAACTGTGCAAATCGAAAATAATATTGATTTATTTTCTGCTCAATTCATGAATCAATACATTAAGATTACCAGGATATCAAAACATTCAGTAAAAACACGTTGTTCATTTAAAAATCGATTACACATATTAAGATCAGTCACTTACATTGAGAATTTCTTGTGGTGTCTCGAGGAAATATCAGGGTTTAACTGTCAACACTGTTCCCCTAGTGATCGAGAGCTTTTCTGTTGTGTTGTGGCTTAATGTTTGTTGTGTTGTGAGTTTATGTTTGCTTTTTTAATGTCGTTGTGTTTTGGACTAGTGGGCCACCGTAGATTCTACATTAACTGTTACAAACCAACTGAGAGTTGAAAAATTAGTTACATTTTATTATGATTATAAATGAACCCTTTTAACAAGTTGAATTATTCATGTGACAATTCTGAGGTGTGACAAGAAACACACACAAAAAAAAAAAAAAAAACTCAGTCTATCAAAAACAGCAGATATATTTCTTACATTCTCTGTGAAATCAAAATCAAAACAGTGAGAGACGAGATCTTCTGTTGAAAAACTTTCACAAATCATGTTTCCAAACTTTCAATGATTGTATATTGACAGATCTTTTATAAATGACTATAACAGCTATAGAGAACAACACTTCAGTCTCATCTGATTTAGCGTGTGTTTTACAGTCAAGTAACTGTGTTCATACAGTAAAAGCAGCACATTATTTTCATTGTGAATTGTTGTCATTATACAGAAATACCAAAACCCACAGTGACCATCAAACCTGCTCAACATGTATTCAGAGGAGAGAGAGTCACTCTCAGATGTGACATATATACTGAAGGAGTCACTAGCTGGCAGTACAGCTGGTATAAAGACAGTTCAGGCAATGCTTTCAGTGAACTACAGGAACACACATTCAGTTCTGTTACTGAGTCTGACGCAGGTAAATACTCCTGTTATGGAGCAGAGAGAGAAGGATCACGAACATCACACCGCAGTGATGAAGTTACACTGACAGTATCAGGTGAGTTTGATCATCTCTTCACACACACACACACACACAAGTTTAACATGTTATTAATGAGTGATTTCTCAGCTTCAGATCCCAGAGCAGTTTTAAGTGTTTCTCCACAGACGTGGTTGACTGAAGGAGATCCAGTGACTCTGATCTGTGAGGTTAACAGCTCCTCTACAGGCTGGACATTCATCTGGTTCACTGATACTGGTTCATCAGGTAAAAGATAATGTGCTTCATGTAGTAACATCTGAATAAACTGGTTTTAAAAAAATATTATAGAGATTAAAAATATTTAATCAATCTGAATACTCTGATTATACCAACAAAGGTCATTTATAAGACTCATGTATAAATGTCTGCTCATGTCTTGAGGTAACTACACATTTTCACTTTATACAGACTACAGCAATCGTTATGATCTGCTCTCAGACAGCAGCAGAGGAGCTGGAGGAAACTACACTGTCAGTTCTGCTGCTCTAAATCACACAGGAGTTTATATGTGTGGAGCAGAGAGAGAAAAAACAGCCTATAACACATGGTACAGCAACACACAGTTAATATGGGTCACTGGTGAGTTCAAACTGAACCACAGAATGAGTGAGACACTCTGGAAATGTTCCTTGATCTTTTTAGAGCTTGATGTGTCTTGAAATTTTATCCAGTCATAATATACAGCTACTTTTTAATGGTGTGAATGGAGAAAGATGCTTCTGCTGTCAGGTGTAGTTACTGCATCTACTAGCAGAGCCTAAATAAACCAAACTAACCAGAAAAATAATTTAAATGTAAGTTAATTCTAACGGTGGAAAACTGTCATGAAAAACTAAAATATAATTACTGTGGCACAAAAGTGTTCCTTACATAAGTGGACTTATGGGAACATAATCAAATAGGTGTAATGTATCATCTGACCTTTAATAAATAGTATTTTTTTTTGTTTGTTTTTTGTTTTTTGTTTTTTAATTTCTATGTAATTGACCATACCTTGATTCTAGGCACTTTACCAACAACACATGACACTCCATCAATGTGCACATCAGTACATTTTATAGGATGAACCATATGAACACTTTATCAATCATTTTACAGTTTGATTAATATCTGCCTACTAATTATATCTTAGTAAATTAATATACAACAAACTCAGCTAACTATAAACACTACTAGGTTGACACTGTACAGGCAAAGAAGAACTGACACTGAGTTGAGTCTGGTTTCTCCCAGAGTTTTTTTCTCCAATAGTAACACCTTATGGAGGTTTTTGTTGGTTGTCACAGCTGTCTTTGGTTTGCTTGCTGATGGCATAATGACAAATATATTAAGGTGTAATTGTGTTTATGAAGTTTTAAATAGAAATACTCAGTGAAGACTAATGGATTTTCAGATATTAGAACTTTAATATATTTTTCTGAAAATCTGTTTTGAAACAATGTAAGTTGTGTAAAGTGTTTCATCAATAAAACTGTCTTGACTTGATTTCTAAACTGTAGCTGTAATTGTCTTCTCAGGTGTTTCTCCTCCAGTCTCTCTGATCGTCAGTCTCAACAGAACTCAACACTTCACATCTGTCTCTCTCTCTCTGAGCTGTGAGGACCAGAGTAACTCTGCTGGATGGACAGTGAGAAGATACAGAGACAGATGGGGGCTGGAAGATTGTTCATCATTACACCGAGGATCACAATCAGGATCTACATGTACAATCAGCTCCACCTTCACATATGACACTGGAGTGTACTGGTGTGAGTCTGAATCTGGAGAGAAAAGTCATCCTGTTAATATCACTGTACACTGTGAGTCTGTGTTTCTGTATTTATTCATTTCATAAAGCCCTCATTTCGTGTTTCAGATATAAATAGCTGGATTGCGATCTCAATTCAGTCACCCATGCAATATTATTCCTGAATGACAATGAGTCTGCTAGACTATTAAACCTTTGATTATTAAACCATTGCTCAACCTTTGACTTTTGTCATAAAAAAAAATCATTGTAATTCTAAATTTATCCAGAATCGTGCAGTCATTTACGCACGTCATGTTTATTTGTTTACATATTTCATAACCCCCATGAGAAAATATATTATTATTATTATTATTGTATTGATTATTGTAACTCTGTCCTATTTGGGTTACGTCTCAAACTCCTCCATAAACTAGATCATACTAGAACCTCTTCCACTGAGCACATCTGTCTCTCTGATTTGTGTCATTGCATTGAGTTTGTATGTAATCTACTCGTACAAGTAATTAAATTTGTTTTTGGTCTGCACACACCATTAGATCTTCCTCATCAGTTTCTCTTGTTCTTCCTCCTGTTTATTTCACCACTGTGGGGTTCAGAGCGTTCAGCTGCTCCTCATCTCTGATATTCTCTTACACAACAATGTGAAAGTGATTCTCTTCTTACTTTTAAATCGCGTCTTAAAACTCTTTTTTTTTTTTAAATGAGCTTTTTCTGATTAATTTTAATTTATGGATTATCTTAATGTTCAATAGATGTTGCTTTGATTGTATTACTGTCTTGTAATTTATGATTTTCATCAAGTTTGAGTGTTTTGAAGGACACCTCTAAATAAAATTCATTATTATTATTATTATTATTATTATTATTATTATTGTTATTGTTATTGTTGTTATTGTTGTCTCCACATTGTTGATGCATTCTGACTATAATCTTATTATTTGTCAGTTGATGTTTGCTCTGTTTGTGTAGTTGGTGTGATTCTGGAGAGTCCTTTTCATCCTGTGACTGAAGGAGAAACTCTGACTCTACACTGTTTAGATAAACATACACCAAACCTCAGAGCTGATTTCTATAAAGATGAATCACTCATTCAGAGTCAAACTACAGAGATGATCATCTCTAATGTCTCAAAGTCACACGAGGGTTTCTACTCCTGCAAACACCCAGAGAGAGGAGAGTCACCCAAGAGCTGGATCTCAGTCACAGGTGAGACTAGGAACTATAAACACTTTTTAAATACTTCTGTATAATATACAGCACTAATATGACTGTAAATGTATTCATCTCAGATTCCTCCAGAAGATCAGGATCTGATGGTCTTGGTCTCGATCCTGTGATAGTTGGAGTAACTGCTGGACTGACCGTCATATTTTTAATCATTGTCTTCTTGGTCCTGCTGTGGTGCTACAGAAACAACAAAGGTTCATCTTCTGTCATATTTAAATTCAATGACACTTTTGCAGACTCTGTTCCTAAATTAGCTATTTATGTATGCATAAAGGAGGTTAAAGTCATCTTTTGACCCCCTTATTTTCTCAAAATATTTTCATGCACATGTTATGTTTGTCTAGGTGGAAGATTTCACTCTCTCTCGAGTGTCAGTCAACATCAGAACAGCAGTCAGACATCAGAGCAGAACCAGAGTGAAGCGGGATATAAAACACTCATGTCTGGTCAGTCTTTACCCATTAAACATAAATAAATATCAATACATCTTTACAAGCTGAGATTGAAGATACTTAGAAATTACTTCCAACTAACAAGATATCACACTAAATAATTTTCCCCTTTTCTAATATTTAATATGATATTTGTGTAACTGACATTTATATTTCAATTAGATTTATTTCAGTTTTAATTTATCAATAATGTGTAAAATATTTCAGTTGTAATTTACAATGTTAATAGCACATTATATATTTAGCTGAGTTTAGCTATAAGTCAGTGTCAGTATTAAAACAATATTTTTCTGTGGGCTTAAATTCATTAGATGCATTACTTTATTACAGGAACTGCTCATATTTATGACTCTATTGATGCAACAATTAATAAAGACATAAGCACAGGTAACTAATGATGTTACAGAAGGTAATTATGTCATGTTGATAATTTACTAAGGTAGTAATTTTCTAGATACTCAGAACCATCTTTGTCTTATATTTCTTAATCTGCAGAGCAAATTCAGTTACAACAAATGTCTTATTATTTTCTCTGTTATTCATTGTAGACATTGTAAGTGGACCTACTGAAGTCACCTATGCTGAGATTGAACTCAAACATACAGAGAAACAGAAGAAAAACAAAGAAAATGAAGGTAAATTGAAACAAAAGTTGATGCTCGTATGATTTTATGATCATGACACTAGTGTTCAGCAGAGCTAAAGACCTCTGGTGTAAAAAGCCCCTTTGATTTTAATTCCTCTCTCAACACTAAATAACAACAAACACCACCAGCTTTTTTCTAAACACTCGTTCTGAAATCAGTCTGATCTATAAAGGTCATTGCCTGAAAATCACAATACATTGATTTTGAGGTATTTTGGTCAAACCTATAATTGTTTTAAAATAAATTATTTTATTCTCTCTGTAGAAGCTGTAGAGATTTTATGAATATAAAATAAATTTTGGACACACAGTAAGCACTAGTGATATTAACTGTTCATCTTTCAGGGAAAACCAGTGAAAGTTCTGACACTGTTTACTCTAAACTGACTCTGGAAACCCATCAAGGTGAGTGTCTAAGTAAAAACACATACACATGGAGCCACTGAAAACTGCATCTACAAGCATCGTTGAGAATCTAAAAATAAAATGAAAAATGCAAAAAATAAAATGTGCATTTTAGCATTTTTAACTAATTTACTCATTTTCAGCTGCTGGATCTAGTGATGTGACGTATGATTAAATAAAAGATTAAATAAATGGCTGGAGGAGAAACTTTCAATCCCAGGATGCTGATGAGTTTATGCTGAGAAGCTCTGGAGAATGATCAGGATCATCGATGCTTTATCATCTTTGTGACGCTGAACACTTGATAACAATGGATTTATCAGTATTTAACATCAGTGATTATCTTTTTATCTCTGTTCTGTATTCTTAAAGGTTACGTCATTACATGGGAGAGAAAGATTGTTGACTGTAAAGCCTTTTTTGTGAAAATTTCAGTTTCTCTTCTGTTCTTCTTGATCTTAAATGTATTTGTAGTAGAGTTTTCATGGTCATGGAAACATCAGGGAAGTGTGGAAAAATCATGGAAATGTTCTAAAATTGTGTAATAAATGTATAAAGTGAATGTTGAACTTTCTAGCTATTTTCAGCTCTAAAATATTTAATTGCTAAAAATACCTCTGAGTCTAATCTTTAGATTTTAAAATTGCTTAAATTTGACTCCTGTTCTTGTTCTTAGTCAGAAAATAGAATAATTGTTCACAATTATAATAATAAACTGTAGTTTTGCTGAAAGATTTATTATTTTTGTTTATATCTTTATTACAATAAAATGAGATCTAATTGTTGCAATGGTAGTATGTAGCTTGAGCGTGAGCGACTTGGTCATCAGAAATGTGATGCTACGTGATATTCATGTTTATCCTCTTAAGACCTGAGAAAAAAGTTTCAGTAAAAAAATATTTTTTTCCATGTCTTTACCCTGTTTAGCGCATTAAAAATAATGTTAAAAAAAAAGAAGATATTTCATTCATAAGTTATGCTCAATTTCTTAAAAAAAAAGACATGAATGAACATGCATAATAATAATAATAATAATAATAATAATAATAATAATTTGTTACATTTATATTGTGTTTTTCTAGATACTCAAAGCATTGGCAAAAAAAAAAAAAAAAAAATAGATTTTTTAAATCACCAATACATTTTTAGTTAGATTTTTTTGTTGTTGTTTTTTTTACCAAACTTTGTATAAAGATGATTCTCAACTACGTTATAACAGAATGATTCAATATACCATTTTTATGCAAAATATGTGTAAAATGGCCATGAATGGGTTTACTCATTATATACAATGTATCTATAAACTAAATCTAATTTGCATATTAATGTGTTTTTGGGGCAACATGTAATGAAAAAAGAAGTGTAATAATGGGAGTAATAACTGACAAGATTTTCATAGTAATATATCATATGTAAAAGAATATTGAAATATAATTTCTTTCCCTATTCATTTGTTATGTCTCCCAAAATGCGTAATAAACATGCTTTTAGTCTCGGTGTCCTCATATGAGGACATGTATGAAATCTACGTCCTGTTTCATAACAGAAAGTCATATTTTGATTTGAAACCCCATAACATTTTCCTGAGATGTTGATTTATGACACACAATTTAAAAATTAGATTTAAATGATAATTACAAAATGTTATCATGTTTCCATAAGAGTGTTACTAAATTAATTTCAGACATATTTGAAGACCAAGGAGAGGGAGTGGTCATGATGAAACATCCAATCATTTGGTATCTCTGAAAAGCCCTGAATGTGTTCTGCACTGAAAAAAAAAACTTGTTGGATTAACATGAACAAAATATGTACATCAGTTGCACATAATAAAGTTATGTTTACTCAACATGATTTATATATGCTAAATGAACATGATTTATGTGTGTTCAAGCTACATAATTTAAATTTGTTAAAGGAACATGATTTATGCATGTTCAAGCTACATAATTTATATTTGTTAAAGGAACATGATTTATGTATGTTCAAGCTACATAATTTAGGTTTGTTAAATGAACATGATCCATACATGTTAAAGCTACATAATTTGTTATACAAACATGATTTTTGTGTTTTTCAATCATATATGCAATGGCTTCAAAAAAAACTCACCTGGTTCTAAATGTTTATAATACTATAGGCTGGCTTTCCTCAAATGCATTTTGAACATCTACTGTACTTGTCTCAGCTACAACATTAACAACATTACCACTGTACTTTAAAAAGTAATAAGACAAGGAAAACATTTCTTGAATTAAATCACTGTATTTTTAACATTACAATTAATTTTTCACAGAGTATTGGATACAGAAATACAGCCTTCTCTGTGTGAAGTTAAAAATAGCATAAATTTCATGAACAATAACAACATATCCACTGTCATTGAGTACAAAATGAGACACCATCAAACAGGTGTAGTGGAAAAGGTGAACAGTAATGACGAGCATGAAGTAGTCCAAAGCTTCCCTTGGCGATTTTGTTTTCAGTTTTAAAAGCAGTAAGACAAGTCAAATCACTGTATAATTTTAACAGTACAATTAATTTTTCAGCGTATAGGATGAATGGATGATTATGAACTATGACATTTCCTGTCAATAGACCAGATCAGATACAGTAAAATGCAACAATTCACCATCAAACAGGTGTAGTGAAAAAAGATGAACAGTAATGAGTAACAAGTAGTCCAAATTTTTCACAGAGTATGGGCTACAAAAAAAATAAGCTTTCTCTCTGTGAAGTTAAAAAAAGCTTAAATTCAATGAACGAATTAAGAAAAACAAAATGAGGATGCTTGACTTATGGTTTAGTAGTGCCAATCAACTGGAAACTGCTACTGAGCACCCTTTACACTGCTACATTCACTAGAGAGGGAGAGAGGAAAAAAAAAAAAAGAATTTTTTATAGAGAGGAATATTTTAAGACAAAATGTATTTTTGTATAATTACAAAAATAATAATCAAATATAACTGCAGTATATTGAAAGAAATACTCACCACTACTATACAGCCTTTGCCAATCAAATTGCACGTGAATAGATGAGTATCAGATATCTGTAAAATATTAAAAACAATGCATTAGTTTTAAAGCAATAACATTTTCTCAGAGGTAGTTAAAGGAAAACACCACCGTTTTTCCATATTCCAATATGTTTTTCCCTCAACTTAGACGAGTTGATACGTACCTCTCCTGTCTCAGTGCGTGCACTTAATCGCTCTAGCGCACGGCGCCACTATGCTAGGGTTTAGCTTAGCACCATTCATTCCTTAGGATCCAAACAGAGATGAATTTAGAAGCTACCAAACACTTCCATGTTTTCCCTATTTAAAGACGGTTACATGAGTAGTTACACGAGTAAGTATGGTGACACACAATAAAATGGGGCGATTTTCTAAGCAGATAAAAAATGATAACTATAATGTATGGCGGAAGAGCACTTCGCAGCACTTCAACCTAGGCGCAGTAATATCATCACTCCTGAAAACTCTCCCTCTAACTTCCATCAATAGAACCAATATTACTGCGCTGAGGTCGAAGTGCTGCGAAGTGCTCTTCCGCCATACATTATAGTTATCATTTTTTATCCGCTTAGAAAATTGCCCTGTTTTATTTTGTGTCACCATACTTACTCGTGTAACTACTCATGTAACCGTCTTTAAATAGGGAAAACATGGAAGTGTTTGGTAGCTTCTAAATTCATCTCTGTTTGGATCCTAAGGAATGAATGGTGCTAAGCTAAACCCTAGCATAGTGGCGCCGTGCGCTAGAGCGATTAAGTGCACGCACTGAGACGGGAGAGGAATGTATGTCTAAGTTGAGGGGAAAATATATTGGAATATGGAAAAACGGTGGCGTTTTCCTTTAAGGCTCCCTAGAATTCAGCATATTTCCTTCTTAATTTTCAAATTAAACTGATAAAACCTTTTTAGTAACGCTTAAGAATGTTTTCATTAGTGGACAGTATTAGAATAACGGATCAGCTAACATGAAAAAAAAAATCTTTGTTACAGTATTTATTAAGCTAAAAAAAGTCATTTATTGTTTGTTAGTTCGATGTGCATTAACGTTTACAAATATAACTTTTCATTGAGTGGAGGTAATATATTAAAAGATATTAAAAATAAGCCAGTTATCAGGTCTTTCAACAGTAAAAATGACTGTAAATCAAGACAGTGCACTAACACAATGAATGGAAGAAAAAAGCAACACGCAAAATGTCAGAATAAGTCCGCCTTCTAAATAAAAAGGCCAATCATCGCTTTAGCTAGAGGCTCCATTTGCCTGAGACACGCACTTTGGCCGACCTGAAGCTTAATTGAAGTTTAACGCCATTCAGCATAAGACACCACATGTTTAAGACAAAGCATGTAGGATTTTGGTACGGATTTAAAATACGTTACTAAAATTTGAATGTTGGCAAGCATTTTATAAGATTTAAACGATCTGTAACATACCCTCCCCCACCTCAAATTAGTTGGCGCCACAAATCACTCCCTGAGGCATAACTAACGGTATTACTCGCCATAAACAGAAAAAAAATGTGTATACTGCTTGAATGATTGTATACAATAAAAAATACATAAATAAATAAATAAATAAAAAAGCCCGTTAATATACACGTCATGGTTAACCACCTTAACGTTAAACATTAGCACTAACTTTGCATCTCCTCGGGTTGCTCGATAAAATCAGTACATAAACTTTAACTTACCTCAGTGAAAAAAAAAAAAAAGAAACGCCTTCAAAGGGACTAACGTTAATAACTGTTTCTCAAATGGCATTTCAGTTCAGTTTTAATTACCTTTTCACTGTTGAAATCCACCGCGATGCACTAGCTTCCAGCTCCAAAGCGAGAGAGAAAATGGCGGACTGCAGAGCAGTTAATTAGTTTTCCTTGCGCGATCCAAGGGGGCGGAGTTTCCAGAGAAAACATAACTAAATTATTGCATTTCAACATGATTAATTCTAAAAAGTTGAACATCCTTCAACATTTATTGAATGACACAAGACTAAAATATGTTTAGATGAGAAACATAAATTAATCATGTTGGAACTACTAAATGCATTTTTGCAAATGCAACAATCCCCCATTGTCATTTTTTTCAGTGTGTACAGGACATCCAGATTTAAAACTGTGGCATGTAGTCTCAGAGAAAATCACTAAAATATAATGTCCTCATATGAGGCCACAGGGTCTTAAGAGGTTAAGATTGAGCAAATATGTATAAACTGAATTTTACGTACATCTAAACACATAAGTGTCTTCAAAGCCTCTAATAATTTTATTTTTCTAAGAGAATTAACTTGTCAGTATCCTTATACTTTTTTTTTTTTTTTTTGAAAACTAGAAGTAGGTCTAGGTTGAAATTGGTGATAAAGGGACTAGTTGGCTTGAAAGTTTAACTCCAGTCCATTCCTATGAGCAGCTATTCCATTTAATAAAGAAAAGTCACTAAAGGCATGGCTCTTCCCCATGACTCCATTCTACAGCATTTTGCCAGGACTCATGTAAAATTTATGAGCTAATTATCAATGTCTAATAATCTTGTCCATCTAATTTTGCCTAAAAACTCTACATATTCTACATCTAAAGGGGTAGCTAATGATAAACTGCCCGTTTTGGCACAATTTATGTCCGTCCCCCCTCTGGAGGCGGAATATGATGTTTGTCATTGTTGGTACTATGAAAATCCAATTAAGTCTACAGACGTCCTGACATACCTGACTGTTAATGTGTGTTCCCTGTTGTAGGATCAGAACGAGTCAGACAAAGTTAAGATTCGATCAGAACATTGAAACATGAGGAGCCGAAATTCCAGAGAGGATCCCAAGGCTGCAACAGGATGTTCGTCATAAATCAGATTCCTAGCTCCAGCCCTCTGAAGAAAGCAAACCAACAAACCTCTTTCACAGAACAGCTTGCAACATTCAAACAAAAGAACATTTATTGATAATTCCAATTCAGGAAGGAGACGGTCAAATTTGGGGCAAGTAATCAGAACTGATGATCAAAGAGATGGCCGTTACTTGTAAATCTGTGATCGAAATCACGAGCTAGAGAGGTCAACCCAGCTCTCCACATAGAAGACAAAGATGGAGACCGAAATTCCTTAAGAGACCTTTTAACCTCTCTAGTCTTCACAGAGAACATGTCCTTATGTTCACAGAACGGTACAGAAACTGCCTTTTCACATATAGATGCACCAAAATCATCTTAAAAGGACTTATCATGTTTATGCATAACCCCATATCATGTATGTAACCCACACGATTAACCATCACGTTTTAATCACATATTATGTATGTATTTTAATAACTAGGGAATAGTTTAAGAGTTCATATCCTTGTGTGGTATGTATGAGTTTGAAAAATCATGCTTTAAATGTTTCTTCCAATCAATTCTTTGTCAAATGTACCATAGTCTTGTTAGAGAAATCATGTCCAAAATTGTACTCTGTAAGAGTGGGAAAATTTGGACCATATGACTGATAAGATAACATTTTAGATTTATGAATGGGGAGGAGAAACATACAACACTACGAGCCAAGATCATTTCTAATTGGTCAAGACGTCCAGATAGGACGGTCTAGAAACCGAGTTTAAATACTCAGGACAGCGCTTCTTCCTCGCTCTTCCTCTGCTTCTCAGATCTCTTCTCTTTTGTCACCACGTTTTGACGCTGCTCTTTGAGCGTGCTCTGGCCTACATGCCAGCTGCCAACACAATGAGAAGTAAAACCACCTAGTCTCGTTACATTCTTTTATTCTTTTACTTTAATTTCTTGTCTTTCCGTGAGAGTTTTGTTAAGTTAAGTTTGCCGCAAAGTCCAGCTCCGACTGCACCCGCCCAAACTTCAACCAGACCAACTCCGCATCAAGAGCCAACGCCCAAGACTTTACTACGAAAGACCACTGAACTCAGCCAATCAGCAACCTCGGGAAACCCCTTTCTCCAAAGACGACAAGGACACAAGGGAATTCCTTAAGGCAACACAAGCAAGTACAACCTCCAGACTTTTGCTGAGTCGGTGCAGTTTAATATAATTTTAGCCTCATTGAGAAACTCAATGCGAGGGTCAAATGATTGATGGTTCAGGTCTATAGGCAATTGCACATATTGCTGTAAACTTGGGATTTCACATTTTCATTCTGTAAACTCATCCTTTCCTCTCTTTCTGCAACGTGTGAATGTGTGAATGCGTGTGTTCATGTGTTAGATTAGATTAGTTTACATGTCTTAGGTTTATATAAATAAAGTCTTATTTATATTGAAAAGAGAAGTATCTTGTGTTTTGTGCTTACAAGTTAATGTCTTAATCTGCCGATCTTGTTACTGTGCTTATTAATAGTGTTTTCACTATATTTTGGATTGTAATATCCAGTGCAGAGTTGATGTTATACGGCTCGTTCAGTGACTCGCTGCCGATTCAGTGATCAGCCGTGAAACACTGATTCTATTCAAATTCCCTATAAAATCATAAATGATTTCCTTTGAGCTAAACTGACTTGTTTCCCTTATATATATATTACTTATATATGTACAAATTTCTACATATTATTGGTGGAGAATGCGGGCAGATTAATCTAAATTGTGAGCATAAACCAAGTTATTTAATCTTTTCTATTGCTCCGGTATGAAAGATGAGACGCTTCTGAGACTAGCGTGTGCGAGTGCGCGCGTGTGACGTCAGCAGCGCGCGCCCTGTTTGAATGAAAGCAGAGAAGCCTGTAACTCCAGTCCAACTCTTTGTTCAACTGCAGTAAGTGAACTTAAAGTTATCTGAGATCGTACAATAAGGTTGAAATTGAGCGTGTTCCTCTTTTCTGTAATGCCTTGTTTTATAGCTGAATTGATGTTCTGCGTGTTCCAGTTCATTAAATAGCTATACTCTCGAATCTCAGTTACTGTTAGCCGATCGGAGCTAAACTGCAATAGTTAAAAGGGAAATAAATCGGTGGATAAAGAATAGTTTTGAGCGTATTCCTCAATCTATTCATCAAAGCCTAGTCTTATTGCCAGTGCGTGTTCCACTGCCAAATCAAAGGCTATTCGACTCTCCTGGGTTAAACATTAGAGAATAATGCTTGCCTGTTTGTGTACACTGTTCACAAAGTGAATTAAATCTCCGAGAGGGATTTGAATGGGAGTTTTTAAAAAGCTTGATCAAGTAAAGTTAAAGTGAACCAACAGCGAAGAAAACCTGTTGTGTTTGTGTCCAGAGAAACTGGCACACTTTTATGATCCGATCACTGTTTTCCTTAGCTGCAGCACGAAACTGCTATTTGAATAAAGTTTAATCAAACTCGGAACGAACTGAGAGTTTAAGCGCCACATCGTAGAACCAACTAAAAGCGGTGTTGTTATTTGTACAGTGTTGAAATGCGCCGACATTTCATGTAACATGCTTAACTGTACTTGCAATGCATATGTTAGTCCACTAGAGTTTGTTTTGGTTGCCACAGGTACGATCGTGACACGGAAGTCTTAACCTACTTCCGGAGCAACACTGAACTGCGCACGCGCAGCACATCGATGCTATTGTAAACAAACTCCAGACTGTGCTAAGCTAACGAAACGATTGTGTTTACATTGAAGTCTATGCTAAAGCCATTAGCTTCAAAGTTAGCATTTAACATCCAGTGGTTGAATAGTGTGTGTATGAAAAGCTAAAGTGGTTTAACCTTGTTAAACATCTCAACTAATACACTTGTTGGTCTTTCTCTTTCTTATTTTTCTAATTTCTCACTTCTTACCACTTATTTGCATTTTACTAGAAAGGGAAATACGAGTTCACAATTATTAATTGTGCCAAATTCAAAATTTAATTAAAACATTAAATTTATTTGGAATCATTCAAATTTTCCCCTCAGATCATTTCATATGATCATTACTTCTAGTATTCTCTTATGGGTCTAATTATTTTAGGTACGAATAAGCCTTGAACTTGGAAAGTTTAAGTAAACTAATCTAATTTATTTATTACTCATATCAATAGATTCTATTCAAACTTATACTCACTCATTATTTTATTGCGTTTTACCCCTCTTTCCTCCTGTTTTGGTTATGCACTTAGCCATTACTATCTCTATTTACTGATTTCCTCCTTCATTTAATTTCATTTTTGCTTATTTCGCCCATTTATTACTTTTCAATTTTACCTCGTCTTACCATTGCCTTTCCTAATAGGAGACATTGTTATCCCTCACTACGAGTTCAAATAAATTAGAGAGACAAATCTCTTTCACCCAAAATTTATTTTTGTTGATAGTTGTGTAGCAACTGAAAACAACACTCTACTCGTAGTCGGGCATAACCGCATGCTAGTGGACCCGATCCACTCAACTTACTGTCTCTTTCCTTCCTCTCCTGTTCTCTCCATTTTCTTTCCTCTACACTTTTCACATTTGTAGGGACCTGGCTGTAAGAACCATCAATCAATTCTAAGTGAATGAGATACACAATCTTGTAAGAAAAAAAAAAAAAAAGATTACTCATCTTTATGAAGTTGATTGTAATCAAACCCTCTCTCGTTCTTCCTAGCCTCCCCACATTTGAAAACGCAATCCAAATTTTAACATCTCATCCAACGCTGAGATCAATTTTAATAGAGATAAGTTTTGATCAATCGTTGCCTTCGCAGCCTCCCTGGTGAGCGGTCCAACTGTAAGGTGTATGATGTCAATCTTGTCAGACTAAGAAAAGAGATATCAGAATTATTATTATTATTCCTTTGTCTACGACAGAGACTTAATAATATTGTTTGCCTTGATAACTACATTTAGTTGAAAAAAAAAAAAAAAAACAATTTTCCTCATTTGAAGAAAAAGGGTATTGTTTCTTTTAATTGAATTTGTTTTTCACCTGTTTCTCTCTTTTCCCTCTTCCTCATTAGAGTGACGAAGTCTTCACATCTCTTGTCTACCTAGATACCCTGAGACCAACACAGTCATCACCACATTACACTAAGTGATTCACTATCACTGACACAACACTTAGTTGTCGCACCACACATAGGCTTCTACTCCACACAGATCTGTGTCAGTCTCTCTTCTCCCTAGCGTGCCAACATGCCGCAGACTGCAGACCCCTTTGCACAAGGGGAAGATGTGAACACTTGGCTGAGAGGCACGACAGACAGCCTCACCCCCAAGACATTTGAACTGTTATTATTTTTAATAATAATCCTAATGCTGAGAAGATTCCTGACACAAGATTCAAGCCACAACAACAACCACGAGGAGCTCGTTAAAATCACCAGCTCCCTAAGCTATGCCTTCACGACCCAGCTGAAACTGAGCGACAAGCACATCACCCACCTTCAAGAGGAACTGACATGTGCTCAACGCCGCATAGACAAGCTGGAAGTGAAAGTTCAAGATCAACTCAAAGCACCCAACGAGAGGGAGCGGGAAACAACGGAACAAGTTAAGAAGCTCCAAGCAGCCCTGACAACAGCTCAGCTTGACCAACAACATGCAAAGGCTGCCCAGAAAGACCTGGTAAACAGACTCCAGTATGCCGAACAGCTTCTGGAGAAAGCCAAGAATGATATCAGCGACAAGAATGCTGAAATCAGTGCCTTAAAAGACCACCTTGAAAGGTATGGAACTGAAATGGACGATCTGACCCAACAACTAGATGATACCAACGATGAGCTCTATATGGTCAGAAAAGAACTGAAACATGCTTATGAGCAAAAACTAGAGCCAAGGCGAGAGAAACACCTCTCAGTCTCACCTCTGCTGAGCAGAGCAGAGTCCTGCGTCCAAGAACTGGTACGCAACGAAAGAAGCGAAGGGCCACCACCCAAAACCTCACCTGCCCTCGCCACAGAACTCTTTCCTGTCAACGAAAGAAAACAGCCCATCCAAGCAGACCTTGGAGCTGCACATGGGATGACCATCACAGACCTCGACAAGCTGTCTAGAAACATCAGCAAGTTCAACCCGAACTCCACAGAGGGCCACACCATCCAGGCCCATCTGCAAGATATCGACTTTTATCTAGAAATGAGACCTCATGTGACTGACAGAGACCGGTTATACCTCCTTAGAGCCACGTCCAGTTCCGAGGTACGAAACTTCTTAGATCGACAGCCCAGTCAAACGAAGTCAGACTACCAGCTACTTCGTGAGGTCCTGATTAAAGAGTTTAAAGACCCTGAGTCTGAACATGGACTGTTAACTGCCTTAGAAACCAAACAAGGTCGACAAGAGACTCCACAAGCTTACTACAACCGACTCCGACAAGCCTACTTTGGTGCACACAACGAACCTGACCTTGAAGAGGATGTGAACTTCAAAAGTCTCTTCCTAAGAAATCTGCACCCTGGAGTCAGTCACCATCTAGGCGTCATGGCCTGTCCACGCTCCATGACCATCCAACAGTTGCGTGACCTAACACAGAAGGCCTACAACAAGCAGAAGATGGCCTCAAAGAAAGGTAACAAAACCTCCACACTCTTGAACTCTGTCACCAAAGACTCAAGCCTTGCACTGGACGACACCCAGTTGTATCACGACACCAGAGTCCTCCATCAAGAGCACAGAGAACGTGACCCCCATGTCCACGACAGCTATCAGCCATGGAAAAATCCTTGGGACCAGCCACGCTTCTCAAGAAACCTAAAAGATGAGAACAACTGGAAACCTAACCAGACATCCAAAGGTAATCGCCTGACTCATCCAAGAGCAACTCGTGTGGGTAAGCGACAACGAAACCCACCTCAGCATCACTCAGACATGCACAGTGCTGAGTATGCTCCAGAACAATACAGCTTACCATCAGAAGACATGGAACAAGTCATGAGACAACCTTCAAGATAAGCTGAACACGGATGACCACGAAATTGAGTCATGCTCACTGTGACCAGCGACAGAACGGAAGGCCGGTGATCACATGGTACACCACCATGTCAGAGATGACAAGCACCTGTTCAACAACCACCCAGAACGAGCAAGTCTCACCGCCAGCCGTTGATGAAAACTGAGGTACCAGAGAACATCACCTCAGTCATCCATCACTCACTAGCAAACTGCTAAATTAACTCCAACTCCAAGAACCACATTCCTGTCTGTGCAACAGCCACCACCAAAGCACAGAAGGTCAGAAAGTCTGCCACATCCAGAAGGCAGCACAAGAGGAATGCAACATAGGAGACGAGGTTTGCATCCCAGCTTCACACAGCCATGCCAAACTACCTCCGACTGTCTGCTAAAAAAAACTTCCTGCCTTTCTGGACTGACCCCCATTAGATCATGGACATGCCCTCATCCAAGCCAAGGATGCAGAGAGCTAGTCTTCACTGATATACCTGAAAAGGGGGGAGACAACACAGACTGAAACAGATCTGACCACACTTACACTACACCACTAACACACACAACATTACCTACAACCAGAGGTAACCACATCTACTGATAACACATTCAACCAACATATTCTTCCCACAAGTAGAATATCCAAATTTTAGCATAAAGTTACATACACCACCATGAAGGAACATGCAGCTATCCTCACAATAGTTAGAACACCTGACACTAAGTTAAGGTACATGACTCCCTAGCTGCACATGACATCCTAGCTCAACAGTAGTTGCAAGTCATGCTAGGAAAACCCACAGCAGCTTTGTTTTTGTTTTGTTCTTCTTTTACCTATCCTTTTCCTTCTCTTCTTTCTTTAGTAGGTGAAACACCTAGACACCCTGCAAGGGTCAAAGGTCTAATATTAGGATTGACTCACCACACCTAATATCCGCGAGCCACTCTAAACTGAATGGAAGCCAGAGAGCTCCATGCACGATAGGTTAATTCATTTTACCACAAATGATGTCACCAGAAACTTAAAGGTGAACATTCTTAAGTTGACAATTTAGAAGAAACAAACAAATTTTATCACAAAATTTGATCGAAGAGTCAACGTACTAAACTAAATTAGAACAACAATTTCCAAAATTGAACTAAAACTATTCAGTTTACCAAACTATATTGACTAATTGAATATAACCGCCTGTATCCGAATAACCTGATGCCCTGCACCAGTACAGTAACTGTCATGGAGATGTTGTCTTGTTGTTTGCTGTGTTTGTGTCTGCTTCTTCTGCCTCTGTTTTTCCAGCGCTCGACGATGTCTTCAGCCAAACACCTCGCCGATCGAAGGGGGGTATGTAGGATCAGAATGAGTCAGACAAAGTTAAGATTCGATCCGAACATTGAAACATGAGGAGCCGAAATTCCAGAGAGGATCCCAAGGCTGCAACAGGATGTTCGTCATAAATCAGATTCCTAGCTCCAGCCCTCTGAAGAAAGCAAACCAACAAACCTCTTTCACAGAACAGCTTGCAACATTCAAACAAAAGAACATTTATTGATAATTCCAATTCAGGAAGGAGACGGTCAAATTTGGGGCAAGTAATCAGAACTGATGATCAAAGAGATGGCCGTTACTTGTAAATCTGTGATCGAAATCACGAGCTAGAGAGGTCAACCCAGCTCTCCACATAGAAGACAAAGATGGAGACCGAAATTCCTTAAGAGACCTTTTAACCTCTCTAGTCTTCACAGAGAACATGTCCTTATGTTCACAGAACGGTACAGAAACTGCCTTTTCACATATAGATGCACCAAAATCATCTTAAAAGGACTTATCATGTTTATGCATAACCCCATATCATGTATGTAACCCACACGATTAACCATCACGTTTTAATCACATATTATGTATGTATTTTAATAACTAGGGAATAGTTTAAGAGTTCATATCCTTGTGTGGTATGTATGAGTTTGAAAAATCATGCTTTAAATGTTTCTTCCAATCAATTCTTTGTCAAATGTACCATAGTCTTGTTAGAGAAATCATGTCCAAAATTGTACTCTGTAAGAGTGGGAAAATTTGGACCATATGACTGATAAGATAACATTTTAGATTTATGAATGGGGAGGAGAAACATACAACACTACGAGCCAAGATCATTTCTAATTGGTCAAGACGTCCAGATAGGACGGTCTAGAAACCGAGTTTAAATACTCAGGACAGCGCTTCTTCCTCGCTCTTCCTCTGCTTCTCAGATCTCTTCTCTTTTGTCACCGCGTTTTGACGCTGCTCTTTGAGCGTGCTCTGGCCTACATGCCAGCTGCCAACACAATGAGAAGTAAAACCACCTAGTCTCGTTACATTCTTTTATTCTTTTACTTTAATTTCTTGTCTTTCCGTGAGAGTTTTGTTAAGTTAAGTTTGCCGCAAAGTCCAGCTCCGACTGCACCCGCCCAAACTTCAACCAGACCAACTCCGCATCAAGAGCCAACGCCCAAGACTTTACTACGAAAGACCACTGAACTCAGCCAATCAGCAACTTCAGGAAACCCCTTTCTCCAAAGACTACAAGGACACAAGGGAATTCCTTAAGGCAACACAAGCAAGTACAACCTCCAGACTTTTGCTGAGTCGGTGCAGTTTAATATAATTTTAGCCTCATTGAGAAACTCAATGCGAGGGTCAAATGATTGATGGTTCAGGTCTATAGGCAATTGCACATATTGCTGTAAACTTGGGATTTCACATTTTCATTCTGTAAACTCATCCTTTCCTCTCTTTCTGCAACGTGTGAATGTGTGAATGCGTGTGTTCATGTGTTAGATTAGATTAGTTTACATGTCTTAGGTTTATATAAATAAAGTCTTATTTATATTGAAAAGAGAAGTATCTTGTGTTTTGTGCTTACAAGTTAATGTCTTAATCTGCCGATCTTGTTACTGTGCTTATTAATAGTGTTTTCACTATATTTTGGATTGTAATATCCAGTGCAGAGTTGATGTTATACGGCTCGTTCAGTGACTCGCTGCCGATTCAGTGATCAGCCGTGAAACACTGATTCTGTTCAAATTCCCTATAAAATCATAAATGATTTCCTTTGAGCTAAATTGACTTGTTTCCCTTATATATTTGTAAATATTACTTATATATTTAATAATTTCTACACTGTCATCTGGGAATGATGTATCAAACCAGTATTAACCCATAAAAACAGAAGTGCCTTTGATAGTGAACTTTGCCAACTATAACCAAAACATCCTAATAACCCTGCATTTCAGAAAGAGATATAAAATCACATTTAAATTCACAAATAGCCCTGAGAGTGCAGGTTTTTCCCAACTAAATAGAAAAGGGTTGCCATATTGTGTTTTTGACAGTGCACATTTAACTTCTTCCGCATTTCCTAAAAATCCCTTGCTCATATTGATTAAACATGAACAAATTAAAAACACATAAGTGTCCAACACACACACTGTGAATTTGCGTGACCAGAAAAAGAAGCAAGGTTTGGAGTTTATTATCCATCTGACAATTTAGAATCAGTCAAATCCACAGATTTGCATCTTGGCTGTATCTGTGAGCTGTGAGTGAGGTGTTTGACTGCGCAGACGACATGCAGTGAAGATTTCTGCCTGGTCAGCAAGGGTTCATCCATCTCACCCTTAGGCTACATTCATACTGTCAGTATTTGGGATTGACAACCGCATTTTCTTTACAGGTGTGAGTCTCGAAATGTCCCGTTCACAAAGCAGCTTAAAGTAGCTTCTCGAATGCTGTCTGTATGAACGTGCAAGGGGTGTCAATTCCTTACCAGTAACCATAGTGACAGTGACCAAAATAATATCAAAGATGGTGAAATCCATAAAACTGAAAGTCTTTACTCTTTCTGACACAACAAGAGTCCAATCGAGCTGTGAGTTCATCCGTTCATCCAGCAGGTTGAGAGCATAACATATGAGTCGCGCGCAGAACACAAAACTGATGAGAGCAGCTTCGGTGGAGAAAAACTGACTGAAAACTTTCAGATGACACACAGCTCATTTCTCATCACTGTAAGTTACTGAAACCACACGTGAAAACACACAACAAATGGTAGACGTGTGTTTGTGCAGCAGAGTGGCTCTGTATGACGTGACAGATAACTAGTTCTCCAGGCCTGTTCCGTTCACACAGCGCATGTTTTCTGAGAATGCGGTTGTAAATCCTGAAAATTTACGGGTGTGAGTTCGGTTACAGAATGCGGTTGTTACACCCGTAAATAACCGAACTGTGTGTGAACGTAACCGTATTAAGGAGTCAAATACAGGACTGACAACCCTATTCTGCTGCTGTGTGAATGTGGTCTTAGTGAGAAAACCACTCTGCTTCAAAGTCATGCACAACACCAAAGACATAATGGAAGTCTGTGTAGATGTTAGCTCTTGTGCCGTTTGCCAAATCACATTTTAGAGCAACCAAATTAACTGAGACAAAGATAGTCCATAGTCACTGCTCAACCTACCTTGTAATTCCCCATTGTTTACAAAAGATGAACAGCATAGAAAATAAAATGAGAATTTGGAGTTCCAAATTGTATAAGTGTTTTCTACCCTTATAAAAAAAAACAACAAAAAAAAAAAACTCTTTATTACCTTTGCACCGTCTTGACCATCTGGAATTAGTCCAGATGTAATGAACTGGATTTGATAGCTTTCCCAAAAAATTATGTTTGGCCATTTTAGTATCATGGATCACTTTTCACATGTCCTGCTGCTCAACAGACACATTTACAAAGTGTAGACAGCAACTGCTTAACTTCATACATTACAAAGACTGCCATCTTCTGCCCCTTTGCCGCTGCTTCCTGTCAGCCCCTCAGCTCAACTATTTTTCTGCTTCATCCCCAACTTACTTTGACCATGATACACCAAGCATTTACAACTTATAGGGCCCCCACCACTGAACGTGATTTTGAAGGGGGCACCATAGGAAATTTTGTGCAATGGTTCCAGAATACCTAGCGACATTCTGCATTGCAAAATAAAGTGGATATTTGACAGCTAATACATGCATAATTAACACATAACATGAACATCAATTTTATATAGCTAGTACTGTATGACAAACATAAATAATCAGAGAACAGAATTTAATAGGACAAACAAAATACAAAAAAGTGCTGCTGTGGTGGATTTCCCCTTCAAATCTCACTGCTCTTTGGATTTAACAGAATATAATATCATGAAGAAGCACTTACCAGTCTTGTAGTGCTGCTGAAGTTCGGAGGTGTGTCAGTTTTCATACAGTAATAAACTCCTTACTCATCATTAGTGATATTGATTAAACAGACTGGTTTAAATAGACTGCACTGAATATTTGTCCTTGAATCTTTTATTGAAGTAAAATGTTCTTGGTGAGGTCGGTGAGAAGGAGCGTAGGACCGAATCTGGTGGTTTCTTTAAAAACCAGTAAATGTCATGTTCATCAAGATCACAGTTTACGGTCACATTTATTTATTTATTTTATTTATTTATTTTTTTTCAAATTTTATGATAGTACTAACTAGCAATCTGAAATTCTCACCAGCATTCATAAAAAGTTACCGAGCGAGTAACACATTTTTCAGCGCTGATTCTACTCTCATTTGGTGCTTTGAACTCTTTTAATTGTCCTACAGATGGTGCCACGAGCTCGTACATCACTCTCAGGACCATGATGTTATAGAAAACAATCTTTTCGCAGTTTTAGTTAATTTTGATCAAATAAATGCAACCTTGATGGGCAGAAGAGGTTTATTTCAAAATGATTAATAATCATATAATGTTTCTAAACTTTTGGCAGGTATTTTAATAATAACAATTTTATTAATACTTATATTATATTAGATATTATTAATTATTATTTACATGGCTCTGTAGAATACTTGATTCTGATTGGTCAGTCACCACATTCCAAGGTATGTTATTCCCCGATAACAACCGGTAAAAACAAATAACACAGGCTCATCCAGGTAACTGCAGTCGGCGCTATTCACTTGCTGGGAACCTTTTTCGTTTAATGTGCTAGGTGGCTTGGTGCGTGGTCAGATTTTCCTGCTTTTTTGTCTCTAGCTGATCACGTGCCTGTCTGGGGGAGCTGGAGCAAATTTGGGTGTGATGAGGTAAAAAGGAGTGCTGGACTTGACGCCACTCTCTGCACACACAATTCAGATGATACCAGTTCTGTAATTTAATATTATATTACCTGATCAAATAAGTGAAATGTTTTTTCTTCTTTGAAACATTTTTGTACAACTCATCCAACACACCCAAATCTCCTTTATATGGAGAACAGAAAAATAAAAGAGCAAATAATGCTTTCAGTGTACACTGTGAATGCTTCCTGAGTGGCTTTTTGTTTTCAATAACCACTATGCTTACTGTAACCTACAGACCCAGACTGAGAACTAGATCCATCACAACCAGTTTGTGAAATATGTGCATATCATATGACACACTATATTTCTGTCTATATTTGTGTCGGGCGTTTGAGAATTTGGGCACCATGCTTTTCTTTTCTTATCAGAAGGTATATGATTGGAAATGTCTGACTGGACTGTAAGTTCATATTTTACATCACAATACATTTCAGTTCAGTCATTTTCCAACATAAAATATATTATAATGAAATATTTATTATTTGGCATACAAAATTTGCATCTTATTTCTATGGTAAATGAGTTTGTCTAACCAGAATGTCCAGGATCCTCCCACTACGTCAGAATACCTTTCAATACATACTAAAGTCAGCTGGTTCATCTGCCCTTTTAACACACAGGCTGTGAGAGAAGGAGATGTTTTCTGGAAACCATACAATTTTATATATCTTTTAAAAATATTATTATTAAAAATAAACAGAGCTGTGACAGAGCATTGGAGAAACAACGAAAGCAGGATGTTTAGGATCATATTTTGATGAAGGCGTCGATGGATTCATCAAGTCCAGGAATTCTCAAGGAAGATTTGAAAAGCAAAATCTCCCTCAAATTCATGAATACTGAATATAATGCAAGTCTGAGAAAGTTTACTGAACTGCTGGTGAATATTTGATGGTGTTGGCACATTCGCTCGACTGGTCCCCATGTGACGTGATGCTAACGGAAGACAAATCCACACTGTTATACTGTATTTTAAATTTATTTTATAAGCTCAACCTCAGCCTCATATTTTTAATTTAATTAGATTGATGCACCATGAAAAACAGGTATGCTTTAATGAACAGTCAAAAGCTTTTCAAAGCGTTGATATACTGTGCATTAAGATGTACAGTATATTGACGCTCTTAGCAAGTATTCCTGCTGTAAATATGTATTTGAACTTTAAATATACATTAATATGAATGTTCAAGTCACCTAAAAGTATCTGCGAGTGGATAAGGATAACTTGCTAATTCTTTTGAGCGCCAGTCAGACAGGTTTAGATGTGTTATTTCAGGTTTTGTCATCATGATCTAGCTATAGATTGCAGTTAAAACTTTGATCTCCAGTTAATAATAATAATAATAATATATTTTGCTGATTTAATAATTACTACTTATATAAGTAGAATAAGGGGTTTATTTTTTGACCATTTTTCCAATGATGCTTGACAACCAGAAAGTGTCCAAGATATTGAACCTAATAAACTTATTTTGGTGAAATGTTTTGCTTGAAATCTGTGCTTGTGTTTTATATATATATATATATATATATATATATATATATATATATATATATATATATTTTTTTTTTTTATATATAATGTAAGAAAATACATTTTTATTTATATCTTAAATATCTTAAAACTATAAGTAGGTGTCACAGACTTTCAGTTGTTGTTTTTTTATTTAGCTTCTGTTTTCATGGACTTCTAGTTTGTCTTTATTAGTTCCTGTTGTTTGTTTTCCGCCATGTATTAGTTGTCATGGACATTCATTTAATTATCACGTGTTTGTTATTAGTTTCCTCATTTGCCCATTTAAGTTGTTCTTTTTCACCTTTCAGTTGAAGGTTGTGTGGCTAGTCCACAGTTACGCCTGTTTGTTTCTTGTTTAATAAACCTTGTTTGTATTTTTAATTGCCTTTCATCTTTATCTTCAGACATTACATTACAGAATATTATATATATATATATATATATAGTGGGTACGGAAAGTATTCAGACCCCCTTAAATTTTTCACTCTTTGTTATATTGCAGCCATTTGCTAATATCATTTAATTCATTTTTTTCCTCATTAATGTACACACAGCACCCCATATTGACAGAAAAACACAGAATTGTTGACATTTTTGCAGATTTATTAAAAAAGAAAAACTGAAATATCACATGGTCCTAAGTATTCAGACCCTTTGCTCAGTATTTAGTAGAAGCACCCTTTTGATCTAATACAGCCATGAGTCTTTTTGGGAAAGATGCAACAAGTTTTTCACACCTGGATTTGGGGATCCTCTGCCATTCCTCCTTGCAGATCCTCTCCACTTCTGTCAGGTTGGATGGTAAACGTTGGTGGACAGCCATTTTTAGGTCTCTCCAGAGATGCTCAATTGGGTTTAAGTCAGGGCTCTGGCTGGGCCATTCAAGAACAGTCACGGAGTTGTTGTGAAGCCACTCCTTCGTTATTTTAGCTGTGTGCTTAGGGTCATTGTCTTGTTGGAAGGTAAACCTTCGGCCCAGTCTGAGGTCCTGAGCACTCTGGAGAAGGTTATCCCTGTACTTGGCCGCATTCATCTTTCCCTCGATTGCAACCAGTCGTCCTGTCCCTGCAGCTGAAAAACACCCCCACAGCATGATGCTGCCACCAGCATGCTTCACTGTTGGGACTGTATTGGACAGGTGATGAGCAGTGCCTGGTTTTCTCCACACATACCGCTTAGAATTAAGGCCAAAAAGTTCTATCTTGGTCTCATCAGACCAGAGAATCTTATTTCTCACCATCTTGGAGTCCTTCATGCAGGCTTTCATGTGTCTTGCACTGAGGAGAGGCTTCCGTCGGGCCACTCTGCCATAAAGCCCCGACTGGTGGAAGGCTGCAGTGATGGTTGACTTTCTACAACTTTCTCCCATCTCCTGACTGCATCTCTGGAGCTCAGCCACAGTGATCTTTGGGTTCTTCTTTACCTCTCTCACCAAGGCTCTTCTCCCTCGATAGCTCAGTTTGGCCGGACGGCCAGCTCTAGGAAGGGTTCTGGTCGTCCCAAACGTCTTCCATTTAAGGATTATGGAGGCCACTGTGCTCTTAGGAACCTTAAGTGCAGCAGAATTTTTTTTGTAACCTTGGCCAGATCTGTGCCTTGTCACAATTCTGTCTCTGAGCTCTTCAGGCAGTTCCTTTGACCTCATGATTCTCATTTGCTCTGACATGCACTGTGAGCTGTAATGTCTTATTTAGACAGGTGTGTGGCTTTCCTAATCAAGTCCAATCAGTATAATCAAACACAGCTGGACTCAAATGAAGGTGTAGAACCATCTCAAGGATGATCAGAAGAAATGGACAGCACCTGAGTTAAATATATGAGTGTCACAGCAAAGGGTCTGAATACTTAGGACCATGTGATATTTCAGTTTTTCTTTTTTAATAAATCTGCAAAAATGTCAACAATTCTGTGTTTTTCTGTCAATATGGGGTGCTGTGTGTACATTAATGAGGAAAAAAAAATGAACTTAAATGATTTTAGCAAATGGCTGCAATATAACAAAGAGTGAAAAGTTTAAGGGGGTCTGAATACTTTCCGTACCCACTGTATATATATGTATGTATGTATGTATAAGGACAATTAATAGTAAATTACGTATTTATTTATAGATTATTATGAACTTAGAGCACTTTTAAGAGTGGGTAAAGTGTCTAAACGCCATGTTTTACAGTAAGAAATGTTTTGTTGCTGTAGATGAAAATATTTCTTTCTTTTCTTATTTTATTTTATTTTATTTATTTATTTATTTTTTTTGCAGTTGCTGCTTCATCTGTGTTTTCATACTGCCGATAAAAAAGGTGAACCTCTCACATGTCAAAGTCCAAATCATAAATTCGTTCAAATGTGTTTGTCTTAACTTTTTCTTTTGTTGTTTTTAGAATCTCTCGTGGTCACTATTGAGACTGAGGGTGTTATCGAGGCTCTGTTGTATTGCCTTGCTCTTCCACTGTGAATGAGCCTAAAAGTGAAAAAAATCACTGTACTTTGGAGATACAATGACAGCTTGAGTGTATATGATGTAATTAAAGGCAGAGGAGTGATATCCGAACAAAACCAAGCATACAAGAATAGAGTTGAAAATGAATGGCAACTTCACACTGATACTGAAAAATCTTACATCTGCTGATTCAGGGATCTACTACTGCTGTATCAGCCCAATAACACTTTGGAAAGTAAAGCTCCACATTATAGGCGTGTAAAAAGATTTATTACATTAATGAAAAAAGACTGTGATTGACCATGTTTCACTAGTTGTACGCCTGCCTATGTGTTACTTACTGAAACTTCCCTTTCAGCGTAAAGAAGTTTTTCATTTCCGTTTTAGTATAGCGAAGTCAACAGAAGACAAAGGAAACCAACTGCTGGAAGAAAAGAAAAACCATGACCAGGGATGATTGTGACATTGATTCCTTTGTTCTGTATTTACATTCTTACATTTGAGTCCTGATACTGTATACCCTGCAGTATTTTAGCACCTGCAGTGTTTTATGAGAATTTGCTTCAGCAGCAGTGCTCATGTTAGTCTTCTAGTATTATAACTTTCAGTTAGTACAATAAGTTTCAATAAAGTACAAAATCTTTCATCTCAATGTGTCTTTTTTTTTCAAATTCACATTTAAATATTTATGTTGTTTGTTTCATAACTCCAAATTGATTAAAGAAACAAGTCCTCACTGTTATTGTATTTTATATTTAAAGAAACAAATTCTCACACTATTATATTAATAATTAAAGAAACAAATCCTCACACTGTTATTACATTTAACCCAAATATACTCTTAGACACCACACGATTTGCACATTCAAGTCCACAACATTTACAGTAGCATATAGCTTTAGTATTAAAAAATATAATTGTCGCTGGACAGATGGCGAAAATAAATATTAATTGTTTATTCATTAATAATTATAAAGATTGGCTACTGCAAATGGTGATGTAAAGGTTTTGTGAAATAAGAAATATGATGCTGTTGAGGAAATGATGATTATCATATCCATGCAAATATGTAGCACTACAGTAAGACTGAGTGTGATACATTAATTTTACACAAGAGTTCAATAAACAAGTATTTAACATTGAGTTACGTATGTTTCAAACAAATATATGTGTATTTGTATGTTTTCTTTTTGTCAATGAAAATTGTTTCAAAAGAAGTAAAAGAAATCAGACTACTGCTTACTAACAACAACAATATGAGTGTTTCTGCAACTACGGGCACTTTTAAGTCCCAGCAGTGAAATTTTAGATGCATGTTAAAATTTGTCATATGATGCTTTATAAATATATTTACAGTGTCATTACACACCTTGACAAAAAATATAATCAATGATTAATGTGATTTAATATAAAATTATGAAGCATTTATAAGTCCAAACACCATTTTTGTTCATGTCCCACATCTCTGATCACAATGTTGAGATATGTAAAATAAGCTAATTGAATTACAATTTGACATTCTTTTGAATGAAATTGTTTAATTTACAGCATCTTATTTTTTTGTATTATTTACTGATATTTTTTTAAAGATTTTTGTCAACTAAATGTGCCTGTCTCACACTTTTGAGTCATTAACAATGAAAAAAGGCTTTTATTATCACATTTTATCAAAGACAAACAAGTCTAGTTTCTATGGAAACAGAAATTATCACGTGAGCACATTGCTGACAGATTGGGCCACCTCACTGCATCACTCACAAGATCCCAAAAATATAAGGTAAATATCATCTTTTCTGTGTCAGTATTTATTGTGTGTCCTTACCATACAGCTTAGTAATTCTGTACTTTGATTTGAAAAATAAATGTATCTTACGGTTGAATTCATGTGTATTAAGATGCTAAGACTCAAAACTAATGTAGTAGACCTTGCTAGCTGCCAATTAGCTGCAATATTAGCAAAAATGTAATTCGCAACATGTCTTTACTGCAGCAAATTTAGGTTTTGAGGTAAAGACCTTGTGTTGCGGTAGAGACAAGTTCAAGGTTTACTGTATATTAAATTACAAATATTCAGTCTATTGTAAATTATATTTAAACATGACATTTTTTAACCCTAGATGAGACCAAATTCATCAACAATAAGATCAAAGAAATGCAGAGAGGAAATGAGAAAAGACCCAGAGAGGTATGCAGAGTATCTGCAGAAGGAAAAAGAACATTACAAAAAGAGAAAGGAAAATGGGCAGATAAAGAGTGTCTCCCAGCTGACAAAAAGAGAGAAAAAACCTTTTGATTTCATGCCACTTTAACATTGTGTCCTTACCGACACAAGATGTCATTACCGCAGCTCTGCTTTATTATTATAATTTTTTTTTTTCATATTTTTATATGATTTTAACACTTAAGTTGAGATGATTTACACATTGAAATGGCAACATCTGTCATAAAAAGCTAAATATGTTGTCTTTAGTGTGTATGGAAACAACTGACATCTAAGGTTACTGTCTAAATTTTACACGGCGAGAAAACCATGAAATCCCCTATTTTGTAAATTATTTTTTAATATCAGTATTTGCAAAACTGCACAAAATTTGAAAAAGCTATTGAAATATATTACGTTTATAGAAATTAAAAAAAGAAAAAAGTATATAATGAACATTATTGTAATGTTGCGGTAAGGACATTTTGTAAGAAGAAGAGTTGAAAAACATAAAAAAATAAACATGTTCCAGATTAAAATCTTAATGACTCCATGCAATTTTGTTGACCTTTTTTATATGTATTACAGACTCTGATGGTTAAAATTAAAATTCACAGGTGTTATTATTTTTATTTATTATTTTTTTTTTTTTTACATTTTGGAGAGTCAAAAGTGCCCCTAGTTGCAGAAACACCCATATATTGTTATCATGGACAATAAAAATTAGGGTTGATAAAAATCGGTTTGTTTGCTTTGCACCTTTACTTTCACTTTTCTAGTTTTCCCGCGCTGAGACAGTGAGCATTTCCTTATCCGTCTTTTTCCAAAATAAAAGTCACAGCGAGCGCTCTCATTCAGACGTCTCTTCCCGCAGACTCTACAGCCATCACTCTTATTGTGAAATGTTGTTTTCACATGTCTCTCAGTTCAGAGGATCTTTGGACGCGCTGCTAAACACAGGTAGTTTATATTTCCTTTCATCAATATTTAGTTTTCTCGACAGGTAGAGAATTTATACTAGTCCTTTGTAAGTACAGATGTTGTTTGCTGCAAAGCGGATAATCAGGGAAAGTCTGTGACACGCAAATTTCAAGTATAAGTCATAGTAACTTAGTAGATCCGTGAGTGTAAATAAACTGAGTAAGTTACACTAAGTTGTGGTTATAGTTTTTAAGTTTTAATTTATTCAAAATTCATGTGTTTATAAATACGCATGATGTCGGATAATAAACAAAATGACTCAATAGTCCAGGTGATATGTGAAAATTATGTTCACTTTTTCATAAAAGCATGAAACTTGGTACACTTGTATAGTTTGTGGCCCTGAACATTTTCAGAAATGGAGCCATCGCAAAAACACCTTGAGGTTACCATGGCAACCATTTTACTTTCCACCATAACCAAATTATGTATTTTGTGTCATATCTCCTGAACCAAACATGATAACACAGAAAAGGTGATGTCTATCCCTATGTTTTGATGGTCAAGGATTACAATGACACCAATTTCAACAACATAAACTGTTCAGTTCAAGAGTTAATGGTGAAATCGTCAATGTGAGACGGAAATCACAGTATCGGAGTACCACAGTATCAAAGCATTTAATAGTCCATATTATGGCCATTAATCTTTTTATTCTTTGATAATTAACTAATATTTTATTCAATAATACAATAAAAGATTGTTTTCAAGAATACAATCATATCTTTCAGCGATATAATCATCTTAGGTAAGTGTATTTTTCCTTACTTCTCAGGTAGGCGGTAGTGTGTAATCAAGACCAGTACACACTGATCAATGTAGCCAATCGCGCTGCCACTGAATGACAGCTGTAGTGATTATATTAAAGGCAATGCTCATTGCATTTTTTCGGTATTTTATCTATTCACAATTTGAATAAAAGTTTTAATAAATGAGCTTTTAAGGAGATTTGATACAGGTGCAGTTCGGGTTGCAGTTTTTATATCAAATGGGTCAGGTATGGGATTAAATTAGTGTTGTTGTCGGATAACGTGTCAGGTGTTCTGTTAATTACTGTGGGTGTGGGAAGATCATCTCACAAGCCAGGATCAGTGAATGAAAATGTTCTGGAAAATGATTTTGTGGCTGTCTGTGATGTTACCATGAGGCATCGCTTACTTCAAGATCTCAGGCTTCTGGAGGGGAAGTAGATTTGTAAGAGTGAGTGGAAGTAAGAGGGTGCTGAGCCTGTGGCTGTTCTATATGCAAACATCAATGTCTTGAACTTGATGGGAGCCGCAACTGGTAGCCAGTGCAGGGAGATAAAGAGAGGTGTGACGGGAGCCCTTATGGGCTTGTTGAAAACCAGCCATGCTGCTGCATTCTGAATTATTTGTCAAGGTTTGATTGTGCATGATGGAAGTTCAGCCAGAAGAGCACTGCAGTAGTCCAGCCTAGAAATGACAAGGGCCTGGATAAGACGTTGTGCAGCATGCTCCGTTAGGAAGGGCCTGATCCTCCTGATGTTGTGCAATGCAAACCTGCATGATCAAGCTTTCTTTATGAGGACGAAATCATGCTGTAGAGTCTGAGTGTCAGGGAAGATGAGAAGCTCAGTTTTAGGCAGGTTGAGCTGCATGTTTCTTCATCCATGCTGAGATATTTGCCAGGCAGCCTGAGGTTCATGCAACTACTGTTGGATTGTATGGTTGAAATTAAAAATAGAGCTGTGGGCCATCAGTATAGCAACGGTAGGAGAAACCATGGGCCTGTATCATGGGACCCAGTGATGTAGTGAATATGGTGAAGTGGAGGTGTCCAAGAACTGATCCCTGAGGAACCTCTGTGACCAGCTGATGTTGTTTGGCTACCTCTCCTCCCCAGGAGACCCTAAAATTCCTACCTGAGAGAAAAGATTCAAAACAGTGGACTGCAGTTTCTGTGATGTAGACAGGAGAATTTGATGATTTGCAGTGTCAAAAGTGGCAGATAGATCCAGCAGAATGAGAACTGATGATTTGAAATCAGCTTTCCCAGTCTGCAGGGCTATAGTGACTGACAGTAAAGCAGTCTAAGTTGAATGGTCGCTTCTGAAACCTGTTTGGTTTATGTTCAGTTGGTCATTCTGTGAAAGAAATAATGTAACTGTGTCTATAAAGGTGTGAACCAACTGATCCATCCCATTAGAATAACAAAGGAACAGAATTCCTCAGGAACGTCTTGTACATTTCTGGATATCCAGCGGGAGGTCCTAATAGCATCTGTTGTCTGTAGCGCTTTGTCTTCAGGTATAAAATTCTATCCCACAGACAGAACTTTGGGAGAAGCTAAGAATCTTACAAGGGTTAAGACTGTCTGAAGGAAGACATGCTAACATTGCTACTGAAGAACTACCATCTTAAATTCCTCTCCCCACAAAAAAATCGATCAAGCCTACTTATTTTTTTTTGTATTAGAGAAATCTAGTACATTGGTGAGCCACCCAAACGACTGCTCAGCTAAATACAGTAAAGCTAATGATACATGGGGCAGCTTTTTAGGTTAGAAGGGGTAGTATGCACTGGCCTGTTTAGACAGATATTGTCTAGACCAGGTGTTTTCAAACCTGTCCCGGAGGACCCCCAGCACCGCAAATTTTGTATATCTCTCTCATCTAACACACCTGATTCAGCTCATTAGTAGAGACTGCAAGACTTGAATTTGATGTGTCTGATAAGGGAGACATACAAAATGTGCAGGGCAGGGGTGCCTCCAGGACAGGTTTGAAAACGACTGTTCTAGACCATAGGGGTTCAACACTGCTCCTGGCGATCCTCTGTCCTGCAGAGATCAGCTCCAACCCTAATCAAACACACCTGAACCAGCTAATCAAGGTCTTCAGGATCACTTCAAAAATGTCACTGGCCAGGTGTTCTGAAGCGGGTTGGAAATAAACTTTGCAAGACAGTGGGTCCCCAGGAGCAGGGTTGAAGACCTAAGGTCTAGACAAGAGGTTAAGTGGAACATAAAGTGTAAAAGTTAAAGTGGAACATAAACTGGAGCTTCTAACTGCCACTGCAGTGAAGCAATGACTTTACCAATCAATGATTCACTCTTTCATTTAGAAGACGGGACTATCCCTAACCTTTGGAATCGGTGACGCACAGGTAGTCACGCAGGTAGTGAGAAGTTTTACCAAAATGTTGTCTATGATTATTGCCTGTGTAAATTAAGTCGAGGTGGTTGCCTGATTTGTTAGTGCTTGTGGTGGTAAGCCGTTTGGTGTTGAGGTTGAGTATTTCCATTTGTTATAATTGAGAAGACCAGTACCCTTCCAAACTGATGGGGGCTGTGAGAGAAAGGGAAGTTGTTAGAGATAACAGCAGGGGTTGCAGTGTCTTCTGGGCAATAGGGCTGAAACGATTAGTTGACATTATCGACAACGTCAACAATAAAAAAAAATTTCGACATATTTCTTTTGTCGGTTAGTCGTTTGATCCCATATGACCTGATGTAAGAGCCTGCAATACTGCGGTTGGACCAGTGTGGTGCTGTAGCGCAAGACTGTAATTCTGATGCTGTTCAAGAGAAGAAGAGACACACAGCGCTTTAGAGCACAGCGTTTTCTTCTCAATAAAGCAATAAACAACAAACAAAACAACAACTAAACAACAGAAACTGACAGCGGTGAGAAAGTGATGTTTGCATGAGCTCTTCAGTTCGGTACTTCAGTAAAGCAGTCACATCACATTTAATATAGTACTTTATGCGAGAGCCTTAAATTAAGCAGTTTAGATAGTGTCGCTTTGCTTGAGCTAGCTAATTATCAAATCGTTTTATTAGTTGGGGAAATAAATTAATTAAAGTGATAGTTTTGCTTGCAGAGATCAAAGCTTGATCTTGCTCAGGACTGTTTTGATTATCATAAACCTATAAGGTATTTTAAGAGAGATATATGTTGTGAATAAAATAGTTTATCAAAAAAAAAAAAAAAAATAAAGCATCTTATCACTTACCTTTATTTAGTTTCTTATCCATATGACTTACAAAATGAGATGTTAGGCAGAATGTGTCATTCAGTTATTTTTTCATATAGCTAATTAAATGATTAAGGCAGTTTCTCTGTCTGTCATCTCATTTTGTGTGCCAAATATATCTATTTATATAAATTAATTGGTAATGCTTTTACAGTAAGGTGTTATAATGTATTACCTAATATGAATGAACAATAAATTTATTACACTGTTAATCTTTGTTAATGTTATTTAATAAATACAGTCGTTCATTGTTAGTTCATATTAATTCACAGTGCATTAACTAATGTAAACAAACACAACTTGTGATTTTAATAATGCATTAGTAAATGCTGAAATTAACATTAAGATTAATAAATGCTGTAGAAGTATTGTTCATTATTAGATCATATTAACTAATGAAACTTTATTTTAAAGTGTTAGCAATTTATTTTGTAATAATTTTAATTAATTACATGTGTGACCCTGGAGCACAAAACCAGTCATAAGTAGCACAGGTATATTTGTAACAATAGCCAACAATACATTGTATGGGTCAAAATTATCAATATTTCTTTTATGCCAAAAATCATTAGGATATTAAGTAAATATCATGCTCCATTGAAGCTTAATTTTTGATTAGTAATACGCATTGCTAAGAACTTAATTTGGACAACTTTAAAGACGATTTTCTCAATATTTTGATTTTTTTTTTTCACCCTCAGATTCCAGATTTTCAAATAGTTGTATCTCAGCCAAATATTGTCCTATCCTAATGAAAGCTTATTTATTCAGCTTTCAGGTGATGTATAAATCTCAATTTCAAAAAATTTACACTTAAGACTGGTTTTGTGGTCCAGGGTCACATATTTTCAAAAGGTGAAGTGATTACCTTTTATTTATTTGTTAGAATATGTATAACTCAATATTTTAACTAATTGCAAAAGCTGAATAATCAATCAAAGTCTATTGATTAATCAGTGAAATAATCGATGATTAGTCGATTAATCGTTCTAACAATCATTAGATTAATCAATTATCAAAATAATCGTTTGTTGCAGCCCTACTGGACAAATCCAGGACTCAGTCAAGCCCAAGATACTAAGAGTAGACTGAGAAGCCATGGCTGGAATGATGTTTGTTGACAGATGACTGACAATTCAAAAGACCCACAGAAAAAGAGAGAGGTGCAATAGAAGAGGTGCAGATAGAACGCAAGTTAGCAAGATTGCGTTGCCATCTGCATTTGATGTTAGAGCATTGTTGAGAGAGAACAAGAATGTATCGGAAACACACTACCGCCTACCTGAGAAGTAAGGAAAAATACACTTACCTAAGATGATTATATCATTGAAATATGATTGTATTCTCGAAAACAATCTTTTATTGTATTATTGAATAAAAAAATTAGTTATCAAATAAAGAAAAGATTAATAGCCATAATATGGGCTATTGTAAATGCTGTGATACTGTGGTACTCAGATACTGTGATTTCCTTCTCACATTGCCGATTTCACCATTAACTCTTGAACTGAACAGTTTATGTTGTTGTATATGGTATCATTGTAATCCTTGACCATCAAAACTTAGGGGTAGACATCACCTTTTATGTGTTATGATGTTTGGTTCAGGAGATATGACACAAAATACATAATTTGGTTATGGCGGAAAGAAAAATGGTCACCATGGCAACCACGAGGTGTTTTTGCGGTGGCTCGATTTCTGAAAATGTTCAGGGCCCCAACCTGAACAATTGTACCAAGTTTCATGCTTTTATGAAAAAGTGAACATATCACCTCAAATTTTGCACATATCACCTGGACTATCAAAGAATGAATTATGTAATGATTTAGAAGATTAAACGGTTTGCAGAGATCTGTCTATCTATCTATGAAACCAAGTTGCATCTGCAAATAAATGCTAGAACTAGTTTCTTTTTTTAGTGTAGTTCATCATATTAACTATGAACGTGATCCACCAACATGTCAACCAGAAATCTTCACAATACTATAGTCCTAATTTTGAATAATTCATCTGTTGTTTTATCATTTCAAAAAAAAACTAACGTCTGTTTTAAGCTTTGATATGAAAACAGCTTTCTCATTTACCTCCAGATAACCTTCACCATGTCAAAGGAGGAGGTCTCTGATATTTCTCCTGTCTTATTCCTGGACGCAAGTGGACAATCAATGCGCTTCTATGTGAGACCCGGCCCAACTAAAACACAACTTTATCCTCTGGTAACTAACGGAGGAGGCACTTTGTGTCGAAATCAAGAGCCCGGAGCCATTTTACTGATCGATCCTGGGGACACGACTACTGTGACGTCGAGCTCCAGACAAAAGTACATCTCCACCAAATACATCAAAGACTGTGTAGAGCAGAACCAGCAGTTGAATCTGGACGACTATGTGATTAGTGTGGGACCGTCTGTCCAGATGAGGTTGGTGACCCGTCATCAGGGCAATGGGCGGATGGGTTACTCGCCTGAAGATGACGCTGCCATCTTGAAGTTCATGGAAAAGCGACAACATGAAGCCAAAGGCAACCTGGTTTGGAAAGAGATGGAGAAACAGCGCGTGACGGACCACAGCTGGCAGTCCATGAGGGATCGGTTTCTAAAGCACATCCAGCATAAACTCGTGAAGAAGAGTCCCATGAAAAGAAAACCACTTTGTTTTACGCAAAGCCCTTTGCATAAGAAGAACGTCACAGAGAACTCAGAACCTGAGACTGATAACTTACAAAACTCTCCTCAAAGGCCTGACGTTGTGTCAGATTCATCTGAAACTCAAATCGCCACAGAAACCAGCGTGTGTCCGCCTGTGAGGACCGACCCTCAGCCTTCTCCAGAGAGAGCCAGTTCTCCTCCAGATGTGGCTGATGCTGCAGGAGGGCTGCCGCAGGCCTCAAGTCATGACAGTCAGGACGAGTCTCCTGTCCTAGTCCAAGAAGAAGAAACACCGGAGCCTGAGATGTCCAAAAGACCTAGATTAGATGAAGATTGTGATGGACAAGATGTTCCAGATGGTAATGTTATTCATGGTTTTATTTACTGTGTTATTCCTCAACAAGTTCTGTTTGTAAACCTTCTCCACTTTTTTTTTTTTTTAAATTCAGGATCAAAGGGACATTCATCTCCTGACAAAACAAGACAAACTACCTGCAAAACCGCCACAGCTGACTCTAGGAAACTTGGGATTCTTGCAAAAGCTGCAAGAGAATTTGAGGACTCAGATGTGGTAAGACTGAACAACATCAACCCTAACTAGATACAGCTGCTGGGTTAATTTATTGTGTGGACCTATTTATTTAAAAGTTCAAATGCAGTTCAAATTTAATATAACTCTGATGAAAGATTTTACAGTAATTTAGGAATTTAATTTGTGTGTGTTAATATTTATATATACTTTTAAAAATACTATATATGTAACATTTAAATATGTGTGCATGTGTGTGTGTGTGTGTGTGTGTATATATATATATATATATATATATATATATATATATATATATATATATATATATATATATATATATATATATAATATATAATCAGAAATATTTTAAAACTTTTTTGCTCTGCCCAAATTAAAGTCATGTAGTGTTGCCAAAAACCAATAAAAGAAGTAATTATTTCATAAAGAGAACCCTTGCAAAGTTTGAAAACTCTGAAAATATCATAGGATTTGACCTTTTCTATGAGTCATAGTTGGTTAAGTTTGTAAAATGTAATGTGGTACAATCTCACTGAAAAAGGTGGTATTTATGAAATAATTCATGAAAAAATTATTGTTCATGGAAAAAAAAAAGTATTATATTTTTAAATCTTTTTGAAAGGAATTATTAGGATGTGTATTTTAGAAAAATAAAATAGAAATAAATAAATAAATATATATATGTGTGTGTATATTTCTTTTTTAACCTGACGGTTGCACCACATGACATCTTTAGAGTCTAGAGAACTAACACGTTTCTTGAAAATAGTATGACATTTTTCAAAATCATATGAAACCAACTTCAACTTGAATACATTTCTAAGATCTTTACATGTTTTTAACTAGATGTTAGTTTTCCATTTTCATGGACTTTCTTATATGTCATTGGCCCATTTGTTTTTAATTTAACTCTCCATTCGTTTTATAACTTAATCCCCCAAAATACATTTGTAAATGGATAGTTGTCTGGCATTTCAGCTTAGAAAACCGCTGCCTTAGTTAAAAAGTCTCCAAAACGCACTTCACTGACTTGAATGTGTTTCCACAGATGGATGAAAGTGAAGGCGGCGAAGATCCATTTGAAGCACCAATCGCCAAGCCGTCAGATGCACAAGAAAGTTCAGCATCACCTGTAACACTAAATAGGGAACCAGAAACTCAATCTGAGTTTAACCAAAATGGCCTACAGGAAGCACCAGAAGCTCTTTGTCCCTCACCGTCACCTGAGGAAGAGCATCCAGGTCCTAGTTCTACAGCTGTCCATGCATCTTCATCCCATGTCTTCATCCTTGACTCCGAGTCACAGGACAAACTCGACAGCCAAACGAGAGGAGCTCCAGAGGAAACTCCCTCAAGACACTTGATAAAACATGTTGAGAGCTTGATGAAAAAGACCAAGAAAGATCTCGTCGAGGTGACCAAGGCACTGTGGAAAGCCAGTGGTGACTTAAAAAGAGCTCAGGCGTATCTGCTAGATGGCTACGACCAAGATATTCACGGGCCTGTCTGGACCCATCTGGACGATGAGATCCTCCTGTTGGCTGATCCGTATGAACTTGAGCAGCTTCAGTCCAAATATGGACAGGAGGAAGTGACTAGGAGAAGAGATTTCCTCATGGCTGGCTATAACTGAGAGGATTTGTTTGGTTCAATGGGTGTTTTCCGAAACCAGCAGCTCAACTAGACACAACTAGTTACTGTTTTCACCCAATTTTGCATTCTTAGTTTGGTAAAATTCAGATTTATGTTGATAAATTTCTAAAAGAATTTTGCTAATCATTACATTGTGTATTAAAGTATTTTTCTAACTGATGGCGTATCATTGTGTTAAACACAATATTATCGAATGAGTGTTGTTAGGCATATTCACATTTACCACATACTTCTACATATCTTGCACTTAGATGCATAGAATTATAATTACTACACTCTTAAAAATAAAGGTGCTTAAAAGGTTCTTCACAGCGATGCCATAGAAGAACCATTTTTGGTTCCACAAAGAACCATTCAGTCAAAGGTTCCTCTTATACCTTTTTATAATCTGAAGAACCTTATTTGCCACAAAGAAACTTTTGTGAAACAGAAAGGTTCTTCAGATGTTAAAAGTTCTTGATGGAACCATTTTGACAAAAAGGTTCTTCTATGACATCGTGAAGCACCTTTATTTTTAAGAGTGTACAGGCTATAAATATATACCTTAAATATAACTTACAGAATTTTTAGATGTGAAAAAGATACTTTTAATCCTTAGTTTTTGCCAGATAGTCATCATCTGTTATTCAGCGACTTTTCGCGGGCAAAATCCAGTCAGTTTAATAGGAATCCACCTGATTTTTCTTTAACAGATTTTGCAAGCTGTTTGGTTAAAACTGAATTTTCTTTAAGCTATTTCATACACAGCTACACTATTGACAATATGGACCTTTTCCCCGAGGAATTTCGCTATTAATGCACGTTTATTACAGTTAAGACACTTTAATATCTGAAGCGGTCAGTTCTTATTCTAGGTATTGTTGCTAACGTTTTAGATATGATACGCCCAAATGCCATAATTTTCCATAACATTTTATTGTGTATTTTAGATTTAACGGTTATTTAAGAACTGAGGCGTAAATTATTAATGTCCAGAATGCTGCTGAAGAGTCATGTGACAACTGTTACTTTTCTCAGCGCTGTTCACAGTGGACCAATCACTGCCGTCTGTGATTACTGGGATGATTTTCTAATTTAATCAGATGCAGAGTGAATTGATTTATAGATTTATTAGATTTAATTTAATATAAATTCGTCTGAGGATTCGGCATTTAGGCTTCTAACGTCCCCTACAGGAATAAACACATAGGACACAGAAAACATTTGCCGCCCAGTGGTCTTTTATGGTTCGCATTCGTTCATGTCTAAAAGTACTTTTGTCCTGAAACGCGCTCCATAGCCGTGAATCATATGCTAACAACTGTTTCTTACTAGTCACACAACTAAACTCCAGCAGAGGGCTCTTCATGGCTCATAATGCCTCTTCACGTATTAAACCGTATTCAAAACTTTTTGTGTTAAAGGATAATTTTGTATATTGAATTGTATAAACATTTTAATCGGTCGATTCCAAACAGTGACACTCGATGTATAAATACACACCCGCCCTGCGAAACGCTATATGATGTACTAAATTAAACGTGTCTGATTGGTCCATTCAGAAAAGCGATGAGAAAAGTCACACAAAACACGCCATGTCTGAAATACTTGATACTGCATCCCGGACAATAATTTACACATAAATAACGACAATAGAGAATACAAATAATGCTGAGATAAAATCAAACAGAGATGAGATTAAATTAGAAATATTTTATATAAACACATCGTAACTGACCAATGAGAGCCACTCTCCGGGCCACCAAGCCCCGCCCATTTAATCTCCCCGTTCATTCACTCTCATCGCACCGCTTTATTGTATTTCTACGCTTAAATGCAGTGACTGTAGACACATTTAAAGAGAAGAGCCCAACAACAAAATCTGCTGATCACAAATAAACACAACACACCAAATCAGTGAGTACAGCAGGAGAAATTAACAAGCGTGAACGCCGCTTTATCTGTGATTGTTGTATTTAACGTGTTATCACAGCAGCTCTGGCTGTCATATGTGTTCAACACGGAGGCTGACACACATTAAATATTGTGTTTCTTCCACATATGCTGAGCATTTTAGACCCCGACAGTCATTAAATGATATTTTAATTGGTTATAAACATATAGTTAATGTTGTTCATGCCGTTATGTTAGGAGAGAGTGGCTAGAGACAGAGTATGTTTATATTGTGTGTAACATGTTTGTTTATGTTTGCTCAGACAGCAGCTTGTAAACATTGAAGCTGTAAGTTATTTGCAGGTTTCATTGTAGTTTGAGACTGTTGTCAAAATCATTTCTAGTCAGCATTTTATTTATCTGTTTTCTTTATCCTATTGTTATTAGACTATAGGATGCTGTATGTAATACTATAAATGTATACTGTACTTAATTATGATATTATAATTGATCTGTCTAGTAGCAGTATGAGCTCAAAGGGTGGCACAGCCCTGTCCCGTCGCAGCTATCGCCTGGCATCCGACACAGACAAACCCAAAGTCACAGGTATGTCCTGTTTTATTAATGCAAACCCACTAATGGACGAACCATCAAATGTGCATACTTTAATGTATCTTTTTTTTAGGTATTGTCAATGAGAAGTTATTGAGCGACTATCTGCATCATGTGTTTCCTGCCTCCAGTAAGCAGGGGCCGGCATCAGCGGCGTACAGGTTAGTCGATTACCCACAATCCCTGCTTGTTTTTGGGTCTTTTGCTTTGAAATGTAGTGTATGTAATTTGTATGTACACATATTCCTTTGTGGGGGGCTTTTGCTTTGTATACACAAACATACACATAAGCGCATGCGCACACTACTGGTCAAAAGTTTGAAGTAATTAATATTTCTTAATATTTTTGAAAGAAGTCTCTTCTGCTCGCCAAGGTTGCATTTATTTGATCAACAATCCAGTAAAAGAGCAATGCTGTAAAATATTACAATTTTAATTTTTTTTTTTTTTTTTATGTGAATGTATAGTAAAATGTAATGAATTTTCAGCATCATTACTCCAGTCTTCAGTGTCACGTGATTCTTCAGAAATCATTATAATACGATTATTTGCTGCTCAGTTATTCTCAAATATTATTGATGCTCTATTATTAGTTCTTATTATTGTCGATGTTGAAATTATCGCTATTTTCATGAAAACCGTGATGATTTTTTTTTTTTCTCAGGAGTATTAATGCATGGGAAGTTCAAAAGAACAGAATTTATCTGAAACTGAAATCTTTTGTAACATTATAAAAGTCTTTACTGTCACTTTTGAACAATTGAATACATCCTTGCTGAATATCGCATTATTTGATTTGATTTGATTTTTTTTTAATTATTTTTTTTTTATTTATGTTTTTTAAATCTTACTTGCCCCAAACTTTTAAATGGTAGTGTATCACAGTTTCCACAAAAATGTGACCCTAGACCACAAAACAGTCATAAGGGTCAATTTTTTAAAAGGATCGGACAATATTTGGCCGAGATACAACTAGTTGAAAATCTGGAATCCGAGGGTGCAAAAAAAAAACAAAAAAAACATCAAAATATTGAGAAAATGAGAAAGTCCAAATGAAGTTCTTAGCAATGCATTACTAATCAAAAATTAAGTTTTGATATATTTATGGTAGGAAATTTAAAAAAATATCTTCATGAAACATGATCTTTATGTGTTCATAATCGTGATTTTTGGCATAAAAGAAAAAGGGATAATTTTTACCCATAAAGTGTATTTTTGGCTATTGCTACAAATATACCTGTGATACTTATGACTGGTTTTGTGCTCCAGGGTCACAAATATTAAGTTCACAAAACTGTTTTCCACAGCAATTGTGTGTAATTAATAATACGTTGTAATTGTATATTTTGTTTAATTTTTTTTTGTATATTTTGCTTTATTTAACAATTTCACAATATTAGTAATCACATTTTTAGATCATTAAATCATCAAATCCTCTGTAAATATTGCTTGCAAATGTAATTTTAAGCTCTCTCACATTTCAAGTCATTTTAAGTGAATGAAAATTATGGTGTGTGAATGAATGAGTTGCCTATGTATCAACCATTTTGACCCATTCATGCATATTTTAAATATTTAAAATAACAATTTGTGAGTATTTTAGGGCTGTGATCTTTAAATAGAGTCTATTAATGTCATCTCTGTGTTCTTGTTTTAAATCTGCATGAGAAGATTTTTGGTATATTGAGAAAAGTAAATATTGTTACACTGAATAGCGTTTTAGTGGGTATCTTCTATTAATCAAGGTAAAAATGTATGATAGTCATTATATTTTGCTCAGAAGAAATACAATTAAACATGACACATTGTAATTTCATTCATGACACATTCTAATCTGTTTTAATACTTGAAAACCCATTTTTGTCTTTGACCCTTATATATAATTTGATCTCATATTTAGTTTTGAATTGTGAATTATGTTATCATCTGCATGTTTTTGAAGCATGATTTGCTTCATGTTAATCAAGTGCAGCTGGTTATAGGAGGAGGGGCTTCTTATTCTAGAGAGCGTCTGATTGGACAGAAATCTGTGCAGTGCAGGATGAGTCATCAGTATTTTTTACTCTGTTGAAGTATAATTATTCGGCTGATCGTAATCATGAAGAAATGAAGTTTGCTGCATTAGTGGTGTGTTGATGAGTTGTTAGAGTGGAAGCTGCTGGTGTCGCTGGCCTCGTCCCGCTCTTGATCCCAGCCAGTGTCTGGTTACTGGAGCTGATCTATACATAGAGCATGATGGGACATGAGAGAAAGCTGACACTCACAGAGCAGTGAAGCGGCTCATGTGTTTACATATCATCATCTCTAATGCTGGATTTCATGTCAGGCATTGTGATGGCCGTCTGCCAGCACTGTATAAAACAGCATTGCTGCCATGTGACACTAAACATCATTTATTCACAGATATTTAGCTTAGAAGAAATCGGAGAGCTTCATTTGAATGCTTTTCTTTTTTTAATGGAAATATAAATTCAATGCTGAAGATTTCTGTTTATTTCCAAATTGTATCTATATTCGGAATCTCATCTTTTCAATGTATTAATTTCTTTATAAATAAAATTCATTGTTTTTAGTTAGATCGGCCGGTCGTTGTCTAGTCTCTTCGGTGTGTGAGCTGACGAGCGGCGCTCCTCTGTTAAGATGTTGTGATACGTGAGCGGTCATGTGCGGATCAGTTGAACCGGTGTCGTGTCTCGTCCCTGTAGAAAAACCCTGACGTTCCAGGATCTCGGAGCTCATCTGGAGAAGCTGCTGGCTGAAGATAATGTCACTGAGGACAGCAGAGGTCTGACAAACACTTACACTCCTATCACTACTGCTGAGCGTCTCACAAATTACTTGGAAAATTGAATGTATTTGCTGAAATAAAAAATATTTAAAAATCCACTTATTTTATGTAATATTTATTCATAATTCATCAGTTATTATTGACATTTACCCCCAAATACGTTTATTTATTCATTGATTTATGTGCTAATTTGTTTATTGATTGATTGATTGATTATAGTGATGTTTTCAGCCATGTTTTCATTAATTTATTTCATATATAATACTGTTTATCTAATATATCCATTAATATATATTGATATATTAATTTATTTGAAATTTTATTTCTTTTTCTATACAGATCAGATAGAAGGCTGTCTTGGACCTTCAGCTGTTGTCCTGGATCACAGCAGTGGGTTTGAAGGGCTGTTATTTGTTGACGATGATCTTTTGGGGGTGAGAAAATTACCTTATATAAATTTATTTTATTTTATTTTATTTTAATTTAATTTAATTTAATTTAATTTAATTTAATTTAATTTAATTTTATTTTATTTAAAGTAAAATAAAATAAAATATAAAATAAAATAAATGAATAAATACATTTAATAAAATTTAGCAAATGAAATTTCATTTTATTTTAAATGAAATTTAAAATAAATTCTTAAAATATTTAAAATACAATAATTTATTTAAAATAAAATAATAAAATAAAATTCATTTTATTTTAAATTTAATTTAATTTAATTTAAAGTAAAATAAAATAAAATATAGTTTATTTAAAATAAAATAATAAAATAAAATAAAATAATTTTATTTTATTTTAAATTTATTTAATTGTATTTTATTTAAAGTAAAAAAAAAATATATAAAATAAAATAAATGAATAAATACATTTAATACAATTTAGTAAATAAAATTTCATTTTATTTAAAAAAAATAAAAATAAATTCTTTAAAATATTTAAAATACAATAATTTATTTAAAATAAAATAATTATTTAATTTAATTTAATTTCATTTCATTTCATTTCATTTCATTTCATTTCATTTTATTTTATGTTATTTTATTTTACTGCCAAGTAAACTTAGATTTTAGGCATGTATTCACACCTGTCTTGTTTGGTTCGATTGAATCGAACTCAAGTTCGTTTCCCCACTTGGTGCGGATCTTTTGGGCAGGTGTGAATACAGCAATCGCACTCCATACCGAGACCCAGCTGAAGAGGTGGTCTCGGTCTGCTTCCAAACGAACTCCGGTACGGTTGAATGGATAAACCAATGAAGGGATGACCTTAAGCACACGTGTGGTTTTGTTTACAGTTTCTGGTTCACTTGCGAAAAGGGCAATGTGAAAGCAAACCACACCACAAAAAAAAAATAAAAAATCAACATTGTATTTGGCCCAGACCAAAGCAAGTGAACTAGTGGACTTTCCTGGTGTGAATACACCCTAGGTCTGCTTTAAAATAATTCAAATTCAGGTCAGTTCACTATTAATTTGACTGGATGGTCAATTTAGTCAATCTGCATGAGGAATCATGCACTATAACATCAGGAAAGTGTATTATGAATTCAAATGGGGCCAGTTTTCTCTGTGACTTTTTAGACAGGTGTGTTGTTTACTGTTAAATGTGTTCAGTTTTGTCCTTCCTCTCTTTTTGGATTGAAGGTCATCGGCCACAGTAACTTCAGCTCCATCAGAGCCACCACTTGTGTTTACAAAGGTAACGTTTCAATAACTAAACTTTACCATATAGTAAAATGCTAATTCTACGGTGCTCTTTGAAGTACTTTGAAGTAAACGTAACTGAAATTACTATACTATGGTACCACTGCAGTACTGTTTTTAATAGCTTTTTATTGGTTTTAGGGAAATGGGTCTATGAAGTTCTCATCTCATCTCAAGGTTTAATGCAAATCGGATGGTGCACACTGAACTGCAGATTCAACCAAGAGGTACAAGCCAGTAACTTCACCATTTAGAGGTCAATTCTGGAGTGCAGAGCCGTACAAATTGCATATTCACTCTAATAGTTAGCTATAGCTCTCATGGGAAGCTTTCCAAGCCGCAGAAATCACGTAGATTAATCTAGATTAGATGACGACTGTTCGCTCTGCTCTCGAAATCCTTTTTAAATCTCAAAGGTTTGGCGTAATCCATCTGTGAAATTGGTTTGTTCAAGTCGATTACTGACAGATACGATACGCTGTGGATCTGTGTTTGTGTTCAGGAAGGGGTCGGGGACACGCCGGACTCGTACGCTTACGACGGAAACAGAGTTCGCAAATGGAACGTGACGACCACCAACTACGGCAAGGTGAAAACGCAGCGCTTCACACATTCAGTTCATCGGTCAGGCTCAGTTTTATTTCACATTGACTGTTTGGTAGTAGTTTGTTTGTTTAAAGTCTCAGACTGTGACGTAACGGTCTTATAAAACACAATTCTGATTGGATGAGCCACATTTTTATGAAAGCATTAAGCCACTCAAGGATATACATAATAGTATATTTTAACATCTTTTGCTTTAGTCCTGGGCCGCTGGTGATATCGTCAGCTGTTTGATAGATTTGGATGAGGGAAACATTACGTTCTGTCTGTAAGTATAGTTTTATTATCGGATGTACGTTATAGTTTGGTATGAAAGCATGAGAAACTGATGTAAGATTCTAATTAGTAGACATTAACGGAAATGTCTATGAACTGGTGTTAATAGCAGTATTTTTTTTTTTCTTTTTCAGTAATGGACAGTCACTCGGTGTTGCGTTCAGCAATATCAAGACGGGGCCAGGCGTCGCATATTTCCCTGCAATCAGCCTTTCCTTCAAAGAGTCTGTAGCCTTCAATTTCGGCAGCCGTCCTCTCAGATATCCTTATCATTTTTATGCATATACATACAGATTTTATGTAATGTGTATGATATACATTTTAATTTATTCTAAAACATACAATCATAAATTCATTAATCTAATTAGGTAGTAATTAGAAGTACATATATTATACATTACAGTTTTATTTATATAATTTATAAATATGATCTATTATTTACATATATATTATTATACATACACACATGCTTAATATTATTTAGGATTTTCAAGTACTTGTATTTAATTATATCATATTTATATATGTAAATTGTTATATGTTGTATAGTATATTATAACTAATATATTGGAACATAAATTGATTAATAAGACTTCCAAATTCAGTATATATATATATATATATATATATATATATATATATATATATATATATATATATAAATAAATGAAATAATGTAATTACGTGATATTTCTTAATATAGCTTGAAAAATTAATAGATTTTTTAGGACTTGAGAATAAAAGTAGATGTATATTTTAAATTTTTAATATTTATTTGTTTTATTTTATTACTAATATAATTTAATATATTTATTATAAATACATTATATATGTTTATATAATAATATTTTTATTGAATAATAATATTATATTTATTTCAAGTAAAACTTGAAAAATCATTTATAAAACATTTGAATAGTATATACTGAAGTATTCATATTTAAATTATACCATTTATTACTATTTTAATAACATAATCCAGTTTATTTTTTTAGAAATACATATTATATTTATTTGTATTTCACGTAATATGTTTATTGAATAATAATGTAATATTTATTTCAAGTACAACTTGAAACTTGAAAATATATTTATAAGACATCAGAATAAAAATAGATACATATTTAAATTGTAACAAATTTAATTGATATATATGGTAACACTTTAGTATAGGGACCAATTCTCACTGTTAACTAGTTGCATATTAGCATGCCTATTATTAATATATTGACTGTTTATTAGTACTTATAAAGCACATATTCTGCAAGACCAAATTCTACATCCCTAATCCTACTCAATACCTAAACTTAACAACTTACTAACTATTAATAAGCAGCAAATTAGGAGTTTATTGAGGTAAAAGTCATGGTTTGTTAATTGCGAGAATTGGACCTTAAAATAAAGTAAGACCGACATATTTATTAATAATATAATGTAATATATTTATTGGACATACCAAAAAATATATACACATTTAACATAATTCATGTTTTTAGGTATACCTACCATAAAAACAAAACATGTGAAACCAGACCAACCACAAACCCCGAAAACCCTTAACTCATCTGTTCCTCACGTATCCTGTGGAAGGTTACCTTCCTCTTCAAAGCCCACCAACCACTGACCTCGTCAAAGCCAACAGGCTTCTGGGGTACCTCAAGACAGTCCTGTCCACCTCCATCGACACACAGGTGCCTACAAAGACCTCATGCTGACCGTACAGTGTGTTGCTTCAGGATAGAAGACAATGCAGTGTGGTGTATCAATATTTAAAACAAAACTGAATGTGAAGACGTTTGGTTTTGTTTTTCGTCAGGAGGAAAAGCTTGTGGAGAGAGACAGCGGAATCTGGCAGATTCAAGGAGATCCCACCGTCCTGGTCACCCTCGCACATGTATTCAACCACTTTGCACCTCTCATGGTAAATCACTCAGAGTGTCTGCAAAACCACTGTCGTTGTTCCATAAACCACTTCATTTATGGCTAATGTGTGTGTTTGCTAGTGTAAAGTGTATTTAGTGGAGGATGTGCTGATGAACTTCCTGCTGAGTATATTGGAGGGTGGAGGATCTGTCGAAGAACATCCTCTCATACAACAGCTGCTGGACCTTTTCTGGCTTCTCATGGAGGTAAAGACTTAAAAAGTTAATTTTTAAGGCGTTTTCTGGAATGAGATTGGATATAATGTGTTGTATTCTTCTGGGAGTGTACTATTTTTCTCCTCCTGAAGGAGCACGAGGTGAGCGAGTGTCTGAAACAGCTGATGATGTCTCTGCTGAGAGCGTATCGTTTCTCTCCCATCATCCCTGATCTGGGCTTTCAGGTGAGAAATCCAGTGATTGCTTTCATGCAAATCCATTTTCCAAGCTGTTGTAATGTAATATTGAGATTTATTGGTGCTGAGAGCGATAGAACCGCTGACAGGAAGGAAAAACGAAAACATACTTTCCGAGGAGCCTAAAGGAGCATGCTGGGAGCTCGTACTTCAAAGCATGTTCACGCTTAGCGTCTGCGTTTGTGTCTAATCAGAGGCAGAGAGGTGTTGTCCTCCTGGCCCATTGATGTTCATGGCAATTATCAGCAGGGACGTGGGCTGTGTGCCCGTCCCACTTCAAATAAATGTCTTGTTAAAATTAAAATGACTGAGGCACTTTGTGTTGAGCTTGCTGTAATGCGTTTGATGAGTTTGTTTGATGTCCACAGTGGTGAGAGGGAACTGGCAACATGTTGATCCAAATTATTACTGTGGCAGCCAGTGCTTAACAGATGGAAGCTTTCTTTTTTTTTCTCTGTCCTCCAGATTCATTACCTTCGTCTGACCACAGCGATACTCCGGCATGAGAAATCCAGGAAGTACCTGCTCAGCAACGTTCTATATCCTCTTATTTATAACTTTCATAAGACACTTTACCTTCTGAAAAACACTACAGAAAGGCAAAAAATTAAAAAAAAAACTATTAATAAGAAATGCATTCATAGCATTTTAGCATTCTTGTGGCCATTGCCTCCTGAACTTCACTGTAGATCACATAGATGCATAGATAGGTGAAATAAAATACAGTAGATATTTCATACACATGAACTATGGACCTGTCCCACTAAATTTGACAGTCAAAGTGTGTCCAAGTACTTTAATATCTTTATTGTTATGAAGAACATATCTATTTATTTCTTATGAAAATTATAGGATATTTAGGTAGATGGATAGATATGTTGGCGCATAGGTAGGTAGGTAAATGCTTATGATATGTCAAAAGGTAGACATTTTTAGTAGGTAGCTAGAGTTCAAATAGATAAATAGGTATCTATGTTGATAGGTAGATAGCTATATGTGTCGCTAGCTAGGTAGATGGATATATATTTTGAAAGGTAGGTAGGTAGGTCAATAGATGATGGTATATATTTAGATAGATATGTTTGCAGGTAGGTTGATAGGTCATTAGATTGTGGTATAAATTTAGGGAGATGGATAGATAGGTCAATAAATTATGGTATATATTTAGGTAGATGGATAGATATGTTGATAGGTAGGTAGATGGGTTTAAAGATTATGCTATATTTGGTAAATGGATATATATGTTTGCTGGTAGGTAGATAAGTCAATACATTATGGTTTATATTTTTATATTTAGATAGATATGTTGCTAGATAGGTCATTAGATTATGGTATATATTTGGGTAGATAGATAAATATGGTGATAGGTAGGTAGATAGGTCATTAGATTATGATATATATTTAGGTAGTTGGATAGATATGTTGATAGATACATTTTTCTTTTGTTGATGGATAGATATGTGATGGGCTGAGATTTAGGTAAGTAGTTACAGTATGGGCATATAAGTAGATATGTTTATGGATTTATTACAAAATATATAAACTCTATTCAAAATGAGAAAAAAAAAAAAAATATATATATACATACATACATATATAAATATATATATATATATATATATATATATATATATATATATATATATATATATATATATATATATAAAACAGTTGTTTAGAAGCCAAATTTTGATCATATTACAAGCATTCATATTAAATTTCCAATAGTTTTCTCTGGTTGTGAGGAAGAACTGCCTAAATAGACAAGTTAGATGCATTTAGCTTGGAGGTTTGAAAGGGTTTCGGTCCTTAACAGCATCACGTTTGACGTGCTCCGCTCTGTGGTCTTCTTCTACATCAAGACCCCTCTGAGAGTGAAGGAGGCAGGGCTGGAGGAGCTCATCCCGACCACCTGGTGGCCGACACGCTTTGACAAAGAGGTCAGAAACATCCGGACAGATGAGTATGAATATGAATAGCATTATAAACACAGGCTTCACAAAAGCTGTAACCTGAAATGATCTCGTCAAACGAACACTAATCTGAACTGAGCCCTGGTTGAAGCGACAGATGAATAATTCTCTGCTGTCTCTCCTGACGCTTGTCCAGGGCAAAGATGAGAGGGACACACGCGAGGAGACGGCCGAGGAGAGGCTGAGACGGCGAGCGTACGAGCGCGGCTGTCACAGACTGAAAAAGAGGATTGATGGTACGTCACGCACAAACAACATCAGATCTGCAAGCATATCTGTCACTGTGACACTAAGCTGAACCCGTGTGTGTGTGTGTGTGTGTAGTTGTGGAAGAGCTGCAGGTTCAGATCCTGAGGTTAATGCTGAACAACAAAGACAAGGGGACGGTATGTTGATGCTTGTTTTCCACGTCTGCTCGCACAGTTGTGTTATATTTTATTATATTTATGGCCCATTTTTACAGGAAGACCCAGTCTGACTTGCATGAAAAGTGTCTAACTGTATTTTGTGTAAAAAAATCTAAATGGGACAGTGTTGTTATTGTGAACTAAAACTATTAAAAATCATTTTGATAAATTGAAATAAAGCTGAAAGAAAAAAATATATATTAGAGGAAAAAATTACATTTAAAAACTTTTTAGTGAAATTAGAAATAGAAATTAGTGCCTTTGGAAACGAACTTTAAGTTGAAGTACTATAATTGCTAAAACTAAAACTGAAATAAAAAAAAAATTATATAGCTAAATAGAAATATTCAGAAAAAAAATATATCACAGAAATAGAAAATATTCAGAAATAATCATAGAAATAATTAGAAAAAACAAAATCTTATAAAAAATCACAAAAGCACATAACAAAATTACTAAAGCTAAAATTAAAATGAAATCTGAAAATATAAAATAAATGCTTATTCAAGATATTAAGAATTATAACAGCATATAATACTGAAAGTGGATGAAACCACAAAAATAGAAATATCTACTTATTAAATTAGTCTGATTTATATAATAATTATTATTTTAATTGTCTTCATAATATCTAGTTCCCTAACAGAAACTTTTTGGGGATTTTTACATTTCAGCTAAGATGTTGTTTAGCTCAAATACAGTTTTGTTTTTAATTTAATTAATTTATTTTTTTTAATTAGTGAGAAATTTAAAATATTTCTTTGTTATATTTGTGAGTAAAAAAAAAAAAAAATGTCACCATAAAAATAGGCTATATAACTAGTGCTACAGTGTATGGTTTTGTGTGATTAACAGAACAAACTTTAATTAAAATTTAATTAGATTCACTTACAAGTTGTGAATGTTTCTGATCCAACCTGTGTGTCGTATTTACCTTTGTCTCTCTTTTCACAGGGCGAAGCTTCTCGATACATTTTCCTGAACAAATTCCGCAAGTTCCTTCAAGAGAACGCCAGCAATAGAGGGGTAGGACACACAGAACATGGGACATGATGAACAGCTTTGGCCTCCTTCATATCTTTCTATTATATACGTTCCATATCTTCATAGTATCTAGATATTCTTTATCTAGATTTATTATTCTTTTACATGTGATAAATAGATCATAAGATCACAGTCTATTTCTGCAAAAGCTGAAGTAAAAGCTACAAACCCGCCACACAGCATTTGGTAAGATTTAAAGAGCTCTTGCCACAGAAGGTCTTCCGATCAATGCTGCAAACAGGAAATTTCAGAAATATGTTACTTACTGTGTTTTGATGACTGGAACATCTGCTTTTTTTATTTATTTATTTTTTCCTTCCATTAGTTCCAGTATCATATAAATTGGCAAATTGTGCTGGCATAAAGGATGTAAAAATAAAGACAAAGCATGCTTCTCATTGCGCGCTTTTTGGCACTGAATTTGATGTTCCCTGTTTAAACTTCACTGAAGTAAATGAATATGGCCATTTTCTGTAACAGGATTGTTATTGAAAGGATTCATTTGCAGTGATTGGGCTTTTTATTGGAGGGTTTGATGTTTGTCTCATGCTTCATTTGATGTGATGTTGTTTTTGTGTTCAGAACCCCACAGTGTTGTGTCCTCCTGAATACATGGTGTGTTTCTTACACCGGCTCATCACGGCCATCAGGAGCTACTGGGATGAAGGAAAGAGAAAAAGCCCAGGATCCATCAGCAGTGAAGGTATACATTTCTCATTTACATAAAATGATAAAAGAATTATATATATATATATATATATATATATATATATATATATATATATATTTTATTTTATTTTATTTTTTTTCAATAAAAATGAGAGAAAAAAGTAACAATGTATGAATTGCCTTCTTAATCTTTTTTTAAATGTTTTGTTAGCAAGGCAGGTATTGTTAAATAAAACTTGAACTATTAAACATATTTTTGGTAATTGAAATAAAGCTAATATAAAACAAAAATATTATATGATGAACTTTCAAGGAAATTTTAAAATCTTGCCTCAGCAAATAACTAAATAAGTTGAAGCACTAAAATTAAAATAATAATTTTAAGTTGCAGTAGCTGAAACTCAAATAAAAATAAATAAAAACTACATGGTTATATTTAAAAACATTATTACAAATATGTAATTCAGAATATAATCAAAGTCATTCAGAATGACGAAAAATTAAATTAAAAATGAAAAAAAAGCTAATTCAAAATATTTATAAAACAAACAGTATATACATAATACTAAAATAACTGCTTATTTCTTTATTAGTGAGAACGTCATTTTAAATTTTTGATGATTATATTTGTGAAGACGAATTATAAAAAGGTTCATAAAATAAAACACAATTCAAATATTAAATTGAATATTAATAATATTTTTGTTAATTGAAATAAATCTGAAATATAATAGAATACAAATCTTACAAATAAAATATACAAATAAAAAACCTGAATTAAATTATATAAAATTCAAGTCATTCAAAATGACAAAAAAATAAATTAAAAATGAAAAAAAAAAGCTAATTCAAAAAAAAATATTAATAAAACACAAACAGTATATAAATAATACTAAAATAACTTATTTTTTATTAGTGAGAACATCTTTTTAAATTTTGCTCATTATATTTCATTATATATGTTCATTATATTTGTGAAGACAAAGTGTAAAATAAAACAATTAAATATGAAATTAAATATGAAGAATATTATTGTTAATTAATAAATCTAAAATATAATATAATACAAATAGTAAATGCAAATATTAAACCTAAAGTAAATGAAAGTTGCCTTGGCAGCTAATGTAAAGTTAAGGCACTGAAATTATAACTGAATGTCATGTCATTGACCCCATTTGTGTTCCCGTCAGACGCCTACGTCCCCCCTCAGCTGTTCTACAATGGGAAGGTGGATTACTTTGACCTTCAGCGTTTAGGAGGACTTCTCTCACATCTGAAGAAAACGCTCAAAGGTTGGTAAAAAACACACGTAAAGTGTGTTTCAGAGTTCGGTCAAATAATTACCCAGCATGCAGCTGCTCTAGACACCACCAGAGGGAGCAGAAGGTCAATTTGTTGAGTGTTACTCGCACTGACAGCAGATATACAATCCAGACTGTTAAAAGCTTTGAAGACATGAAATAAAGCTTTCCTGTATCAGGTTTGGCAACAACAAAAGTACTTGTTTTTCTTGTTCATTTTGTTTGTTTTCAGAAGCTCGCTTTAATGCTCGCAGACGTAATGTTTGTTTTCTGCAGTTTTTAATCTTCCTAGACGTAAACAGAGACGTGCAATCTCATGTTGATGTGCCTGTTATGTTCGTTTTGTTTGGTAACTCTTGAAATTTCACTATTGATCTTTTCAAAGCTGCCAGACGAATGGTTTAGATCGATCAACCCCCCAAATTAGTTTTAAATTGAGACCGAATACGTAGTACACTTCCTGCAGGGTGTTTTCTTTTTCTTTTCTTTTTTTTTAGTTTCCGACTTCATTATTAACCTCAAAAACGTTGGTGGTCGTTATTTTGATTTGTGGCATCATTAAAATTTCTGAAATGATGGGATGAGATGGAAGCTGGCGGCGTTCAGAAAGATTGGGATGCAGATGGATATTGATTTCCCTCAAGGCCGCAAAAATATTGACGAGCAGCAGGGAACACGCTAAGATAGAGTGAGAGAGAGGGAAGGAGGATGAGGTTAGTGGTTGAGAGTTGTGTCTTTGATGTAGTGATGTGTTTTTTTGTGGTTTGCGTTAGATGATTTTGTTTGTCTGGGGTGTTTGTCAGGAGTCGGCTGGATGTGGTGAAGTTCAAATTTGTATATGGCCCAAAAAACATGAGGATCTCAATTTAGGTGTCAGACAGCATTGAACAGAATAATTTACATTAAATATAGCATAGAATTGTTTAATGAATAGCAACATTTACATTTTAAAATGAATAAGCTTTAAATTAACTTTAAAAAATGAATATTTGGCCCAAAAAAAATAAAAAATAAAATAATAATAATAAAAAAAAATGTAAAAAAATCTCATCGGAGATATATATATATATATATATATATATATATATATATATATATATATATATATATATATATATATATATCCCATGATAATTTGGGTAATCTTCAAAGCAAATTAAGATATTTTTAATGAAACCTGAGAGGTTTCTTTGCCTCCATTGAAAATCATTTGTGGATTAAACCATTCGATTCATATGGATTTGTTTTATGATGTCTTTATGACCTTTTGTCTCTTTTACTTTTAATTGGAAGGACTGAAATCTGTAAGGTTTCATTAAAAATATCTTCATTTGTGTTTTGAAGAGTAACCAAAGTAACTGAAGTAAATGATGACAGATTTTTATTTTCATGTAAGCTTTCCCTTTAATTAAAATGAACCATCCAAACAGACCAATTTACAAAAATGAATTGGACTTTGGTTGATTTATTGTTGCAAATCACACAATATTACAATACAATACAATACAATATTACATAAATCAGTAACGTAGTGGTCTTTAACGCTAATTTTCCAGAAAATGCTCTGTTACTTGTAATAATGTATTGTAGTTAAGGTAAAATTAGTCATTTATGTGCCACTGGCATTACTAAATGTTTACAGTTAGACAAGTTTCCCCTGTTTGCCATTGTTAGACCTAAACTCACGCCATTGGTTGAGCATTACTGTGCAGGGCTGGTTGAGATGTAGATGAGTTTGTTTCTTCATCAGAGTTGGAGAAATGTAGCTTTATATCAATTGCTCAGCAATGGATGCTCTGCAGTGAATGGGTGCCGTCAGAATGAGAGTCCAAACAGCTGATAAAAACATCACAATAATCCACACCACTCCAGTCCATCAGTTAACATCTTGAAAAGACAAAACTGCTGTGTTTTGTATGAAACAAATCCATCATCAAGACATTTTTATCTTCAAATTGTTGCTTCCAGCTAAGATTTGAGTCCTCTATCCATAATATATTTTTTTTCTCCAGTGAAAAAGTTGTCTCGTCTGAGTCAGGAGAGAAATATGCACAGATCAAGCACCGCTTACAAGTGAAAACAGTCCAGAAGCTCAAAAACAAATATGTTTGTTGATTTTAATGTGAGAGACAACAGGAGATGGACTTTTTCACTGGAGGAAGCTTTATTATGGATTATGCACTTGTATTTTGACCAGAAGCACAGTTTAAAGTTAAAACACCTTGATGGATTTGTTGTTTACAAACATGCAGATTTTCACTTCAGAAGATGTTAACTGATGGAGTGGAGTGGTGTGGATTACTGTGATGTTTTTATCAGCTGTTTGGACTCTCATTCTGACGGCACCCATTCACATCCACTGGTGAGCAAGAGATGCAATGCTACATTTCTCCAAATCTGATGAAGAAACACATCTATGTCTTGAATGACCTGAGGCTGAGTACATTTTCAGCAAATTTTCATTTTTGGGTGAACTATTCCATTAATGCCACACCTCACTAAGTTTGTAGCATTGCTAATTTTAGTTAGTTTCACCTCCACACTACATATGTGGCTCATGAAGTAACTTACCACTTCATAAATGCCTCCAGAAACTTGAGAAGTGGCCTCACTGCTTGTAAACCATGAAAACACAATATGAATCTGAGTCATATTTGCATCATTTCATAATCCCATTTCTCCATACTATAGTTAAAGAAAAAGAAAACAGTAAAAGGAATCTGACCTTTGACATACAATTTTCGATTCGTTGGTGTATTATACAGAACGAATGGTATGTGAATTATGAATCAGCCTGGTACTATTCACCCAGTGTGATTAAAATAAAAGGCATCTTCGACAGCTGTGTTTGTATACGCTTGTTTCCATTAACGAGGCACGTCTTGTCATGTGTCACAACTCTGCTGTACCCAAGTTTGAATTTCATTAATTCTCACTCCATCTCCATTTCTTTTGTCTCCTAAAACCCCCATCTTCCACCGGCGTTCCCGTTCTTTGGCCTCGTTTGATTAAAAGCTGGTAATTACATTGTTCCTGTTCCTGCATGGTTTCCCCGCTGATTCTGTAGGAACGTCGTCTTCTCCCTCTGGCGCCTGATTGAACTCTTTTGGGGCTTTGAGGAAACAATCAAAGCCATCCAAGAGTAAAACAAGACGGAAAGGATGAGTGAAGAATAGGACAAACTCATTTTTTTTTACTGTGACAGTCAGCGACTGTTGGTTTTTATCTGTTTATTTTGAATTTGTGTACAAAAATTGAATCTTGTCATCTGGACTTTATCTTGGCAATATTGATTTGCGTTTAGCAGCTGCTGTGGGCTTTTCCTCCTTGACATATATTACATAATTTGTCTTTTTTTAATATTTATTGTTGATTTTGGCCACCAAACCTTGTTTTTTTCCCTCTCAATATGAAGCAGCCAGATCCACCATCTGCTCCTCATCTTATTCAGCAAAGTATTTTTTATTTATTTTTTTAGTATTTTTAAGTAATGTTTTATTGTTTATGTCTTATTAGTTGTTCTCACTATAGAGTGCTGCATAAATGACTGCATTACTTTTAAAAGTACTGAATTGCAATATTGCGTTAGTCCCTAAAAACGTAACTAATTGCATAAGTTACTTTTTAATGGAAAGTAATGCGTTACTTTACTTTTGTGTTACTTTTGCATTACTTTTTCTCATCTGGCCTTGGCTTGCTTGTTTGTTTGTTTTTTTATTAATACAAACGTTCTGGTGTTACTTGTTTGAAAAAGTAACTTAGATATTTTCTTGTTACTTAAAAAGTAGCGAGTTACTTTACTAGTTACTTGAAAAAAATAATCTGATTACGTAACTCACGTTATTTGTAGTGTGTTACCCTCAACACTGATAAATGAGTCCTAAAACCCAGAAAGAAGTTTTGAACTTCTGGTTCCAACCTCCCAAAGTCAGTGGATGGGTTTATATGGGTTTTCATATTCAGTGACCATAAACCGTCATAAAAATTTCATGTAAGTGTAATTTAAGTCTTTGTATATAAATCAGTTAATTTTAATCTTCAATATTATAGTAATGTAGTACCAACCGACTCTCTTCTATATTTTACAGCATTAGTTGAGAGATTTTTTTCCTTGAGAAAATTTGCCATATAGTGTACCAGATATATCGAAAACAATTGATATTGAATTGAAATCGCAATCAAATCACAAGCTCAAAATTGATCCGAATTGTGAAATTGGTGTCGAAACCCAGCCCTAGTTTACACGACAGTGATGTACTAAAAACAGAAGAGTTTTTACTTTGTGTTTTTGAAAAGTTTCGCATTGAGACGAATGTTGTCACAACGATCCCCGTTCACACGGATCCGTGAAAACAGCTAAAAACACATTATTCATGCCAGGCCAGTAGATGGCGATGTTACTTTGTAAAGAAACATTATGTCCCTATACGCACAAACTCGTAGACTGAACATGTTATACACATGCTCATGACGTCACTGTTTTGACAACTTTGCGATTTTGTAGTTTACACAGAGACGATAACGGTATCGCTTTCAAGTACTTGCACTTTGAAACATGAGTTCAAAAGTTTGTGTTTTCAGGCCCCCAAAATGCAAAATGAACGGCCAAAATGCATAAAACATTTACCGTTTTTAATTGAAGCGGTGTCGTGTAAACACTGAAAGATGTACCTGAGCCGTCTCTAGAATCCAGACTATTATAATCACTTGTAAGTGAACCAAAAGTAGCAACAACCCAGAACACCTTTGCTTTTACCGTCGACATTTACTTTCATCAATATCATCATCTCTTGGCTGTATAATGATTGCGCGTATTGATTTAGGTCAAGTTTAAAAGTAATTTCTGTCAGCTTTAAAATGATGATCATAATAATAATAAAAAATCCCACTGGCCAATTTGACATTTCTCCAGCAGATTTTTATTGAACTACACTAAAGCTCTTTTCAACTTTTAACCCCAGCCTTCACTAACCAGCATCAATTTGAGGTAAAACCGTGGTGCTCTTTCTCTGAACCTTTCTCTATAATGGCTGCATCTAATGGCTTCATCAAGGTCATTACATGGCAAATCCTGATATTTTTACCCGTAGCATTCAAGTGGCAGCTGTACTCGGACCCGAGCCAGTTTATTTCCCTCACCAGCTGATTTTGGCACACTTGCCAGGTTGCTTACGGAGAATCGTGACTAAGTGCTCAAGTGACTCTTATTAACGTCGTCTGTGAGTGGCTGGTGTACTTTCTGTTCCCAGTTTTGGCGGTGCAATATCTGTCAGATTTCTAGACGTGACACTTTTGATGTTTACGGAGTCTGAGATTTATCAACGCCAATTGACAGACGGCCAGAGGTCATTCCCACAGGTGTAATGAAGACGCTATATCAGCCTGACACCAGATTAATGAAACCATATCTCTCGGGTCATCCACTCTGTCAGACTTCATCATCTACTTGGATTTAAATTATGATTACGTTTGAGACGTCGTACAATACATTATTAGATTTACTTATCAGATTGTTTAGTGATCTTGAAAATGGTATAATCATGTTCACCTTATTTGCTGTAGCTCAGTTTATCCTAGGGAAAGGAAATTATATGTATAAAGATATAAAATTCAGGATTTTATTTCAAGATTCAATATTTTTGAACACTTGTCACATATAAGTTATATACATTTACAACAAACAGTGAAACATAGGTCTAGCATACTTAGTAGACTGTGCAATAAAAGAGAGAATACAAAGAAATGAATAGAATTCTCTTTTTAAAAGAAATTATGAATTATTATTATTTAAATGTAATTATTGTTTATATTACATACCATTTACTAAAATAACATTAATTTTAAAATAGCATTATATAGTGTACATATATTATGTAAATAATTAAAATAAATTATATAAAATACAAAATGAATAGTATTTTTTTAAATGATGAAATACTGTAAAATATATTTTACAATTACTTGAAATGCAGTTATAATTTATATTAAAGTTAAATTAAATGTAGTTGAGTCCATGTAATATAAAATAAATTATTTTTTTAGTAAAATGTGCTCAAAGTGGTGTACATACAATAAGTAAAATGTTGTAAAACAATAAAATAAAAATAAGTAAATTATAAATTATAACGTATAAATTATTTTAAATTATTTCTAATTATATAATAAATTTATTTTATTTTAGACATTTAATAGATAATTGTATATGTATTATATATAATATAAATAAATTATAATATAAAATAATACATTTTTATTTTGTAAAATCTGCTCAAGGTGGTGAACATTCAATAAATGATAAAATAAATGTCAAATGATAAATAAATTATTCTAAATCTAATTATTATAATTCATAATTGCTCTTGAATAATTTGTTATATATATATATATATATATATATATATATATATATATATACATATATATATATATATATATATATATATATATATATATATATATATATATATATATATATATATATATATATATATATAATGTAATATAATATAGTGTGTGTGTGTGTGTGTGTTTATACACACGTATATTGACATATGATTATTTATTTATAAGTGGTGAACATTCAATCAATGATAAATTATAAAATAAATGATAAATGTTAAAATTATTTTAAATTAATATAATTTATTCAAACTTAAGTGTATTATATAGTAAAATTATTTTATTATAAATATTTAATATAACATATTATGCAATATTTTTAAAAACTTTGAGTTATACATTTTGTTTTCATACAGTTATGCAGTCTTTTGTTGTTGTTGTTGTTGTAAAGTGCTCAAAGCGGTAAACATCCAGTTAATGTTTAATTGAATTTATTTTTTGTTTTAAAAATGGAAAAACATAGGGTAAAAATAGCGCCTATATTCACTCTTGGATACATTAGGTCATTTTTACAGGTGACTTCTTTTGGTGCAGTTTTTTTTTTTTTTTTTAACTACCCAAACTCAAAGATCCTCTTTAGACTTACGATAAGCACACAGGGCAGAGGGTCACTTCAGTGCTTAACTTGCACCTTACAATAACAATGGATCAATGTGCATATACTGTACAACACTCACTCAGCTCTCAAGGCTGAGATTTACTCTTTTCTCTCTCTTTCTGTTCTTCCCGTGAATTACTCCCAAACTACTTTTACTGCCCCATTTTTCTCACATTTACGCTTCTATTGGACAGCCGGCCTTGGGTAGCCTTGAAAATGTAGACCTTTGGAGTGAAGTGGAGCCCATATCTCTCCTAAAGCAGTTGTTATAATCCCTCTGACGACTTGAAGCCCAGATTTTTCTATTGCTCTTCTGTCCAGAAGAAGACAAATGTGCATTAATAAATAATAGACTGAAGTGTTCATAAAAACCTGTGAGCTTGTCGTCCTCTGAGATGACTTATCGAGTGTTGAAATCTGAGCCATATTCACTCCCAAAAGCCTTTTTTTTGGTTTCTTTTATAAAACAAATCCAAATTCTACTCTTTCTACTGGCTAAATGAGTTAGTATGTTGTTGTTTTGCATATTAAAGTTGATAGTTTGACTGTTTTATTATATTTTAGATGACCTAGCCGCAAAGGCCAACATCATCATAGACCCGGCGGAGATCCAGGCCACATCCATGGACGATTTGGATGAAGATGAGGAGACTGGAGCTGCACAGGTACATTAATGACCGCCAAGAATCATTTTCACAACATATTTCAACATCTAAAGTCATTTTTATATGTAATTGTGGGATAGATGACTATAAAACATGTTAAAGGAGTATTCTGGGTTTAATACAAATTGAGCTATGTCTCTTCTGCTCATCAAGACTGCATTTATTTGATAAAAAATTCAGAAAAAAACAGTAATATTGTGAAATATTATTAGAATTTAAAATAACTGTTCTCTATTTGAATATGTTAGAATTGAATTTTTTCCTGTAATTTAAAGCTGAATTTTCAGCATCATTACTCCAGTCTTCAGAGTCACATGATCCTTTAGAAATCATTTTAATCTGCTGATTTATTATAAATATTGGAAACAGTTGTGCTGCTTAACATTATATACTCTTTTTGATGTTATATAATTGTAATATAGGATCATAATCTTACATTGGATCATTATATAATATTGTATATATTATTACTTTGAATGTTATATTTTTATAGTACCATGTATGTAATGTGTTTGTGTTTTGTAATGTAATTATGATTAGTATTAATATTAAAATATATTGATTTGTATTATATTTATACTGAAATAATAATAATAATAATAATAATAATAATAATAATAATAATAATAATAATAATACAAACTAGTATAATTTTATACAAATATATAATTTGCTAATTTTTAATATTATTTTCTTATACAATGTTATATTTTTATAGTACTTTAATATTTAAATTGCTGACTATTTAGGGTTTTTGCTGATTCACAATATGATTTAAATGTGAATGTGTAAATTTATTTAGTTTTATTTTGTTGCAATGGCAACATAATGCCTAAAACCCTGAAGTGACCCTTAAAAAAAACTGATGAGAACTTTTTAGCTCAAATAAGACACAACTTTTTATAAAATTACAAGCTTCAGATTTCTTTTAAATTCTCCAGAACTGTCCCCATTTACCTCCATTATGGCCCCATTTAGTTCCATTAGAAGCGACCTTGATTTTGGCTTTAGCTGAATCTCTTTGGGACGTCCGGTGTCGAGGGCTTTGTTTAGTGGAGCTGGTCTAGTTTTGTTGGTGAGGAGGACATTATGCTGAATGTCATGCGGCTGAAGATGAATGCTGTTGTGTGCAGAGACCGTCTGGCGCTGTGGCCATGGGTGGAGCTTTGGCCCGTCCCAGCTGGTTGAGTTCCCCGACGCTGGGCAGAGCCAACCGCTTCCTGAGCACCGCCGCCGTCAGTCTCATGACCCCTCGACGACCCCTCGCCCCGCCGGAGAAGGTGAAGGTCCGGACCCTCGCCGTGGAGCAGAGAACCGAGGAAGACAGTGAGTCCAGCAGCTGACTTAGTTTTGCTGCTATTTCAAATAATAATAATAATAAATATAAATGTATTTTTTGTTGTTTATAATATTTCTATTTTCTATATATCATATTTATTTTATATTTATATTTTATTTATGTTTAATTTTATAGGACTATTTTAAATACCAATTAATGGTTTTTTATTTATTGATTGTTTATTTATTTATTTAGTAGATTCCCAACACCTGAAAAAATATTACATATAGTTTTTTTTTTTTTTTTGCTAAATGTTGTTTTTGTTTTTTTCTGAAAACAAATTTTAATTTACTTGAAGCAAAATTGAGTACTTAAGATCTTTCAGAGCATTTTTCTTCTTCTTGAAGCAAGTTTTTACCTCCATCTATTATATTTATATATCTATTTATATATTTCCATTTTACATTTACATTTAGTCATTTAGCAGATGCTTTTATCCAAAGCGACTAACAAATGAGGACAATAGAAGCAATCAAAACCAACAAAAGAGCAACAACATGCAAGTGCCATGACAAGTATATATTTATTTATATATTTATTTTTTTGCAGATGATCAACACGTGAAAAAAGTAATTTTGTTATTCATTATATTTTGCCCCCAGTTTTTTCCTAGTAAAAGATCTAAATATCCTTACTATCTTACTAAAACTATCATAATTGCCATACTATCATACTAAAACAAATCTTAATAAATTAGTTTGAAGCAAAATTTAGATATTAAGACTTTTCAGAGAGCGTGTCGTCTTAAAACTAGTTTTTCTTATCCAGTTAGCAAATTTTATTTTGAACATTAAATTGGGATTTTTTTCCTTTAAACAAGGAAGAAAATGCATATCATATGAATGCAATATTATATATAATATAAAATAATGTTTTACTTCTCAGTTTATTAATTCTCAATTTATTTGAAACTAAATTCGATATATTAAGTCTTTTAGAGAACGTCTTCTTGAATCAAGTTTGTTTCGTATGCTATTTGCAAATCGTTGTTTTTTTCTTGTTCAAAATTGTCTGAATTTTTGTGCTTTAAATGATGTAAAAAAATGCAAATCGCGTAAAAAATAACTTGAAGATATATTTTATGCAAACAATTGTTTTACTTCTCATTTAAATTTATTACAATTTGTTTTCTAAGAAATATATTCAGTTAAATTTAACATTAAATTTATGTAATTTAAGACATATTCAGAGAAATTAAATGCATATTTCCAGTAATATATATTAATATCTTAAGCAAATATATATTGTTCTGATTTTTTTTGCAGGACAACATGACTTAAATACTGATTCAAAAAGCATGTTTGCAGTACATAATCTCAATCCACAGCTTCACAGGAAATCAGATGCAAACCAAGAAACAAAAATGAATCTGTAACTGAACTCAAGGGGAATATGATGCAAATTTAACCTCTTTTCTTTCTCCCCCTCTGCCGTCTCCAGTCGAGGGAAGCCATGGTAACGATGGGCTGTTGCTGGGGCGACCGTTCGAAGAGCCTGACCAGCCAATCACAGAGAAGTCGCTGCTGGAGATTCTGGATGGGGTTGTGATGATGTACAATCTGAGCGTTCATCAGCAGCTCGGTAAGGTACGGCTCCAAGAGACCTGCGGGACACGGGCCTGAGGTCCACGCTGCGGTGCTGACGTCTGACCCTGCTCTGCCTCCATGGCATTCCAAAGGGTTTGAGAGCGTCACACGTCAGTCGCGTCTGAAGGTGAAAGCCTGCATATGAGGTTTAGAGCTTCATTATATGGTGCACTTCAAAATGTAATACATCTATCCTAATTGGAGCGAAACTCACAAAAAAAGTCATCTAAAAATGTTTAACTTATGTTTCACCTAATAATCAAAGGAAAAAAAGTATTTATTAATGCAAAATAATTTTTAAAGGTAAAGATTATTATTATTATTATTATTATTATTATTATTATTATTATTAATTTCCTTATTAATCAATTGATTAATATGTTTATTTATTTATATGATGTGTATTACATTTTAATTGTTATAGTTTGTTAATATTGTGTCAAGAAACAGACATAAAAGCAAAATTAATCAGTGTATAGTAGTTATCAGACAAATATTTTAAAATAACCTGTTGTTCAAAACAAAACAAAATTTTGGACTAATTTTTTTTTTTTTAATTTAATGTCAGGAATACTACACCTAGAAATCATGTTATAAATTAAAAATAAAAATAAATGAATAATAGGTAATAAAATAAATAGTAATGTGTATTGATAACATTTCCACTCATTTGTAACTTTTTGTACATATATATGTGTGTGTGTTTTGTAATTTTTTATGCAATATACAGTATAAGAATATAACATTTTCAAGCACCTTTGAAGTGTTATTTTCTGGCCAAATTTTCAGTAAAAAGTGCTTTTACTGTATAATCTTTATTTTAGTTTAGTATACAATGTTATATTGTATTTTATTAGTTGTACCCTATTTAGTATGTAAATTACATAATTGCAAATTTAAACAATTTAATGTATATATTGTAATAGTCATGTAAAAAAATCATTACATGCATACATACACACACATATATATATATACACACACACACACACACACGTATATATATATATATAACATATAGGTGCATCTCAATAAATTAGAATGTCGTGGAAAAGTTCATTTATTTCAGTAATTCAACTCAAATTGTGAAACTCGTGTATTAAATAAATTCAATGCACACAGACTGAAGTAGTTTAAGTCTTTGGTTCTTTTAATTGTGATGATTTTGGCTCACATTTAACAAAAACTCACCAATTCACTATCTCAACAAATTAGAATATGGTGACATGCCAATCAGCTAATCAACTCAAAACACCTGCAAAGGTTTCCTGAGCCTTCAAAATGGTCTCTCAGTTTGATTCACTAGGCTACACAATCATGGGGAAGACTGCTGATCTGACAGTTGTCCAGAAGACAATCATTGACACCCTTCACAAGGAAGGTAAGCCACAAACATTCATTGCCAAAGAAGCTGGCTGTTCACAGAGTGCTGTATCCAAGCATGTTAACAGAAAGTTGAGTGGAAGGAAAAAGTGTGGAAGAAAAAGATGCACAACCAACCGAGAGAACCGCAGCCTTATGAGGATTGTCAAACAAAATCGATTCAAGAATTTGGGTGAACTTCACAAGGAATGGACTGATGCTGGGGTCAAGGCATCAAGAGCCACCACACACAGACATGTTAAGGAATTTAGCTACAGTTGTCATATTCCTCTTGTTAAGCCACTCCTGAACCATAGACAATGTCAGAGGCGTCTTACTTGGGCTAAGGAGAAGAAGAACTGGACTGTTGCCCAGTGGTCCAAAGTCCTCTTTTCAGATGAGAGCAAGTTTTGTATTTCATTTGGAAACCAAGGTCCTAGAGTCTGGAGGAAGGGTGGAGAAGCTCATAGCCCAAGTTGCTTGAAGTCCAGTGTTAAGTTTCCACAGTCTGTGATGATTTGGGGTACAATGTCATCTGCTGGTGTTGGTCCATTGTGTTTTTTGAAAACCAAAGTCACTGCACCCGTTTACCAAGAAATTTTGGAGCACTTCATGCTTCCTTCTGCTGACCAGCTTTTTAAAGATGCTGATTTCATTTTCCAGCAGGATTTGGCACCTGCCCACACTGCCAAAAGCACCAAAAGTTGGTTAAATGACCATGGTGTTGGTGTGCTTGACTGGCCAGCAAACTCACCAGACCTGAACCCCATAGAGAATCTATGGGGTATTGTCAAGAGGAAAATGAGAAACAAGAGACTAAAAAATGCAGATGAGCTGAAGGCCACTGTCAAAGAAACCTGGGCTTCCATACCACCTCAGCAGTGCCACAAACTGATCACCTCCATGCCACGCCGAATTGAGGCAGTAATTAAAGCAAAAGGAGCCCCTACCAAGTATTGAGTACATATACAGTAAATGAACATACTTTCCAGAAGGCCAACAATTCACTAAATTTTTTTTTTTTTTTTTTTTATTGGTCTTATGAAGTATTCTAATTTGTTGAGATAGTGAATTGGTGGGTTTTTGTTAAATGTGAGCCAAAATCATCACAATTAAAAGAACCAAAGACTTAAACTACTTCAGTCTGTATGCTTTGAATTTTTACATAGTTTACATACCCTTAGAATCTTAATAATCTGTGTTGTTTGGATGCAATTAATTGGATATTTCTTTGTAAGCGACAAAAAAATTTCAATCCTCATTATTCATTTTTCTGTTGCGTTCCTTCAAGTTGACTTGAAGCATGGATTTTGCTAAAAAACTCCTCTTTGATTTAGAGAGGGTCTCGTGTGCCAGCTCATCTCGACCGACCCACTCCGCTGATAAACGCTGTTTGTGTGAGTCACTGCTGGGTAAAACACGGACTCTGTCCTGCCAGCAGCCGTTTTAATGTTTCACTCTCTCAACAGCGAGGAGAAAAGAGTCAAACAGAAAAACTGCACCGCACTCAATGGTCGTGAAGTCTATATAATTCATGCTCTTCGTAAAGTGCTTCGCTCGGCAGAGTTCTGTAGCACATCAACCTTTGTCTCTCCGTGTGTGTCCTTATGCTTGAAGAAAAGGGATTTCAGTCACGGAGAGTGATTGCTCTCTGTAGTAAAGAGATTCTTGCTTTTTCTCTGCCTCTCATTGTTGAATTCCTATACATATCTAGTCTTTTTTTTGCTTTCTGTTGCAGTTTAGTTCATCCAAAAACAAAAGTCCTGTCATCATTTCTTCTTGTTCTGATCAAGTTTTGGCTGGTCCAGAAGAACATCTTTCTCCATTGACGGCCATTCAAAAACAGCCATGTATTATACACAATGGGATTTGAGTGTTATTACAGAGGAAAGAGTTCCTGTGAAAAATTACTACAATATTGTGTTTTTTTGTTTCACATAAACCTATAGTATAGCTTCTGAAGACTTGGAAATATAGTGCATGAGTCATATGGGCTGCTTTTATGGTGCTTTTTAAATCTTTTTTTTTTTTTTTTTGGAGCTTGACATCTCCTTTTATTGTATGTCTCAATCTCTCCATTGAGAGTACTGTAAATGATGACACTTTTTCATTTTAGGTGAACTTTTCCTTAAACATCGTCGTCTAGAGTCCTTTGTTTTATTCATAAGGTTTTAATTAATCTGATTAATCAACTGGTACTTTTGTTTTAGAAAATGATTGTGAAGAGCCAATCAAATGCATTATTGAAATGGCTGAGAACTGACTGTCAGATTGTGAGCTCTGAGTAATTTATCAAACAAGCTCATTCATCAAAAGAAAAGTGTTATGTAACTATGGAAACGGTGCATCGTCTTGGCTGAAAATAGATGAAAATAATCTATTAGAGGAAAGGATAACAGTGTCATTGAAAAAGGAAAACAGTAGCGTTCTAGCTCAGTGTAGCAGTCTAATGCCTGGGGATGGTGGGAGAATTTATCATAAGTAAATATTGTCATAAATATTGATCCTCATATTTTTGTTTCAGTGTCTTAATGCCAGAGTCCAATAATTCCCAATAATATATCTTCATACAAAGACTTATAAAATCATAATTATGCTTTAATGAGTATTTTAGTGTATACTTAAACATTTCAAAATAATCATTCATTAAGGAAAAAAAAAAAAAAAAATCAAAGACACACACACACACACACACACACACTTGTTTCGGTATCCTTGTGGGGACATTCATAGCGGTAATGGTTTTTATACTGTACAAACTGTATGTGCTATTACCCTACACCAACCCTACACCTAAACCTACCCCTTACAGGAAACTTTCTGCATTTTTAGATTTTCAAAAAACTTCATTCTGTGTGATTTATTAGCTTGTTTACCCGTGGGGACCTCAATTTAGGTCCCCACCGTGACACGAGTCCCCATGAGTCTGTGTGTATTCAGGTTTAAGTCCCCACCGGGATATAAAAACAGGTACACACACACTCACACACACACACACATAAAAAGAATCAGAACTTCAGAAAATTATGATTTTGCTTAAAGTGCCCCTATTATGGAGTTTTGAAAATGACCTTTCATGCAGTGTGTAACACAGCTCTAAGTGAATGAAAACATCCTGCAAAGTGCACCGTGTATAAAGTTATTGTCTCTCAAAAGAAAGAGTCGGCTCTGAATCATTGAAACGAATCATTTTTAAAACGAATCCCAAGCCGTTTCATGTTGACGTCAATATGAAACATTAGCATATTGCCCGCCCACTTGTTGGTCTTTTCGCTTTGGTCTGAATGAAAATGCAAATTCATTCTTTGCCACTAGGTGCCGCTTTTGGAGCGGTAAAATAGCTGTTTCCCCGGTAACACTGTACACAAGCAGCACTGTGCTCACAAACACAGCTTTTATTATGATATGGAAATGATATTGACCAATCGGAGCAATCACCGCAGATTAACGTCACGCAAAGGAGGGGTTTGGAAAAATGAATCATTGAGCGAATCTATTGGGAGTCGTTTAGCAAATAAGGTAAAAATAAATGCATATTATAAGACAATGAAAGTGTTTTTTGACCTTGCATGCATGTCAACATGTTGTTTGGGACTCCCAAAACCAAAATATGAACCTTTCATAACCCATAATAGGGGTACTTTAAGTATTTTAGTTATCAAATACTTTTGATAAGTAAACATTAAGATTTCAAAGTAATCAGTCATTAAAAAGAGCAAAACACCCACATGAAACAAAACAAAACAAACAAACAAACAAACAAACAAACAAAAACTAAATGGAACAGAACAAATAAAATTAATGAAGCATAAAAACCAAAGCATAAAAAAAACAAATAAATAAATAACAAAACAGAACAAAGCACAAAAAACAGAACAAACCAAAAACAAACAAACAAACAAACAACAACAACAAAACAAACAAAATAGATGAAAAAAACCCCAAAATGAAATAGAACAAAGAATAAAAAACAAAACAGAACAAAGAATAAAAATAGAAAAAGACATAAAAAATAAAGAATAAAAAAATAAAGCAAAGCATGAAAAAACATTATCAATTTTTGTTTAATGCATAGTACTGCATATTATACATATTGCCACATCAGTTCTGGACTCCTTGGTAATCTTTTATATCTAATATACACACGAGTGAATTGTAACACATTGTTGCATTGATTAACATATGGTTACATTTTTAATATATGCTTTAATTCACACATACATAATTTTAATCTCACACAAAAGAGTGAGGGTCTGACTGTTATTTTTACGATTTAATAATGCATAATATTTCAGTTCCTAAAAATGCTACCAGTCAACTTGTGAGTAACAACAATTTATTTCTTTGTCAAAGCCAAGATTTATTCTCATCTGGTCCTTGTCCGAGTGCTCATTCTTGACCCTGTTAATTAGTCATTTAGCGAATCCTTTTCATCCAAAGCGATTTGCATAATCAGTGTCCCAGGAGTAACCTCAGGTTAAGTATCATTCTCAGCCCTTGTGGGATTTGAACCTGCAATCTTTTGGTCACCAGCCAAAATCTTTAACCGCTAGGCTGCAGCACCAAGAGGAAAATTCTGCCTTGCTTTGCACTTCTGTTTTCAGAAGTAATTAATCCCAAGGTTTCTTCCTCCAGGGAGTTTTTCAGTGCCACTGCTGATGCGAATCACTGCACCAGTGGGGTTCGTGAGACACTTTTCTTTGTTTCTCTTTCAGAACAATATCCATTTGCGAAAAGTGCTCTACGAGTCAAATTTAATTAAAATTGAAATGGATGGCATGGTAAGAGGAAGCAGTTGTTGATATTGATGTGATGCTTCGATGACGATCCGTGGCTTTGGAAGCGAATTGAAAGTGGATCAGTTCACGCTGTGATTTCTCTCCAGCGCTGTTGGATCCTGATGAGATTTACGCTGTAGTGCGTCAAGCAAAACTGTCTGATTTGACTTACATGGACTTCATAAAGGCTTTGTTAATTGGCTTGGCACAGTGGCGTCAGGAGACTTGTCTTTGTTATTGATATGCAGAAGAATTCAGCCACAGCGTGAAGTGTCACCACCACACCTTATCATTTCATCAAGCTGTAATGCGTTTTATATTTCCTCTGAGTTTGAGAGAACTGCATGACCGTAATCTCAATATAATCCAATACTCGTATTTTGGGAACAGCCTAAAGCGGTTTCTCAAATGGAAATGATCTACATACTGATTTCTTTTTTTCATCCAAAGTGCGAAACATACTCTACAATTTTGTGAACTTAAAATCTTCAAGCTCAATTCATAACACAAATGCATGTTGCATTCTCAGCATTGCCACAAGGAGTGCTATTGTTTAGCACATACTGACCTCTATCAGTTTTCTAAACAACAAAATCAGGTTTACAACAGAAGATCTAGATGCTGGATTTGATAAAGTTTGTGGTATTACATCTTTAGTCAAGAATTTATTGAAGAATTCAGACTGAGGCTGATTTTATCCAGTAAATGGGATATTTAAGCTCAATGACTTAAGATTTTCCGTGATTATTTGATTTTCATATCAGTCATACAACATATTATTTTCAAACTGGCCAGTTCTTGACTAGAATAAGCTGCAAAATGGACCAGAATTTGTTATCGTCAAAAATCTGGCACAGTGTGACTAAATGAACAACGAATAAAAAAGAACTAACTGAAACTATTAAAAACAAAGCTGAAATAAAATGAAAATATAAATATTAAACAGAAAAATTAAAATGAAATGAAAAACTGAAAAGAAATGCAGCCTAGACAATCAAATAAAAATAGTTATTTTAATGAAGTTGAATTACTTAAGTTGCTAAAACGAAAACGTGAAAATGAATGAAAGCTAAATAAAAAAAAACTAATAAAAATGACAAACACATAAAATTAGTAACATTCAAGTACAAATTTCAAAACGTTAATAGAAACTACAATAATATATAAATATTTCTAAAATAGCACTGAAAGAAACATAAACGCACATGCTTCTAGCTACACAAGCTCAATTTCAGAAAAAAAAGACGCAGTTCATAATCCAGTACAGGTATGTGCACTAATGAGCATGAGCATTATTTTTTTCCAGAAATATAAATCAATCAAAGATTAATCAGTTTATGCAGAGGTGGTATTTATTTATTTATTTATTTGAGTTCTTGCATAAATAGGAATCTCTAATACTAACATGTTACTAAAATTACTAACATTAAAATAAAAACATTAAATATAAAAACGAATTCAAAACATTGATAAATACTACAATAGTTTATAAATATTTCTAGCAACAAAAGCTCAATTTCAGAAAAAAAAAAAGACGGTTCATAATCCAATACAGCTATGAGCATTCACATAACTGCCACTAGGGGCACTAATGAGCATTGACAGAAAACAACTACTTCTGCTGCCAGTTTTCTGTTTTATATAAACTGTTGTCAGCTACACAAGTATCGAAGAAAATCTTGTTTAAAAAAGTGAGACATTAAACATTCAAAATTAACATTTGAAGTGAACTCTATTGCCCCCTTGAGTATTGGAGATTATTTCTGCCACAATAATGATTAAAACTGAAAAAGGGCATAGGATTCGCATATATGTTTGCGTATACTTGATTACATAACATAATTTTGTATGTTTCTGGTGGTAAAGCAACCTGTTCGGCTGTACTAGGAGGGCTTGTACTCTCTTCAGTACTGAAACCATGTCTCTGCTCACAGGATAAGGTTACTGTGGTGATAATTTTCCCTTACTTCCAAAATTGGTGGCTATTTTGAACTCCAGCAGGATGGCTAGCGATTATGTTGCCGCTCGAGAACAAGGGCAATTTTCTGTACATGCTCTCAGTGAAACAGAGTCTGATGCTGTCTTTATATTTCTGTTTGCATGTTTTCTGCAGATGGTGGTTGTATCGGAAGATGTTCACGAGTACGCCGTCGCCCTAAAGGACACGGAAGAGAAGATCGCCCGATGCCCGAGCAGAGTAAGACCACCGTATTGAAGTGTTATGTTGCATTTATATTCATAAAGTCTTAATTAAGAACACAATTAAGCTCTGTATTTAATTCGCATTCATATTTTTTTTTTTTTTTTTCGTCAGAGGCCGGATATTTTAGAAGAGTTGCAGAAGAGCCAAAAAGTATTTGCTGAAAAGCTGAACCACCTGAGTCGTAGGTTGGCCTGGATCAATGCCACCATCTACTCCAAGGTACTGTTGAAGGCGCTGGCCAAAAACAGGGTGAACCAACTCTCACTAATTTCAAGCAGTGTCATTTTTATATCTGCAGCAAGGGATATAATTTTACGATGAAGAGGCCAGTGTGTGGTGGTCTGAAAACTTTCAGGGCTTTGCATTTACGATGTGCCCCATAAACTCCAGACATTTAAATTCAGCCTCGAAATGGCTTTTCAAAAGGGCATTTAGGAACAGGAAGTAGTATGTAAACTTGCATTAAATGTCAATGCATTCATCGCAGAACTCTGCAACTTTAAAGGGGCTGTATGATAACCATGCGTTCATTCAATAAGCTGCAAAAATTGCATAAATATAAATCAGTAAAATTAATCAATTTTAAAGGGTTCATATGATATTTATTTATTTTAATTAATAAGCTGCAAAAATTAAAGAAATATAAAACAATTATTTATTTATTTATTTATTTAGTAATAAGATGCAGAATTTGTTGAAATATAAAATATAATATTCATTTATAGATATTTTTATACATATTTGTTTATTGGTTGATAATTTGATAATTTATCATTAGTATTTTCAAGAGGTGATGTTTGTTTGTTAGTTAGTTTGTTTATTAAGCTGCAAAATTTGCAGAAATATAAAACAATAAAATTAATCCATTTTAAAAGAGTCATATGATTATTTATTTATTTATTTATTTAATTTCTAAGCTGCATGATTTGCAGAAATATAACAGTAATTAAAATGAGCAATTAATCAGTTTTAAATGTATCTTTTGACTATGAATTTGTAGAAATATAAAATAATAATATTTATTTATAATTATTTTTATACATATTTATTTGTTTATTGATGGCTTGATTAGGCTGAACAAATTGCTTTTTCCAGAAATATAAAATAATAATGATTAGCCATTATTTATTATTCATTTATTTATTTACTAAGCTGCAAAAAGTTGCAGAAATATAAAATAATAAAATTAATCAATTTTAAAAGTGTCATATATTTATTTTCTTCACTAAATTGCAAGAATTGCAGAAATATAAAACAATAATTAAAACAGTAGCAATTACTTAGTTGTAGATGTTTTTTTTTTTTTACTAATTTTCAAAAACAAAATGCAGAAATAACAACAAAAATAATAATAATGATAAGCTTTAAAGGGGTCATATTTATTCATTCACCTGGGAAAAAACCCAATACAATATATGTGTTTTTTAAATAATTAATCATTTTTAATGAATGATAATAAATAATTTTTCAGAAATGGTAAATGGCTATTTAGTATGCAGTAGCTTATAATAGACATGCTTTACAAGCAAGAGGTTAGCCAGTCATAGCGGAGGTCATTTGTAAATAAAAGTCCCTAAATATACAGAAGCAAGATTCAGAGGGGTGGAATTTTAATGGTGTAAAAATAAAATACATGCATTTCAAGGCGTTGCCTGCAATTTCTGGATTCTCAGTTAAAGTTCAGATGGAAGCACGTGTTTGTCCGGCTTCATTGAACAGATATCTGTGAACGCAGGATAAGATGCTGGACGTGTACTGGCTCCTGCGAGTGTGTATCCGCACCATCGAGCACGCGGACGGCACGGGCTCCCTGTTCGCATTCATGCCCGAATTCTACCTCAACGTGGCCATGAACAGCTACAGCGCCCTCAAAAACTACTTCAGCCCCTCCAGCTGCATGGAGGAGCTTCCAGGTCTCTCAGTTATTACTGGTCACGAGAGCTGCTAGTGAATATGTGAACTCTGATCTTGAGCAGTTGTTTGTGTCTCACTCATGCTGTGGTGTGATGTTTGTCTCTCTCAGGTTATGAGGACACGCTCACTCAGCTCGCAGCCATTCTCGCCAAACACTTCGCTGATCCGCGCATCGTTGGCACCGGTAAGAACACTATAACCCTTCATTTGCTTAGACTAAATAAATTCATAAATCTATCTATTTGACCATCCATCAGTCCCACAGACTATTTATTTTTCCATCTGTCAATCCATCCATCCATTTTTCCACCTTTCTGTCCAGCCATCTGCCCATCCTTCCATCCTTCCATCCATCCATCTGTCCATCTGACTGTCTATTTTTCCATCCATCCGTCCATCCATCCATCCATCCATCCATCCATCCTTCCTTCCTTCCTTCCTTCCTTCCTTGCTTCCTTCCATCTTTCCACCCATCCACCCGACCGTCTATTTTTCCAACTATCCATCCATCTATCCATCCACCCGACCATCTATTTTTCCATCCATCCATCCGTCCATCCATCCATCCATTCATCCATCCATCCATCCATCCATCCGTCAGACCGTCTATTTTTCCATCCATCCATCCATCCATCCATGCATGCACCCATCCACCCGACCGTCTATTTTTCCATCCATCCATCCATCCATCCATCCATCCGACCGTCTATTTTTCCATCCATCCTTCCTTCCTTCCTTCCTTGCTTCCTTCCATCCAACTGTCCATTCATCCATACTTACAACAGTCTATTTTTTCTCTTTCCATTAACTCATCTTCCAATCCATCCATCCATGCTTCCATCCAAAAGACTGTTTATCCATCCATCTACTCACTTTATTTTCTGTCCGGTCATCCATCCATCCATCCATCCATGCACCCATCCACCCGACTGTCTATTTTTCCATCCATCCATCCATCCATCCATGCACCCATCCACCCGACCGTCTATTTATCCATCCATCCATCCATCCTCCCTTCCTCCCTTCCTTCCTTGCTTCCTTCCATCCTTCCACCCACCCACCCGACAGTCTATTTTTCCAACTATCCCTCCATCCATCCATCCATCCATCCATCCATCCATCCAACTGTCCATAAATCTGATCTCAATCTATTTTCCATCCATCTGTCCATTCATCCATACTTACAACAGTCTATTTTTTGTCTTTCCATTAACTCATCTTCCAATCCATCCATCCATGCATCCATCCAAAAGACTGTTTATCCATCCATCTACTCACTTTATTTTCTATCCGTCCATCCATCCATCCATCCATCCATCCATCCATCTTCCTATCTTAATATTCTGTTCCCATTAACTGCAGGAAAAGACTCAGAAAAAAGCAAGCGGCCCAAAAATACATAGCATAATCAATTCGTTGGCTGTTTTAATGGGAATTCTTTTACCTAATATAGCCGTTGGCTTGTACCGTTCATCACTTCGCTTCATTTCTCACATAAAAGTATAATTAAAAGCTTCCTCTCTCAGCTCTCAGGCAACATGAAGTCATTTGTGTGACGAGTTGTAGCCGTAGTATTTTCTTAATCCTGTTTAAGGTTAGGGTTATGAAAAACCCTCGACTCCTGAATCATGAGTGATGTGCTATGCTAATGAACAGATGTTATTAGACACGACCCATTTGTTTAAATTTCATTTCATAAGCAGGCTGTTCATTATGTTTGCACTCCGTTATGCTGATGTATTTAGATTTTTTTGCATATTTATCTTGTTTTCTGTGGGCTCTTTTACCAAATACAACATTTTTAACAACAGTTGTTGCACGGTCTGTTTTTAATATGGATTAGTTTTACATTTCAACTAGCTTTTTATATCTGAATAGCTTTTCTTTTGTTGGCAATTCTAATGGTTAAATTATTATTTTTTTGCCTCTTTGTTTTGATCAAGGACTTCTTTCTTAACAAAAGGAGACTGAGGTGTTAGAAAACCATTGAAGCTTCTTTTTTCATAACAAATTGGAAGTGAACGCTAATAGATATAACAATCATACATGCAAATGCAAGAAAGAAGCCCTATTTAAAGATGATGTGAATGGCTGTTTGCAGCCAACTTTATTTACGTAACATTTTTCAGAGTAAACCAGGACATGCAGAGTGGGGATTTCATTTATCAAGAATTAATTGAATCATAAAAGCTTTGAACAATGTCTTCTTTCTACTTTATTTTCATCCACAGATATCAAAGATTCACTGATGCAGGCTTTAGCCAGTTACGTGTGTTACCCACAATCCCTGCGTGCCGTCGAGAGGATCCCAGAAGAACAGTAAGTGCTTAAGCCTGCGTTTGCATCAAAATGCAGTGATTAATTAATGTTTTTTTGCTACTGCATTACTTGTTTTCATCTCACCTTAGACCAGACACATGTTCTATACACGTTTGCAAATGCTTATTTGAATGCTTTACTAATACATTGTAAGCGTACAGTTGTTTTATGTTTTTGATGGTTTAGATTTCTTTTGTTTTTGATGGATTTGTTTTGTTGTGTTTTTTTTCTGCTGTTTTAGTTTTGTTTTTTGTTTTATTTTTGATGACTTTTGTTTTGTCATGTTTTTGATGGTTTAGTTTAGGTTTTTAAGGGTTTAGTTTTGCTTTTTTGTTTTGTTTTGCTTTTCATGGTTTGTTTTGTGTTTTTGATGGTTTAGTTTTGCTTTTTTGTTTTGTTTTGTATTTTATGTTTTAAAGTTGCTTTTGCTTTGTTGTTGATGATTTAGTTTTGTTTTTTATTTTTGATGGCTTTATATGTTTTTGATGGTTTAGTTTTGTTTTTTTGTTTTGCTTTTCATAGTTTTGTTTTTGCTTTGTTGTTTGCTTTGTTGGTGGTGGTTTAGTTTTGCTTAGTTTTTTTGTGTCTTTCATGGTTTAGTTTTGCCTTTTTGTTTTGTGTTTGTTGGTTTAAATTTGTTTTTGTTTTGTTTTGGTTTAGTTTAGCTTTTTGTTTAGTTTTTTATGGTTTTGTTTTGTTTTGAAATACTCGTTATAGCAGTTTGGTAACTTAAAAATCATGCCCAATTATGAAAAACCTGTGCCCACTGGTTCCTAAAAATTCCATAAAACCAGTCAATTAGAATGAATGTCGTTTTTGACTGCAATTTGCATCAGACAACCTAATTTTCATGTATAATGTCTTATTTCTTTGGTTCGATATTTTATTTGTCTTAGTGCACTGTCAGTGTTTTTTTTTTTTTTTTTTTTGTGTGTGTAATTATTTATGATGTAATATCTCCCAGGCGGATGGCTATGATGAGGAACTTACTGGCTCCATATGAACAGAGACCTTGGGCTCAAACCAACTGGATCCTGGTTCGTCTTTGGAGGGTACGTTGCATTTTTTTTTTACGGTCTTACACAATTCCCTCTCCACCCTTTCCACTCCTTTCTTTTTATTTTCTCCTTGCCTTTTCTCTCCCCCCATTATGCCATTAGATTACAGCTCAGAATAGGTGCATTATATCAGGGCCATTATGCAGCATATCTCCGCTGCTTCCATTTAACATTTATGAAATGGGCCTGACAAACCAGCTACTCCCAATTAGTTTTTTAACATTTATTCCGCTCTCAGTGCCACAAAAAAAGGGGTGACTTGTTTTCTCTTAGAGAAAACATTATTGAGTTTATTCATCCGTAATAGTATGATTATGTGTCTGTTCTTGATCATTTTTAGAGTTTCTTGGAGTGTTGTTCTGTTGTTGTTTTAATTTATGATAAAAAAAAAATAATAATAATAAAAATCCAGTTTGTAAATTAATTGTCTCTTCACACAGAGCTGAGTAATTTTAATATTTCACACATCATTGGTCACAAAAGAATGATTTGTTTCCTTGTTTCTTTTAGGCCTCACACACACAAAATGCAGTTAAATGTTTACCACTTTTATTCCTTGTTCACACTATTTATTGTTAACCCCTCATTTTTAACCTTGGGTTACTGTGGTCTTGGGTTAGTGACAATTGCCTTCTACAACTAATTTATTTCTGACCAAACTGAGCAACTAGTTCATGTTGTTATGGTTAAAATGCATACATTTTTATGTGGCTGTCACTCAGCTTTGCAGTCTGTACGTGGTTTTATATTTTATTCCTCCTGTCAACAGGGTTGTGGCTTTGGATACAGGTACACACGTCTGCCTCATCTGCTGAAGACCAAACCGGAGGACGCAAACCTGCCCAGCCTGCAAAGTGAGTGACTGTCCTGTCTTCCTCCATCTTTATTTTCAGCCTATCTTCAAACTTTACATTTTTTCTTTTTTTTTTTCCTGAAAACTTTTTCTTTACTTTTCTGTACTTTCTGTTTTCCATTGAATTTATATTTGTTATATAATTTGGCAATGCTTTAAATTATTTAAATTTTTTGTGAAGATTAAATAATTGTAGTAGAATTAGAGCTTGTGATAGATTGAAATGTAATTAAATTATTGATATTATAGTATATAGCATATATCTGTAATGAAGATCATTCAAAGGCATCACACTGAACATGATGAAAGCATTGAATAGACTAAAAATGGCCTTAGAAGTGTTTTCTGACATGATCTGTCTGATTCTGTCAGTTTAAACTCACTTTTATTGATGTCCCGTAATGCTTTACTTATCAAAACCCAGAATACACTAGACACAGATTTATATTTACAATAAGCAGTCAAACCACAGACTCTCAAGAGTCATTTATCATGATAACCACCTCATAAACAGTAATATTTTCTTAGAAATTTCTTTGAATGCTGTTAGCATCTTAGAGTTTGTTTGTTTGTTAGATTTTTGCTAGATATACCGATTTTATACATTTACCAACCACATTTTTTGTCACTAGTCAAGATGTATAAGTGTAGCCTGTAGTAACAATAATTGTAGGAGATTTTGCAAGTAAAGGATACACAGAAACATCAGAAAATGTTATTTGTCCACCTCAGAAGTAAATTGTATTTGAGGTTTGCCATTTTGCAACCTGTTACCAAATTTTATAGTGTGTGAGCAGTTTAAAACTATTTATTTATTTATTTAAAACATGCAAATTATGAATATTTTTTAAAATACTTTACGTTAAGTATTTATTTATTTACCTTAAACATGCAAATTAGACATATTTTTTTAAATAAGACTTAAATAACAAATATTTAAATAACATATAAAATAAATAACATTAATAAAAAAAAAAAAAAAAAAAAAATACAGGGTTGCAGATTTTACCCAAATGAAGCCAATACTCAGTAAAGGCTAGCTAGTTTGGGGCCAAGTGTTGGTTTTTAGTTATTGATAAATTTATATATTTATATTTCCATAAATTATATACTTATAATTCCATAAATGAAAGAAACATAATATATATTTTCTCATAATAATGTTGGTAGCAGGATTGAAAGATTGAGCTTGATGAATGCCATCAATGCTGTTATAATATTGACATTACACAATTATGTAATGATATTGACATTATTTACTTCCTGTTGTGGTGTAAGGGTCCAAATGATGTAATTTCTGTCTGGGTATCACAATTATGGAATGTTCCATTTTTAATGGCGGGAAAATCATTCTGTAACAGTTGCACTGAAATTCATTGAATACCATTTCAACAGATTGTTTACCGAAACTGCATGTAAAACTGAGTGAGCATCCATTTGAAATCAAATCATGTTTGTTCTTTGTTCCTGACCCTGGACTCTACATCCCTACTGACGTTTTTAGGAAGTCATGATCAATAATGTAGAACACTGTGTACAGATGCTGTTTTACTAGAGCGGTTTTGACATTATGCCTTTCTTCTGTGTGACTGTAAAAAGTCTGTGCTTCTAACTCATTAAAGTCAAACTTGGCACTTTCATGCACACACACAGTCTCGGTGAGGACGTAACTGTTCACTCGTCCGTTATTTCTTTCAGCAGCTTCAGATCAATACTTTTTAAGAGACCATCCATTAAGTCAAACCATCTGTTGCATCAACCAGAGATGTTTCCCCTTATCAATTTACTTTAAAGCAGTACACTTTGAATTTAATCACTCACAGTTCACTGCCAGCCTATTTTATTTTATTTTTTTTTTTGAAAACATAAAAGATCAGCTCAGTGTATTGGGAACTTCCTCAGGAAAAACATGTGAACTGACGTCTTGCAAGCTTAGGTTCCTTTTCATGGTCAATATGAAACGTTCACAACCGATTTTACTTCTATAATCTGGCGTAATTTAGATGGAAAACAGGATGTGCAATAAGTAACATGCACTTCAGGAGTCGATTTTATCTATAAAGAATTGATTGTCAATTTGCTTACCAGAAGAAAGGCTTGTAGCGCTTAATCAGGAGGCCAATGCTTTGCTGAGAGGAATAAATTGTAAAGTTGTCACTTTGTGAAGGGACACTTGACTTGACACTTCAGCTTGTCTTGTACGTGATGCATGAATTCCCTCCCTGGTCTGACGAGTCTTGTCTCAATGCTAATTCCATCTTTTTTTCCCACTCTCATTTGCATGACGTCCAGGGGATTTGTCAGTTGCTAGTTTTCAAAGTAAGTTTGGTTCCTATTTGGTAGTTTTCACCTTTGGTTGACCCTTATTAAACACTTTCCTAATTGCTGGTCTGCTCCGATGTAGCCTGAATGACTGACGTGAGCGTAAAGCGGGCTCACAGCAGACTGATTTGCGTTTAGGATTGTGTCCACATGACTATTTACCCACTCTTAAAATTAGTAATAGTGCTGTCTTGTACCATTCAGTTTTGCCCGTTTGCTCCTGTAGTCCCTTCAAGCCATGTCTTGTCCTTGCCAGTAGTTTGTTTGTTTTTTTCCCCTCAGTAATTGTGCCAATTACCATGTGATTAATGTGTCACCTCTGTGTCCTACTCTAGATTATTAGTTAATTATGCTGCTCAAATGTTGGCTGCAGACCAAATTCAAATATTCATCAGAATTCACATTTTGTACTTGGTTAAAAATGCATTGGTAGTACTTAAGAAGTCCTACAAAAATGTACCATGGAACGGTTTCCACTGGAATAGCATAGTTAACTAGTTGATTAACTAGTTGTTAACTCAGTGATCTGGTTGGAGTAGTTCCCTGGTGGGCAGATTGTTAGTGAATAACAACCTAAATCAAAGTTTCTCAACTTGAGGCCCTCGAGGTCTTCTTTCTTGACGTGATCAAACTCACTGAACTGTAACTTTTAGGGCGGGGATGATAAATCGATGCAGAATCGATTCCTGGATCGATTCTGAGATTTTCCGAATGCATCGCGATTTCTCTGGAATCGATTCTGAGGTTAGTTTTGAACAGCAGATGGCGCTACATGCTTTAGAAACAGCCGTACTCTGCTTGTTTCCAAATCCTTACACACACTTAAACCTAAAATTATCATTCATAAAATTCGAAAATGTTGATGCGAATTACAAGGGTGTTCACAGTGGGCTGTGTTTACATTAATCTCGCGTCATAAAAAGCATTCTGAGCCGAGATGAAATTACAGACTCAGCTGAATGCACAAGTGCTCTTCAGCACTCTTCTTCGTGAACATTTGAGTTTGCAGATAAAAACTATAATAGCGCGACATCTGCTGTTAAAGTCTAAGCTCAGAATCGATTCCAGAGGATCACAATGCATTCGAAAAATCTCAGAGTCTATCCAGGAATCGATTCTTGATTTAGTGTTGGAGCTAAACTCTGCAGGAAAGTGGATCTTGAAGACGAGAGTTGAGAACCCCTGACCTGAACTTCAGTATGTTCCTCACTCAAAGCTATAATTTCAGAAGACTTGTAGCACACAAGTCGACTACTTTTATGATGGTTCTTGATCTTTTTTGAAGCCTGAAACTTCCAGTCCACAATTGTTATTGCATGGAAAAGAGCGACCAGGATATTCTGCAAAATTGATCCTTATTTGTTTCTTGGAAGAAAAATCAATGCAGGTTTAGATTGACATGAAGGTGAATGAATCTTTTAAAGGTGTTCCTATCCATTTTGTTTATCGGATCCTACCATAAAGCAATTTAAAATGGAATTGACTCTGCAGTAACAGAGTGATTGCTTGCCTCTAAACGCCTGGAGTTCTGAAACGTGTGCATCATGCCATAGCTGCTTGCTGCCTGGTCTCTCTTATGGCTTTTCATTCTATGTTTATTCCTCGCTTATTGCCCTCCAACCCTTATTTTCCAAGCTGCCACTTACACAGACTTCATCTAATTAAACATAAAGGTTGCATCTCTATCCAAGACCTGCACCTCAGTGTCTAATGATTAGCTTTATTTAGAGCTTTATTGCCATTGCTTGCTCTTGCTTTTAACATTGTGCTCCAAGGCTTTTAGCGTGTTTGCGATCGCTGTGCTTTTCCAGATAAGGTATTAAATTATCCAGCGTCCTCTTTGTGCACATATAATGAGAGAGAGTGCCTTTTCTGTGTTCTCCAGACGTGGTCAGATAGCAGTAATAGAACGGCTAGGGGGCGGGTGCAATGGTTTCCCATCAGCCCTATGTTTTGTTGTTTCATTATTTTGTTATTTGGTGTCATCATTCTGTTCGCATGCAGTGTTCAGATCTGATTGTTTCCCCTCTCGTATGTCCATGCCGGTCTGGTATTTGCCATTTCGTCTTATTATTGAATAATTAGGGTTGTGGGATCAATGAAAAAGATGGATTTTTCATGGAAGCATGGTTTTTAGGAATTTTTATGGGATCCAAGGGTTATATTATGGCTAGACGGACAGGCCTTTTGTAATACTGATTGTGATGGAACGACCGTCTTTACTCACATCAATGCTGCCCCGACTCTTCGATCGCGTCTCTTCAGAGAAAAGCACAATCATGATCCCTGTTGAGCAGTGGTGATGAGGAATACCTGAAGTTAATACTGCCTTGTCACTACTGCCTTTAAATGCAGAGCATACCTCTCAGCGTGAGACCAATCCCTTCCCCAGTGCATGCACAATGGTTTCCCCGTAGCAATCCAATGGCCCCAAAAGTAGAATCACCTTACGCACTTTCCAAGGCAAAAATACATGTCACAAATGGCAAACCGAGAGGACGACTGTGTGATGAAGTGTAGCTGAAGTTAATATTGACTTGTCACTGCCACCTTTAAATGCAGAGCAAGAACCCCTCAAGCCTGATCTTGTCCCCAATGCATGCACAATGGTTTCCCTGTAGGTCCATGAAGGGAGTGGGGAGGGAATTCCTTGACACCAAAAGTAGAGTGTTTTCTGAGACACAGCTATGGTTTGCTGCTGACCGACCAAGAAGAAGGCTGTGTGATGAGGTGTAGCTGAAGTTAATATCAGTGCTTCCCTTAAATGCAGAGCGTGCCTCTCCTCAAGAGACTGGTCTCAACTGTGCATGGGATTGTCCCAATAGGTTCAAGAAAGGAGTAGGCAGGAAATCCCAAACTACAAGAGGTAGAACTCACTTTGCCGTGGCCCCGGGGAAGCCAGGTTGTCACACTGTCAGAAGAAATGTGCAAAAATTGTACCTTGTACCTAAAATGCCTTGTCACTGGGGTAAAAGCCTCAGGTACACCTTGTACCTGTACCTTATTTAGGGGTGCATATATAAGGTACAGAGGAGTGCCTTTGAGGGTACTGCCCCAATAACGAGCACAGTTTTTTTTTTTGTTTTTTTTCTGAGGATGTATGAAAGCTGCCAGCCTTCGAATTCCAGATTTCAAGGGGAGAATCTGTAGACTACTGGACCCTGCCTGTGCCTGAACCTTTATTAACACATCCAGACCTTCACAGTCCAGTTATTAATGGGATAGTTCACTCAAAAATGAAAATTATGTCATTAATTACTCACCCTCATGTCGTTCCAAATCCATAAGACCTTAGTGCATCTTCAGAACACAAACAGAGAGAAGTCCTAGAGCTTTCTGAACTTCCATAGACAGCAACACAACTACCATGTTTTAGGCCCAGAAAGGTCATAAGGACATCGTTAAAATAATCCATGTGACATCAATGGTTCAACTTTAATTTTATGAAGCTATGAGAACACTTTTTGTGCGCAAAGAAAACAAAAATACAGACTTTATTCAACAATTTATTCTCTTTCGAGTAGGTTTTCGACGCATGTTCACGAGAGTACCACGATCCATAGAACACGCATGCGCTGCGCCTTGAAACGGAAGAGAAGGAATTGTTGAATAAAGTCATTATTTTTGTTTTCTTTGCACACAAAAAGTATTCTAGCAGCTTCATAATATTACAGTTGAACCACTGATGTAACATGGACTATTCTAACGATGTCCTTACTGCCTTTCTGGGCCTTGAACATGGTAGTTGTGTTGCTGTTTATGCAGGGTCAGAAAGCTCTCGGATTTCATCAAAAACATCTTAATTTGTGTTCAGAAGATGAATGAAGGTATTATGGGTTTGGAACGACGTGAGAGTGAGTGATTAATGACAGAATTTTCATTTTTGGGTGAACTATCCCTTTAAAATTTCCTTTCAGTTCAACCTCATTCTCCTATGGGCACTTTATTCCCCCTTTTTTAATATTTGAAAATCATTTCAAATGAACACCTCTTCAGGCCTCTTTATCTGTCTTTGCTCAGCCTGCCAACTTATGTAAATCTGTTTTTATAACTTATCAAGAATCATACTTAGAGCACTGTATCTCCTAAACTATAGAAAAGGTTGGTTTGATCATTGTGGGTAGATTGGCTTGTCCAAAATTGATCTTATTCAGAGACAGAAAGGCGTAACCTAAAGTATTTATGAAGTGACTAACCATAGTTTGCTTTTGTAATTTTTGTTATACTCATGATTATATAAATAAATAAATAAATAAAAAGATCATAGACGTGCTGAATGAATGTGCTTTTCTCTGATTGGCTACAGAGCCCTGTCCATCACTTCTGCTGCAGAGACACATGGCTGAACTCCTTGGTCAAGACAAAGACATGGCTGCCAGTTTCCTTAATAGCGTCTTAAATCAGCTCAACTGGGCCTTCTCCGAATTCATCGGCATGATACAGGAGGTAAGGAACTTTTACCTTCATACCAGACAAACAGAAAGTCTCACCTCAAAATCAGGCAGAAGTTGAAGCTTCAACACCCTGAAGCAAACAGTGCAAAGTTTTGAAAGTACTATAGAGCTAAAGTTTTTTTTTTTCTTTAACTAAAAGTTAAAATTAAACTTATTTAAATCTGTAGATTGTTTTCTCCGCCCCACTGATCAGCCCTCTAACACAGCTTTCCACCACCTCAATCAGAGCCTGTAAATTATTCACAATGACTATGTAATCATGACTGCCACTTTATATTTGAACTGAATTACCGTCATCTTGCATTTTCAGTGTAAAATGAATCTTTGCGTAGTTCAAGTTACTTAGTCTTTGAAATATTCAGTAGATACGTTTGATTGTATTAATAAAAAGTGCCTAATAACAAGACTTCTGCAGCTTTTGAAGAAAATGGGAGTGGTGCTTGCCCATGCAAACATCAACGCCACAATTCTAGTATGATGCTAATGTGTTTTAAGCATTTGCTAGACACTGTGTGTTCTGGATGGCTAAGGGGTTGTTAGAACTTTGTAGGTGGTTCCTATGGTGTTCCAGGGTGATTCTAGAGTGTTGCTAGTTTTTTAAAAGTTTCTAAGATGTTTAGTGCTTGTTAGAGTGTTATTAGGTGGTTGCTTTGGTTTACTGGACGGTTTCTAGGATGTTGTTAGGCAATTACTATTAAGTAAACAAACATCATACAATTAAAATTTTTCCACTTTAATAGCACTTAAAATATTTAACGCAGTTAATGCAGGGGTGGGGCTTGGGTTGGCCACCCCACTCACAACTGCTGCTTCTGTCTCTTTTTTTCTTGACAAAAATTGTTTATTTAGACGCGGAACGTCTTTACAAGCACATCAAACAGGAGACTTTTCAGACGCACATTCCACTTCGCCTCAGCACCAGACACTAGTCAAACAGTGCAGAAACGGTACAGGTGACAAGGAGCTTCAGGAGAACATCAGTGAACTGCGGTCTCTTGAGATGTTGTCAGGCCATATGTCAGTAATTATTATACCACCGTTGATTATAATGGGTTTATGTGAAGATTGTTTTAAGTTAAATTAAACATTGTTATTTTTTAAAGTATAATAAATGTTAAAAATTGATAGCTCTCATTTATAGGCGTACTGTAATGTTGAATGGCTGTAATCAATGGTCAATATCCTAGAGACAACAGTATTGGTATCAGTGATACTCGACTTCAGTCATAAAAGATGCCACTAAACAAATATTTAAAAAAACAAATATATACTGTCTTTATGATGTTTGTTCATTAATTTGAAAATTGCATGTGAAATTATTGCAATATAAAAGTATATTTAAAAACTTTAATGTTAGGTAAGATTAATCGCGAATAATTTCAGAAAAAAATGTGTAATTAATTAGTTAAAGTTTTTTAAACTATTGACAGCGCTACTTTCTTTTGCTGTCTTTCAAGCACTGGTATTTCCTTCAGGAAATGCAAATGTAGTTTACCTTGAGCTCAATTCACCCTGTTAACAACTTCATTCAGCCGCACACTAATTTGATAATTTGGACACCATGGAAACAACCTTTTGGGAAGAGTATCGCACCCGCCCCTCCTGTGGTAGGGTCATCACTAAACACAGGCTTTGGAGTCTCAGGGAAAGATACAGAAGAAAGCAAAACCTCCCTGATCTATAATGGTGGGGAATTAAACCTCAGATGTAAAAGCACTTTCTCACCAGGCTTTCTCCTCTACTCTTGAATCAATGACGTTCAGGAGAGCCGAAGCACTGAAATTCTGCTTATTGCTGATTGGACTTTGATTCATATGCTACTTTGCCTGGAGGTTTGGCTGGCTCTTAGGTGCGCCTTTCATCTGAGATGATCCACGAATTAGGAGCCACTGGTCTCCAGGGGAGTTTGTGATGTGTTTACGGCCTCAGTTTCAGTGAGCACTAAATTGAAACGGAGGATAAATGTAGAAAAGTCTCTGATGAGAATGTCTAAGCATCAAGTCTCTAAATACAAGTGCACTAAATACAAATGTTTTATACCTAAAGAACTGAACGGTAAAATGTTTTTTTTTTTGCTATTAGGCCTGGGCAATAAAATGTTATCGTATTTATCAATGGTACACCTTCATCGATTACGATAGAAAAATGTTCTGTATAGCGAATGATATTTTCATGCTCGTTTCATTTAAAAGCGCATTTTGACAATCAGACAGCCAAAAAGTTGTGACATTAGAACACATGAATGCTGAAATGAGTTCCATGCCTGACTGTGATGAGGAGATTGTGAATAAAAAAGGAATTTAGTCGAATTTAAAATAAATATTTGCATTCGAATTTTAGGTGTGCGTCAGGGAGCCTTATTAAGATGCGGTGATGATGATGATGCAAGTGTCGTTGTTGTGTTTTAATATTTTTGTTTGTTTATCCAGTTGAAGCCACGAGATGTGCCGCTGCTGCGTTTTTCATTGAAAATAATAGAGACATATAGAAGCTCAATGTGGAGATAATCTTGGTTAGGTTAAAACCAGAACGCATGTTCTGCGAATTTTCGAGACGGACAACTATAACTGTTGAACTTGCGTCTCACACAAGAGATGTATAGAAAGCCGTGTAAAGTTAAAAGGGGTTCAATTTCTAGAAAACATGTCTCGAGAATTTGTAGGAGTTTATTCCATTCCACTGTGTCTCATATGTTTTTAAATGCAATCTTTGTGATCGGCGCTCCGGCTCTTTTTATTAAGCTATGCATAAATACATGATGCTGTTTTGTTCACAATTGTTTATGCAAGGTACGAAATTCTATGTAATTTATATATGTTAATTTAGACATTATGCACTTTTTCTAGACAGATGTTATTTCATTGCAATGAATAAATTTAATGCGGTCCATTATTTTGCTCATTGCACCCTTCTGTGGCCTCAGGAGACAAGCCAAAAGTTTTCTTAAAGGGATAGTTCACCAAAAAAAAAAAAATTCTTTCATTAATTACTCACCCTCATGTTATTCCAAACCTGTAAGGCCTTCATTCATCTTCAGAACACAAATTAAGGTATTTTTGATAAAATCCCTGCAACTACAATGTTCTCAGGCCCAGAAACGTAGCAAGGACATCAGTAAAATAGTCCATGTGACATCAGGGGTTCAACCGTAATTTTACGAAGCTACGGGAATACTTTTTGTGCATAAGAAAAAAAAAAAAAAAACTTTATTCAACAGTTCTTCTCCTTGTCATCCTGTCTGCAGCGGCATGCCGCCAATGTGGAGAGTATCACAACGCATGCGCTTTCTTCCGCTTCATGTAAACGACGCTTGCGCATGGCGCTGCTGCTTACGTTAACATGCACATGCATACAATGCGGTGCGTACAGCGGTTCAATTTTTAACCCTTTTTTCTATTGCTCGTTGTTTAAAGAGGTTATAAAAAATTTCAATGATTATTGATACCGAATGATATGAAACATTGTATTGTGATACATTTTTAGCTATATCACCCAACCCTACTTGCTACGCAATTGCTGAGTCATTCTGAGTGGTCCTTGGCATGTTGGCATACAGTTATTAGGGTGTTCTGGGTGGTATCAGGTTGGTTGCTGGGGTATTCTGGCTCCTTTGCCTTATTCATAAAAGCACACGACCTTATCTATTGCTGTAACTCTAATATGAATATGAATAAGTTGACTGTCATTGGGTCTTACCTAATTCTGTGCAACAAGACATACAGCCTCGTATCGGCAGTTTCATAACATCTCTTTTGACCTTCCTGTGTCTCTTCATGTCTTAATTTCTTTCCTGTCAGATCCAACAGGCAGCTGAGCGGCCTGAGAGGAATTTTGTGGACACGCGGCAGTTAAAGGTGTGCGCTACCTGTTTTGACCTCTCTGTCAGTCTGTTACGGGTCCTGGAGATGACCATCACTCTAGTGCCGGAAATATTCCTGGACTGGACCCGCCCCTCCGCCGAACTGCTGCTACGACGATTGGCTCAGGTGAGCGTGATTGACCGCTGGGATGTGTTCTGAAAATGTTGTTCTAAAAACTTTCAAAACTTGCCAGTGCAAAGTGAATAAAATTACATTTATTTTATGCTCACCATTAACATTTTTCTAAAGCAGTTTCATGCAGAACTCTGAGTTAATGATCCTGTTTGAAGCAATTTGCTATTAAACATTTCTGTTTATTTTCTCAGACTCTTGCAGTGCACAGCTCTCTGACTTTTTCGAAACCTAAATTATTAACAACACTGAGAAAATGTATGAACCTGCCTCAAAAGAGGGTCATAACATGAAAAAACTTATTTCATCTTTTGAAATAAGAGGATAGTGTAGTATGTAGACATCTTACTATACCAGTCTACTGTCTGTGCAGACAATATGTCAGGACCTTCCTGCATTATTTTATTACGTCCCATTGTTATTATTACTAGTTTTTGTTTGTTTAATAAATTAAAACTACAATTGGGATTTTTTTGGACCATTTTTGCATTGTACCTGATTTGCATTTATTCTTTTAATGAATTGGGTGCTTCAGAAACAGCCATCGTTTGAAAAACAAGACTATCAATGAACACAATTTGTTCTTTGTGAATCCCCCAAAATGCTATTAAATTGGAGAATATAGCCAATTTAAAGCATAAAGTATTACAGCTCAGCAGCGCAAAGAATCTGTATTAATTCAATTCAATTCAATTCAGTTCAGGTTTATTTGTATAGCGCTTTTCACAATACAAATCGTTGCAAAGCAGCTTTACAGAAAATTAAGTTTCTACAATATATTTATATATTGTAGAAACTTAATATATTTAACTTATGGCGAAATTTGGTAGTTCTGTATGTTGTCTGAGGGTAGGCATCATCTGAGGTCCTCTGAGGGGTTGGCATCATCTCTTCTCAGGTGTTCTGGATCCAGACTGAAGCTTGTGTAAATCCTAGTTACCACGGGATGTTAATCCTGTGGCAGAAACAGAGAAACAAATAGAGACATAATTAGCGTAGCTGCTGTTCCAACCAAGCAAAAATGATTTGTTCAATCCAAGCTAAAGAATAATAATGTGTGTTTGATCAGATATAACTGCAGTACAAGATTATGAGATGCATTATGTGAATGCTTGGCTAAAGAGATGTGTCTTTAATCTAGATTTAAACAGAGAGAGTGTGTCTGAACCCTGAACGTTATCAGGAAGGCTATTCCAGAGTTTGGGAGCCAAATGTGAAAAGGCTCTACCTCCTTTAGTTGACTTTGTTATCCTAGGTACTACCAAAAGTCCAGAGTTTTGCGACCTTAAGGAGTGTGATGGATTGTAGCGTGGTAGAAGACTAGTTAGGTACGCAGGAGCTAAACCATTAAGGGCCTTATAGGTAAGTAATAATATTTTGTAGCTGATGCGGAACTTAATTTTTCTGCATCAGAAACAGGTAACATGTTTCATAGCTTGGGAATGTTTCTAAGATGGAAGAATGCTGTTTTTGTAACATGGGAAATATGATTTTCAAAAAACAAGTTGCTGTCTAATATAACACCCAGATTTTTGATTGTAGAGGAAGTAACAGTACATCCGTCTAGTTGCAAATTATAATCCAAGAGATTCTGTGTACTGTTTTTTGGTCCAGTAAGTAATATCTCTGTATTATCTGAATTTAATAGGAGAAAATTATTGGTCATCCAATCTTTTACATTTTTAACACACTCTGTTAGCTTAGATAATTTAGAAGTTTCATCTGGTCTTGTTGAGATATATAGTTGAGTATCATCAGCATAACAATGGAAACTAATCCCGTATTTTCTAATAATATTACCAAGGGGCAACATGTATATTGAAAATAGCAGAAGACCTAGGACAGATCCTTGTGGTACTCCATACTTTACTGGTGATAATTGAGATGACTCCCTGTTTAAATAAACAAAGTGGTAGTTATCAGACAGGTAGGATCTAAACCATCTTAAAGCCTGCCCTTGAATACCCGTATAGTTTTGTAATTGATCTATGAGTATGTTATGATCTATAGTGTCGAACGCAGCACTAAGATCAAGTAAAACTAGCAATGAGATGCAGCCTTGGTCTGACGCAAGAAGCAAGTCATGTGTAATTTTAACAGGTGTGGTTTCTGTGCTATGGTGGGGCCTGAAACCTGACTGAAATTCTTCATAGAGATCATTTTTTTGCAAAAAAGAGCACAACTGAGCAGACACAACTTTTTCTAAAATTTTAGACATAAACTGAAGATTAGAAATGGGTCTGTAATTTGCTAGTTCGTTAGGATCTAGTTGTGGTTTTTTAATAAGAGGCTTAATAACCGCCAGCTTGAATGATTTTGGGATGTGACCTAAAGATATCGATGAGTTAATAATATTGAGAAGCGGTTCTTCTGCTACAAGTAACAACTCTTTCAGTAATTTAGTGGGTACAGGATCTAATAGGCATGTTGTTGGTTTAGATGCAGTGATAAGTTTATTTAGCTCTTCCTGTCCTATAGTTGTAAAGCACTGCAGTTTTTCATTGGGTGCGATGAATGGAGCTGAAGTACTAGACGCTGCAGAATCTACATTTGTTATTGTATTTCTGATGTTATCTATCTTATCAGTGAAGAAATTCATAAAGTCATTACTATTAAATTGTGAGGGAATATTTAGATCGGGTGGCATCTGTTTATTTGTTAATCTAGCCACTGTGCTAAATAAAAACCTTTCATTGTTTTGGTTATTTTCTATGAGTTTGCGGATATGCTCCGCCCTGGCAGCTTTTAAAGCCTGTCTATAGTTGGACATACTGTTTTCCATGCAATTCTAAAAACTTCCAAGTTAGTTTTTCTCCATTTGCGCTCAAGTTTACGAGTTTCTTTCTTGAGAGAATGGGTATTACTGTTGTACCATGGCGCAGTACGTTTTTCTCTAACCTTTTTCAATTTGATGGGCGCAACAGTTTCTAATGTATTAGAGAAGATAGTGCCCATGTCATTTCATCTAGTTCATGTGTATTTATGGGTACACAGAGCAGTTGAGATAAATCAGGCAGGTTATTTCTGAATCTATCTTTAGTGGTTGGAACAATAGTTCTTCCTGGACGATAACGCGGAGCCATATAGTTAATATCAGTAATACTCAGCATGCACGATACTAGGAAATAGTCAGTAACATCATCACTTTGAGGTACGATATCTATGTCAGTAAGATCAATTCCATGAGATATAATTAAATCTAGCGTATGATTAAAACGATGAGTGGGCCCGGTGATGTTTTGCTTGACTCCAAAAGAGTTTATTAGGTCAGTAAACGCAAATCCTAACGCATCATTTGTATTATCAACGTGAATGTTAAAATCTCTGACAATTAGCGCTTTATCAACAGTAACCAATAGGTCTGAGAGGAAATCTGCAAATTCTTTTAAGAAATCTGTATACGGCCCTGGCAGTCTATACACAGTAGCCAGAGCAAGAGATAGGAGAGATTTCTTTAGCATATCTGACAGTGTAACATTAAGCAGAAGTAATTCAAATGAGTTAAACCTGTATCCTGTTTTCTGGGTGACATTGAGAATATCACTATATATTGTTGCAACACCGCCGCCACGGCCAGTCTGACGGGGCTCATGCTTATAACAGTAGCTTGGTGGAGTAGACTCATTTAGACCAATATAATCATTTGGTTTGAGCCAGGTTTCAGTCAAGCAGAGCACATCAAAACTATTATCTGTGATCATTTCATTTACAATAACTGCTTTGGGTGCGAGTGATCTAATGTTTAGGAGCCCAAGCTTTAAAAATTGATTTTGTTTATTTGTTTTGCATTTTTCTGGTTTAATCACCATCAGATTATTTCTAGATCCTACATTAAATTTATATTTTGGCTTCACTGTTCGGGGAACAGACACAGTCTTCATAGATTGGACAGCACAAGTATTTCTATCATTTAAGTGGGTAGAACAAAAGTGATCATAGCAGTTATTTGAGAATGGGCTAATTAGTCAGATGGAGCGTAGAGTCCTGGAGATGTTGTCCGACAGGAGTTCTGCTCCGACTCTGCTGGGGTGCAGGCCATCAGCGCGAAAAAGCCTAGGACGCTCCCAGAAAAGATTCCAATTATTAACAAAGAGCAGTTTCTGTTCTTTACACCATGACAATAACCATTCGTTTAAAGCAAAAAGTCTACTGAACCTTTCGTGTCCTCGTCGATACATGGGAAGCGGTCCAGACACGATGATCGTCGCCGCGGGTGATGCGCTAGGGCACTGTCTCGATCAGGCTCCTGAAGTCCCTCTTCAGTGTCTCCGTCTGCCGCAGCCTGGTGTCGTTCACCCCCGCGAGCAACACGATCGCGCCGATGCTCTCGTCGTCCTTCAGGATCGCGGGTATCTGCGCAGAAACATCGAGAACACGAGCGCCAGGGAAACAGTGAGTGTGTGCTTTACCTTCAGCTCACGTGGCACGGACGTGCCGGACGATGGAGTCTCCGACGATCACAGCGTCGCGTTCCATCTTGCGGAGGGGAGAGAAGCGGTTCCGGGTGGAGATCTCGAAGACCGGAGGCGGTGGAGGGGGAGAGGTCCTCGCCCGGGGCCTGGCTCGCGTCTTCCGCTGCTGCTGCACCCAGGGTCCGTGGTGTCCCGGTGCCGGAGTGAAGGACATCTGGGAAGATCGCGTCCTGGATGCACAGGGTCTGTGCAGAGAAACACACGGAGTAGAGGTGGGGGGAGTGTTAGCGGCGCGCTGTATGCTTACCCTGGACTTTTGAGCGTCAGCCCGGGATGTTTCCAGCGCGGCTCTCCGCTCTCTCATCTGGGCCTGCTTCTCCACCAGCTCGCGGATCTGCTTCTCCACGGCCTCCAGCTCCAGCTGCACCGAATGCAGCTCGAACGTGTCCTCGCCTGCACTCAAAGGTAGACACACATCCCCCATTAAAGCAAGTAACAGTGAGTAAAACAATGGTAATGTGTGTGAATAGAGTATTAGCAATGTAAGCGAGATTAGCGGCAACCTTCCTTGGCTGCCGCTAATGCAACCACGCTGGCGATGCTAACGGGCTATAAGCTAATAGTGGACTCTGGAAATCAAAATAAAACTAGTGATAACAAGGCACTTTTATTGTTTTTGTTGTAGAATACGATAGGGGATATATTCACATGTTATAGAAACGAAAATGATGGTGTGTAAAATAGATTTCAGGATTAGAAAATAGACAATAAAAATGAACTTGACGGAGCTCAAACTCAAAACACGCAGCAGCAGTATTAAATGGAAGCTAATGGTTGAGGTTTATTGATCCATAAATTAAGTCATTTTGTCAAACCATAAAAGTTCTTACAAGGCTGATGGAGGGGAGGGCAGTCATTATTAGACAAAAAAGGATGAAAGCTATTTGATGCTTTTCACCTCTATAGGCATTTTTTTTTTTTTTTTTAAATGAGTGATTATTTATGGATAATGTGTGTGGTGCTTTCCACAAATAGGGTACACTTTAGTCTCCTATTAACGTTACTTAAAACCAATAAATGCACAAATCTCATATTATTCATTTATGTATGTATTCATTTCTTTTTCTGACACTGACTGAAAAAAACCCTAAAATAATCTTGTTCTGTTTTCTTAATTTCAAAAAGAAATAATCTTTAATTTGTAGGAAATATAACTTTATCAATAACTAATATGTAACGTTGTGTGCAAAATTAGCTAGATACTATTGACTGACAGTTGTTTTTAGGTTAAATCTGCTGTTTTTGCAACCCTGTTATCCATTCTGGCATATTTTTTCCCCCCTAAATTTAATTTAATATTGTAATTTAATATCTTAATGTAAAAAAGACAAGCGATGTAGGTATGTAAAATAGATTTAATATTATTTTATTTTGATGTATATGTAATGTTTACTGCGCAGAAATTATGAAATCACAAAAATCAGGGTTTTAATCTGTGTTTAGTCATGTCCAACGGGGATGAAAAAAAAAATGCAAAAATCATATAAATGTAAAAAAGACAAGTGATATAGGTTTGTAAATATTGTTTTGTTTTGACAGTTCAGTTTAGGCAAAATTTGCAGTTTTATCAACCCTGTTACCCATTCTTATGTAGCATTTTTTTTTTTAAATGTGATTTAGTATTTGTTTTTATTTTGATATATATATTTTAATCTTACTGCAAAGAAATAATGAAATCACAAAAATAAGGGTTTTAAACTGTATTCATGAACGTCCAAAAGTTGGTAACAAGGTAGCAAGAAAAATGTGCAAATCATATAAAAATAGAACACATATGATAATTAATTACTTTTATTAATAGTCCTTGTGTTCTGAGGTTAATTATCATTTAACATTTTGCTATTTTCAGAAGGTTACGTACCTCCTTTTTCATTTTCAAATGCTATTTTGCACTCTATTCATGGGAAGTGCCATGCAAATGAGGAGCGGATAGGCTACTGCATGTTTTCAAGGCCTCAATTACGGAGGAGAACGCTTTGAAAATGTGTTCTCTGGTGGGTTTTTCTCACAGCACTTACGTGGGCTCTATTCCCAGCGGAGCGTCCATTCACCTGCGGCTTGTAATCAGGCTTTAACTGAAACACACCTGTGAGCACAGCAGGACTCCACACATCCTTGTGGAGCAGAACCTCCACCTCATGCATTGCATACTTATCCATTTACATTTTTTCCTGTCCCTGAAGGATTTATTCTATCTTTGAATACAATTACATGTGATGTGCTATAGTAAACGGCAATAATTGGCACCTGACAGCGTGGTACCTCTGAATTAAATTCTTGTGTGCATGATGCTGAGTCCAAGTGGCATGCTAAAGGAGCAAAGGGAATAATTATTGCAGTCTGGTCACTTTGATTTATGGCCAGATGTGTTTGATTTGCTCACTGAAACCCTTTCAGACTGGAGCAGGTGACATCTGTTCATGTTAAATGAAAATCTCACCCCGCCCCCTCAAAAAAAAAAAAAAAGAAAAAAAAAACTGATTTTTCATATATACTTACCCTCATGTTGTACCTATATTCATTTTTTTTTTTTTTTTTTCTGTAGAACACAAAATAAGATTTTTTATTTATTTATTTATATTTTCTCCATACAGTAAAAAGTCAGTAGGGTCCACTGTTTTGTTATTTTGGACCCCATTGACTATTATTATATGGACATTCTTCAAAATATCTTGTTTTGTGTTCTGCAGAAGAAAGCAAGCAGTACAAAATTTGTAATATAATGTGCTTTGCAAAAAGTATTTTTTATTTATTTATTTATTTTTTGCTTTTGCTTTGCTTTCCTTTGTCTGTTTTTCTTTGGAGTTATTGTTTTGCTTTTTGTGTTTTTGTATTCCTTTTGCTTTGTGGTTTGTAATATAGTGTTATGTTTTTGTTTTGGTTTTTGTTTAATGTTGTTTTGTTTTTGACTTGCTTTTTGTTGTTGTTGTTGATTTGCTTTGCTTAGTGTTTTTTTTTTCTTTTGCTTGTTTGTAATGTGTTTTTGGGTTGTGTTTGTTTTGTTTTTGCTTTGCTTTGTTGTATGTTTTTGTTTTTGCTTTGTTTTTTATTTTATTTTGCTTGGCTTTGCTTTGGTTTCGTTTGTTTGTAATATAATGTTGTTTTTTTGTGTTTTGCTTTGTTGTTTCTGCCTTGTTTTTTTTGTTTTTTGTCTTTCTTTCCTCTTGTTTCTTTGAGTTTACATTTCATCCTACATTCTCATCTCTGGTTTATGTGTTTGTTTTGTTTTTCTAAATACTAAGTTCAGGTTTGACATTTGTATTTTATTGTCTTTCTGCAGCTCCTGAACCAGGTGTTAAATCGAGTCACGGCAGAAAGAAACCTCTTTGACAGGGTGGTCAACTTGCGCCTCCCAGGTAATTCTCATCAGTTCCCTTCTTATGCAAAAATATTCTTGAATGCAAATAGAAGCATTGAACATGAACTGCATGCTTTAGTACACACTTGAGGATGCACTTGAATGTGATTATATTTCTGAAACGCTTAGTGTGCTGTGCTGAATTTAAACCTCTCAGGTATTTCGGTTCGTCCTTGATCGCGTCCCCCGTGAGCTGAAATATGGTTTGTTGTAACCTAACATTTGACTTTTCACATGTTCCTTTTATAGCACCTTGTTTCAAGTCCCAGAACAAATAAAAAGTAATTCGATATGCATTTTGCTACGTTCTTGACATCACCTCTGAAACCCTTTCCGAAGTTTGGAAAGTCAGTCTGTACACTCAGGGAATGATATGAGAAGAATAGGTCAAGAGATTACACGGCGAGTTAGTATGAAAACGTAATCCAATTCAGGAGGATACTGAGACTGTCATCAGGCCAATTTTTCAGCCTTGACATTGCAGAACGATAGATTTATAATGAATGAGTTTGTGTCATGTTGTTAGCCTGAACTTCAACCCTAGAAAGGCACACAGAAAAGCCTGACTTTCAGTGCTTTTTAAAGTTGATATTAGGTGACATATTGTGACCCAGGTCTCTTTGGTCTCAGATTCTGTGACCTTCAGTTCCACTCGAGTGCTGTTTAGTGGCTTTAGTAGATTTAGTTTATTCACCACTTGATGAGTTTTCCCGGCTGTATTCATTTTTATCATTTTTTGGGGGTATTTGATGGTCCGTCAGTGAAATTCTGAGAAAATTGGTTATGAAAGCATTATGGTGTCCTTGGAAAAAAGTCAAACAAAGCCGCATTACACAAACTTCGTTTTTTCCAGCAAGAATACTGCTTGAACTCCACTGACCTGTGTTTCAGAAAAACTGCTTCGCAGAAAGAAAATTATCTAAATCTGAATTCACTTTAAATAGGCATTTTTGGAGAGTAAATTTCTTCCTAACTAAATAACAAAATTACGTCATGCAGATCCTTATTTTACTTAACCCAATAATTTTAATAACTTCACCCACCAAAAACGTTTTTTGTTCATACCAGTGTATAAATTTGTCAGAAATATATAAAAGTGGAAAACAAAATATTTTAAATAATTGTAAATTTGCTCAAATAAAAATGGAAAATTATTTTGTGTTGTGTTATATTATATAAAATATAAATATGCATTTTTATTAATTAAACATCTCATTTTCATAAATGCTTATTATTTTAGACATTGTAATATAAGTATTATAAGTAATATTAATAAAAATAATAGTAGTACTGTAACTATAGTATATATTTATTTACAGTCACAGTAGCTGTATATCATGTATTCTAACACAACAAAAACAGATTTATTTTTATAATTAAATAAAAAGCAAAAAGTCATTTTCTGGACCACTAATAAAAGCATGTTTTATTTTGTTCATAGGCCTGGAGAGTGTTGATCACTACCCCATCCTAGTGGCTGTTACAGGGATATTGGTGCGCATTCTGGTCGACTCCGATAAACAAGGGTGAGTTTATGGCTTTACGTTTCATTATTTTCCCCTGTATATAATGGGATTTCTACATTTATGCGTGTTGCCAGGTTGAATTACTGATGTAGACTGAGAAAATGTGCATTAAGTTAATATACGGTCACACCTCCCAGCACTGCGTCGTAGTTTCACACAAACCAAGCTTCTGTTTTATTTGATTCTGTCTGGATCCGGTCAGTGGGACTCCACGAATTCTGTTTCTGGTTCAAGAGGTGTTTCCTTTTCAAAGAGCACATTTGTTCTGAGGAAATGGGCACACGGTGGAGGTTTGTGTGTTGGCATGAGTGCCATGTGACTTTGGTGTGAGCTCCAGGAGCAATCGACAGTTAATTGCATGCTCTGCTGCCTGAGGGGAGTCTGACAGCCTCTGCGTCCCTGTTGTGTGTATGTGGGCCGAGAAGAGGGTCAGAGCAACAGAATTCAGGACAGAACCTGTCCTGTGGGGAGGTGAAGTGTAATAACAAGCTCCTGTTGAAAGAAATGAGACTTCTGAGAGAGCAAAGAAAGGACAAACGGGGTCTCTAATTCTCCAATTGTTTACATATTAACAGATTTTTAATTTATTTATTTTTTGGCAACATATTTAATCTAGGGCCGTTATTCTTCAACCCCAAAACATTTTGACTGTAACAGGGTTGACAGTAAACCTGTTTAGAATTGGGGGAAAATGCTAAATGTTTATTCATATTTTTTTGTCTTAAATTAAATACAGGTATGTGATTTACTTCATGGCACACAGAAATATGTGACAATGTATTTAGTTATTTATTCAAATTAAATTCAATATTTACAGTGACAGGGTTGAAATAATATAGCATTGTAGGTTTAGTATTGGTGATAATTATTTAGCAATTTTTTTGAATTTTTGGTGTTCTCATACTAGCTCTTATACTTTGGGTCTGAGACAGGAAAATATTAAAACAAAACAATAAAAATAAAATGTACAAATTAAAGCTAGGTATTAAAACATGGCAGTATTTCCTGAGAATGAGCAATATACTTTCTCATTGCTTTCAAAAAGCATAGTGAATAGTGTTAGAACCCATATTGGCACACAGTCTGCATTTTCTTATCCGTATTAAAAAAAAAAAAAGTATTGCATATCCTTTCAAAATACATCTCTTTCAGAAATGCATTTTTGATATGCAGCTTTGATATCTGTCTGGGTGATGAAATTATGAAATATACCAGGCATAACTATGACTGGCCCTCAAGGACACTTCTGAGGATATTTAAAGGATATAACTGGATATAGCTGGAATCTGATGAAGCTGTCAGTAAAAATGGGCAGTGAACAGGCTTTTATTGCCATTGCTCTTGAACTCTCCAAACCTGTGATCAGTGCTGATTCTCAGAATAGTGCCGAACCTGCTTTGACCTTCCAAGATGCACAAATGGGTTCGGAAATGCATCTCTGGAAGAATAATGAATCATTTCTGAGATCTGATTCCTGGAAAACCCTGATAGATGGCTCTCGATCGTCGAAGGTATGTGAATTAGTGTGAGCGTTGAGCAGATGTTTAACACTTCCCAGGCTTGAGAAGGAAGGGTAGTGTAGAAACAACTGTTTAATGTGTGTGAATCCAGAATGAGTCAATGCTTTCGAGATAAGAGAAAGACAGTGTAGACCGATAAATCTAAGATAAATCGCACAGAATTTAAATGGTTTCCGACAATAATGTCAAACATCATCCAGTAAAAGCTTGAGTGTAGGGTTACTGTTATATAATTTACAGTAAAATCAGGCCACTGATTTCTTGTTTTGATATAACTGTTGAAT